>QRFJ01000120.1:1490061-1697561 GCA_006176705.1 Cocos nucifera | reverse complement strand
AAAGTTCAAAGAACTTTCCTCTGATACTAGCCTTTTTTTTTTTTGTGTGTGTGTGTGTAAAGATGAAGTGCAGTATATCTTCGTTCAAGTATAAACTCATTCATCATCTTTTTTTTTCTTTTTATATATATATATATATATAATTTTATTTTTGGTTTATATATTAATAAATTTTATTTTACACGTTTGTCTCTTTGTTAGCCTGGTAGCCTTTTAAATCTTTTAACACTCCCTACTTGAATACTTTTAACCACCATAACAAGGATGGGGGTCTGGGTATGTGGCCTTTGGATAGGTCCTGGGCCAGTCCGAGACTCTTTGAGTCGGACTTCGATTTCAAAACAGGACTCGAATAGACTGTAATTGGCCGATGCTAGGCCCGGCCTACTCTACCCGAAGTCCGAGCCTAAGCTCATCTTATAGCAAGAATAGTAAATAATATTATTCTTTAAATTTTTAAAAATATTATCTTGGCAACATTATTTTATAGAGTTTTTTTTGTATGTATACCCTCATAAGCATTCAAATTTGCATGAATACCCTTTCAAAATTGATATTTATATGTATACCCTCATAAAATACTTCTTTTGCATGTATATCATTTTTTTTTCTTATTTTTTGTATATATACCAATATTATATAACACCGTTAAAAAAAATTAAAGATTTAAAATTTAAATGACTAAAATACTCTTATGGATAGATATGCAATATATATATATATATATATATATATATATATATATATATATATATAAGGGTATATATGCGAATAGCAATTTTATGAGGGTATTCATGCAAATTTGAATGTTTAGGAGGGCATACACCAAAAATTTTGATATAACTTTTATCTATTTTGTCTAGATGGTTTCTGACCCTCTTACTCTATAATGTAGTAACATATTACATAATACAACAACATGATGATAATATTATATAATATTTTATATATTAAACTACTATATTATATATTATTTTTAAGCAAGATTGGATGACTCATTAGAACTTCATTCATTCAATAAAAAAGTATAAAAGTTCCCTTAGATAAAGAAAAGAAAGAAAGAAAGTGAACAAAGAAAAGAATCATAAAAATCATTATAAACCAAAACTAAGCTACTAGCAGCAAAGAGATTAATAGCTAGCATAATTTTTTCCTATGAAATTTTTCATAATTTTCAAAGGGGGAGCCAGCTTCATATATGCCACCACTAAGTCTTAATCGCATCCTCCAATAACCCCTTCTTGACTTCAAAAAATGATGGTGTTGATGTTTCTCATTCCTTCCAAATGTTCTAGAGCAAGGAACTTACTGCAATATTCTACTTATTTTATTGCTCTCTTTCAACACTAGTTACTTTTGCTCTACCTATGGAATATCGAAGCTAAAAACTCAAGAATAGTGGAGAGGCCAAGAAAAGAGGCATGTCCAGTTTTTCTTCATCCAACAAGACAAACTCCAGTAAAGCACTCGATGAAATAAGCTCCAGTAACTATTCGTGTGAAAAACTTTGATAAAGTACAGGATGTGGAAAACTCAAACGAAGTGCTTCACTTGGCATGCAAAACTATGGCGATGTGCTTAGTGTTGTCTAATGGAAGGAGAATCTTACTAGTCATCATTAACAATGCTGATGAGCAGGAATATGAGTCTGGTGCCGAAGAGATCTCTAATGAAGAAAAGAGAGGGAGACTGAGTTCAGGAGTGGCAATGAGAAAGAGTATGAGTTCGACACTAAGAAGATCTTTAACGAAGAAAAGAGAAAAAGAGTCCAGTTAGTCATCCTTGGGAGTGGCGATGAGAGAGACTGAGTTCAGTAATGAGGAGATCTCCAGCAAAGGGAAGAGAGATGCCAATAGTGAAGAAAAGAGTCTAGGAAAGGTGCTCGGTGTTGTTGACAGTGGCTTCAAGAGCCATTCAACTGTCATCCCTAGCAATGACTTTGCGAAACCTTAAGAAAAAACTTTAAAAAAGTCTAGCTCAGTTTGGCCAATGTGATCCAAGTTCTCTCAAGAATTCTTTAGACGGTATAATATATATAGTAGATTTAATTTTATACTCCATATGGTATGATATACCTTATACATTTCACAAAGATATTTTCAATAAAAATTTTTAAAATAAAAAAAAATAAGATTATAAATTCTCATTGTTACGTAATATCCAAATCCACAACTATATCCATTTGGTGCAGATGTATAAGCTATCCATCTAATATCAGGTTTAGACACTTTTTTCAGAAGCATATTATTATATATTAGAGAAAATATGGATGGTTGTGATCTGTCTATTTTCTAGATAAAATAATTTTGATCTATTATTTGATAAAAAGATTCTTTTATCTATCAAGTCTACTATATATATCATACCATATGGAGTATAAAATCAAGTCTACTATATATATCATACCGTCTAAAAAATTCTTGAGAGAACTTGAACCACATGGCTGAACTAAGCTAGATTTTTTTAAAGTTTTTTCTTAAGATTTTGCAAAGTCATTGCTAGGGATGATAGTTGAATGGCTCTTGAAGCCACCGTCAACAACACCGAGCATCTTTCCTCGACTCCTTTCTTCATTGTTGGCATCTCTCTTTCCTTTGCTGGAGATCTCCTCATTGTTGAACTCAGTCTCTCTCATCGCCACTCCCAAGGATGACTAACTAGACTCTTCCTTTCTTTTCTTTGTTGAAGATCTCCTTAGTGTCGAACTTATACTCTCTCTCGTTGCCACTCCTATGGACAATTGCCAGACTCTCCCTCTCTTTTCTTCATTGGAGATCTCCTCGGCACCAGACTCATATTCCTATCATCAGCACTGTCAATAATGACCAGTCAGATCCTCCTTCCATTAGACAACACCAAGCACATCACCGTAGTTTTGCATGCCAAGCCAAGCACTTCGTTCGAGTTTTTCACACCCTGTACTTTATCCAAATTTTTCATACCGAATAGTTACTGGAGCTTATCTCGTCGAGTACTTTACTGGATTTGCCTTATTGGATGAAAAAAAATTGAACATGTCTCTTTCCTTGGCCTCTCCACTATTCTTGAGTCTTTAGCTTCGATATTCCATAGGTAGAGCAAAAGTAACTAGTATTGAAAGAGAGCAACAAAATAAGTAGAATATTGCAGTAAGTTTCTTGCTTTAAAATATTTGGAAGGCATGAGAAACGTCAATACCATCATTTTTTGAAGTCAAGAAAGGATTGTTGGAAGATGCGATTAAGGCTTTATGGTGGCATATATGAAGCTGGCTCCCTCTTTAAAAATTATGAAAAGTTTCATAAGAGAAAACTATGCTAGCTATTAATCTCTTTGTTGCTAGTAGCTTAGTCTTGATTTATAATGATTTTTATGATTCTTTTTCCTGTTCACTTCCTCTCTCTCTTTTGTTTGTCTAAGAAATTTTTTGTACTTTTTTATTAAATGAACAAAGTTCTAATAAGTCATCCAATTTTGCCTAAAAATAATATATAATATAATAATTTAATATATAAAATATTATATAATATCATCATCATGTTGTTGTATTATGTAATATGTTACTACATTATAGAGTAAGAGGGTCCGAAACCATCTAGACAAAATAGATAAAAATTAAATCAAAATTTTTGGTGTATACCCTCCTAAACATTCAAATTTGCATGAATACCCTCATAAAATTGCTATTTGCATATATACCCTTATATATATTTTTTTTTGCATATCTATCCATAATGGTATTTTAGTCATTTGAATTTTAAACCTTTAATTTTTTTAACGGTGTTATATAAGATTGGTACATATGCAAAAAATAAGAAAAAAGAAGGGTATACATGCAAAAGAGGTATTTTATGAGGGTATACATACTGTTGGGGATAAATTTCGCTCCTATCGAAGCTCAACCGGATGCTTAGCCCAATGCAACCAATAATCACGGAAGAGCTTCAGTGGCCAAACCTTAGTCGGACTCCCTCAGCCGACCAAACTCTCCAGCGATTGAGCCCCAGCAGAATTTCTTCAGTCGGTCGAACTCCTCATCGATCAAGCCCCAGTCGAACTCCCCCAATGGTCGAATTTCTGTCAAACTCTCAAGGAGCCAAACTCCCTCCGCACTTCTTCAGTCGGACGTCTATAGAAGTCGAACTCCTTCCGGATCGCTCTTGTAGTCGAACTCCTATGGGAGTCGAACTCTTTCTAAAATTATCCTTCAGTCAGACGCCTACGGGAGCTAAACTCCTTCCGAGCTTCTCTTTCATTCAGACTTCTCCATGAGCCAAACTCCTTCCGAATTGCTCCTGCAGTCAAACTCCTACGAGAGCCGAACTTCCTCCACACTTCTCCTGTTGGATGCCTACGGAAGTCAAGCTCCTTCCAAGCTTCTCCTTCAGTCGGATGTCTACAAAAGTCGGACTCCTTCCGCACTCCTCCTATCAGATGCCTATGGGAGCCAAACTCCTTCCAAACTTCTTCTTCAGTCGAACGTCTACAGAAGTCGGACTCCCTCCGCACTCCTTCAGTCGGACGTCTATGGCAGTCGAACTTCTTTTGAACTTCTCCTTCGACCGAACTCCTCTAGGAGCCGAACTTCTTTCAAACTTCTCCCTCAGTCGAATTTCTTTAGCGGATTACTTCCAAATAATTCCTTCCAGACGTATTTCCTTCAGAAATTCAAACTCCTCTGAAATTGATATATGCCGAAATCCACCAACTAATGCCTACTTCCTCAAAGCTATGGCTATTAAATCTCAATGAATGATCGCCATCAGTCTACCACAGACGACGGTACAGGTGGCATCCTCCTCTATGAATGACTTCGTCAGACCTCGAGCGATCCGCTACCTGACGGTATGGCTATCACCATAAGCTTGACGACATCTTCTTCTCTGTACCGAACTCCATACGACCCCGAGCAGCCTACTACCAGATGGTATGGTCGTCACTATCAATTAAGCTCCGTCTATAAAAAGGAGACCATCCAGATACGTTTCCTCTAAGCTCTAAGCTCTCCTCTCTTCCTCTAAAACTCTGCCGAACTCTCTTCTGAGTACTCCATTTCTGTTAGCCAGAAGAGTTGACTTGATCGTCGGAGGATCCTACCGAAGCCACCACCTCCGACTCCGAATGAAACTTTATTTTGTAGGTCACCGGTGGCGACCTCATCCTCCTCCACTCTAGCTCAATCTGGCATCAACCAAATTCTGTACCAACAGAATTAGCGCTGGAGGAAGGGACTCTATCTTTGAGGTACCCTTGTTCTTAAAGAAGTACTCAGCCGACCCTATCGACCTTCTCCTCCAAGATTCGTCTCTATCCTCTTATTCAATCCTAAGAAATGCCTCAAAAGAAGGCAACTATCTGAAGATCTACCGTGTCTACCACCAGATCTGAGTCAGATCCATCCACTCCTACTCCATCATCGGTACTTCAACCTCCACCTCCACCGACGGTCATGATAGATTCAGAGCAGTTTAACCTACTGATGCAGCGGATTTAGGGCCTCACTGAGATGGTGCGGGCCATGCGGCAGCAACTTTGCCAAAAAATCTGCCATCAAGATGTCGAAAATCGATCCCAAGGAAGAGCACTTGGGCTGGCATGCCCATTGCCATCAAAAAGAAAAAATAGAGAGCAGAGGATCCAAATTTGGATCACGGTTCTCCTCTGGAGGAGACCTTCCTCATTTGTAGCTGAAAGCCCTCCAAGGCCTGCGATTGAGACAACATCCTCAATCACAAACTACGAAAGATAGACCGATGGATTGAGGAGCTTAGCCACGTCGCTTCGGCTCACCATGACGACGTCCGCACCAATCCTCCTTTCTCCCTCCGAATTATGTAAGAGTCCATTCCGCCGAACTTCGAGCTCTTTCAATTTGAAAGCTACGATGGAATCTTTGATTCGATTGATCATCTAGAGGCCTTCTGGACTATGATGCTACTCCATGATGCATCAGACGCCATATTATGTCGAGCCTTCTTATCTATCTTAAAGGAAGCAGCGAAAAATTGGTACTCAGTATTGAAGCCAGGTACGATCTTCTTTTTTGATCAAATGAGCTATCAGTTCATGGCTCACTTCGTCAGCAGTCGACGTCCACACTGAGGTTCGGATTTTCTGATGAATGTCAGACAGAAGGAGGGGAAATCCATCCAGACTTATGTCATCCAGTTTAACGCTGCGGCAATCAAGGGCAGCCTTCAGAAAAATAATTTGTTATTTTTTCTAGAGAAGAAGTATCCCAGGGACTTTGCTAATCTGATTGCTCGGGCCGAAAGATATGCCCATACGGAAGAAGCCTTCAAGTTGAAGAATAAAGAAACCATACGAGAGCGATGGACGGACGAGTCTATTAGACCCACCATTGATGGAGGATCAAGTGAAGTTCGATCGTGCTCACGGACTTTCTCCGAGCGCAAGCGAGCCCAAACTCCTTCTCGAGCTCGTCATCAAGGAAGCCCCGATAGAAGGGCGCGAAGAAGTCCTCCCTCCGAAAGGTTCTGCAACTACGCCCCCCTCAACGCTCCTAAAGCTCAAGTTTTGATGGAAATTAAGAATCAACTACCAAGATCAGAAAAGTTAAGATCTCCCCCAAGCTTCTACGTCAACAGAAGATAAGATCTCCTTCAACCTCGACTAGAGATAAGATCTCTTTCGAGCACTCGAGCTTCAACCTCGGCTAAAGATAAGATCTCTTCCGAGCGCCCGAGCTCAGTCGACTTCGAGATAAGAACGAGCGTTCGGTGCTGGAGATAAGATCTCCTCGAGCTAACAATCT
Organism: Cocos nucifera; assembly: GCA_006176705.1. Classification (NCBI taxonomy): domain Eukaryota; kingdom Viridiplantae; phylum Streptophyta; class Magnoliopsida; order Arecales; family Arecaceae; genus Cocos; species Cocos nucifera. Next base: position 1,690,807 of record QRFJ01000120.1, on the reverse strand, counting down.
CGTTAGAGATAAGATCGAGCGTCACCTCAGATATAGATTCTTAAGAACCTCGAGCTCACCTTCAGAGGATAAAGATTCTCTTCGAGCGTCGAGCTTCTATAATCAAATAGAGATAAGATCTTCCCCGACTTCCTGGAGATAAGATCTCCCCTTCAACCTCTACATCAAACAGTAGATAAGATCTCCTTCAAACCTTGACTAGGATAAGATATCTTCCGAGCCCTTTCTGAGCTTCAACCTCGGCTAGGATAAAATCTCTTCCGAGTGCCCGAGCTTCAACCTAGGTTAAAGATAAAATCTCTTTCGAGCGTCTAGACTTTACGTTAACAAGAGATAAGATCTCCTTCAACCTCGGCTAGAGATAAAATCTCTTTCGAAGCGTTCGATGCTCAACCTCGGTTAGAGATAAGATCTTTCCAAGTGCCCGAGCTTCAACCTCAGCTAGAGATAGATCTTCTTCTGAGTGCTCAAGCTTCTACGTCAATAGGAGATAAGATCTCCTTCAACCTCGGCTAGAAGATAAGATCTCTTTCGAGCGTCCGAATTTCTACAATAATAGGAGATAAGATCTTCTTCAACCTCGATTGCTGGAGAAGGGATCTTCTTCGAACTTCTACGTCGATAAGAGATAAGATCTTCTTTAACCTCGACTGCTGGAGATAAGATCTCCCCCGAGCTCCACTTTCAACCTTGGCTAGAGATAAGATCTCCCCGGGCATTCGAGCTTCTACGACAATAGGAGATAAGATCTCCTTCAATCTCGATTGTCGGAGATCATATCTCTCCCGAGCTTCTACATCGATATGAGATAAGAATCTCCTTCAACCTCGATTGCTGGAGATGAGATCTCCTCCAAGCTTCTACGTCGACAGGAGATAAAATCTTCTTTAACCTCAGCTACTGGAGATAAGATCTCCCCCGAGCTCCACCTTCAATCTCGGCTGTCGAAGATAAGATCTCCCCCGAGCCTCTACGTCAACAGGAGATAAAATCTCCTTCAATCTTGGTTGCTGGAGATGAGATCTCTCCCTAAGCTTCTACGTCGATAGAGATAAGATCTCCTTCAACCTCAGCTGCTTGAGATAAAATCTTCTCTGAGCTCCATCTTCAACTTCGACTACTAGAGATAAGATCTCCTCCGAAGCTCAACCTTCAACCTCAGATGCTGGAGATGAGATCTTCCTCGAGCTTCTACATCGATAGGAGATAAGAATCTCTTTCAACCTCGGTGCTGGAGATGAGATCTCTCCCGAGTTCTACGTCGATAGGAGATAAGATCTTTTTCAACCTCGCTAGAGATAAGATCTCCCCCGAGCTCAACCTTCAACCTCGACTGCTGGAGATGAGATCTTCCCTGAGCTTCTACGTCGTTAGAAGATAAAATCTCCTTCACCTCGGCTGCTGGAGTAAGATCTCTCCTGAGCTCCAACTTCAACCTCGGCTGCTGGAGATGAGATCTCCCCCGAGCCTCTATGTCAATAGGAGATAAAATCTTCTTCAACCTCGACTGCTGGAGATAAGATCTTCCTCAAAGCTACACCTTTTAACCTATCGACTGTTGAAGATAAGATCTCCCCCGAGCCTCAAAGCCTACACCAACAGGAGATGAGCTCCACCTCCAACCTTGACTGTTGGATATAAGATTTCCTCCGAGCTCCACCTTCAACCTCGGCTGGAAGATAAGATCTTCTACTGAGTTTTGAAGTTCACATGTCAATAAGGAGAGAAGATCTCCCTTCAACCTCGGTTGGTGATGGAGATCCTCCCGAGCCTCAAGCTTCAACCACAACGTCAACAAAAGATAAGATCTTTCTGGACCTCGACTGGAGATGGGATCCTTTCGAGATCAATTTCAATAACAACCTTGGCTAAAGATAAGATCTCCCTCGAGCTTCAACTTCAACAGATGTAGAGCCCAGAAAAGGACTTCGACAGTCGCCTTCTTGTACTCCATTCCTTCAAATTTCAAACTCGAAAGTGGGGGAGACTATTGTTGGGGATAAACCCCGCTCCTGTCGAAGCCCAGCCTGATGCTTAGCTTAATGCAACCGATAATCATGGAAGAGCTTCAGTGGTCAAACCTTAGCCGAACTTCCTCAGCCGACCAAACTCTCCAGCGGTCGAGCCCCAGCGAAATCCCTTCAGTCGATCGAACTTCTCATTGATCGAGCCCCAGTCGAACTCCCCCAATGGTCGAATTTCTGTCGAACTCTCAAGGAGCCAAACTCTTATGGAAGCCAAACTTTCTCCACACTCCTTCAGTCGGACGTCTACAGAAGTCGAACTCCTTCTGGATCGTTCTTGCAACCGGACTCCTACGAAAGCCGATCTCCTTCTAGAATTCTCCTTCAGTCAGACGCCTATGAGAGCCAAACTCCTTTCGATCTTCTCTTTCATTCGGACTTCTTCAGGAGCCGAACTCCTTCCAGATTGCTCCTGCAATCGGACTCCTACGAGAGCCGAACTTCCTCCGCACTCCTCCTATCAGACGCCTACAGGAGCCGAGCTCCTTCCGAGCTTCTCCTTCAGTCGGACATCTATAGAAGTCGGACTCTCTCCGCACTCCTTCTATCGGACACCTACGGGAGCCGAACTTCTTCCGAGCTTCTCCTTCAGTCGGACGTCTAAAGAAGCCAGACTCCCTCCGCACTCCTTCAATCGGATGCCTACGGGAGCCAAACTCCTTCCGAACTTTTTCTTCGGCCAAACTCCTCTAGGAGTCGAACTCCTTTCGGACTTCTTCCTCAGTCGGATTCCTCCAACGGATTACTCTCGGATAATCCCCTCTAGATGTATTCCCTTCAGGAGTCCGAATTCCTCTAAAATTGATATATACCAAAGTCCACCAACCAACGTCTGCTTTCTTAGAGCTACGGCTATTAAATCTCGACGAACGGTCGCCATCAGTCTGCCATAGGCGACGCTACAAGCGGCGCCCCCTCCATGACTGACTCCATCAGACCTCGAGCGGCCTGCTATCGGATGGTATGGCTGTCACCATTAGTCTAACGATACCTTTCTCTCCATACCGAACTCCATGCGGTCCCGAGCAACCCACTATCAGACAGTATGGCCGTCACTATCAATCAAGCTCCGTCTATAAAAAGAAGACCCTCCATATACATTTTTTTTAAGCTCTAAGCTCTAAGCTCTCATCTCCTCCTCTAAAACTCTTTCGAACTCTCTCCTGAGTACTTCATTTTTATTGGCCAGAAGAGCTGACTTAATCATTGGAGGGTCCTATCGGAGCCACCACCATTAACTCCGGACGAAATTTTATTTTGTAGGTCATCGACGATGATTTTGTCCTCCTCCACTCTAGCTCGATTCGGCGTCAACCAAATTCTACACCAATACATATAAATATCAATTTTGAAAGGGTATTCATGCAAATTTGAATGCTTATGAGGGTATACATACAAAAAACTCAAAGAATTAACAAATCAAGAAAGATGTATTTATGTTTATAATTTTTTGCATGTATACCCTTTCAAACATTTAAATTTACGTGAATACCTTTATAAAATTTTTATTTATATATATACTCTTATAAATCTTTTTTTGCCCATCTACCCATAAGGATATTTTAGTCATTTTAATTTTAAATTATTATTTTTTTAATGGCGTTAGATGATGTAGGTATATATATAAAAAATAAATTTTTATGAGGATATACATACAAATATCAATTTTGAAAGGATACTCATGAAAATTTGAATGTTTAGAAGGATATATATGTAAAAAATTTTATTTTATATAATTATTATAAATAATATTTATAATATTATCATAGATTAAAAATAAAAATGTTATATAGTTGATAATAAAATAATAGTAGTAATAAAATAAAACTATTTTATTTAAGTGTAGAACAATAACCTTTTTTTTTTTTTTACATTCACTTTTCAAATAAATCAAATAGAAAGCCTTACTTTTTTTTTAAATTTTATTTTGAGCAAGAAAGCCTTACTTTTGGTAAAAAATATTTTTCAAAAAATACTGCTCGATCGCGTTTCACTCCCATCAAGTTTGCAACCGAACGGTCCTTGAACAAATGGTAGAGAGATAGATATGGATTAGTCTTTTTTTTTTTTTTTTTTTTTTCATGTACGGCACGTGACACATTCTGGTTCTAGTTATATAAAAACACTGTAATGGCTTTGATGATGAGATTTTTGCCCCTAAATCCCCTATCTTTATCGCTGTTCCATTCCTTGGCCTGCACTCTCTTTTCTTCTGCGAAGTATCGAGAAGGAAAGAGAAAAAGAAAGGGAGCGGCGATGGCGGCGAACGCGGCGGACGTGGATGTGGTGGACTTCGAGCCGGACGACGACGATCTCATGGACGAGGATGGTGGCGCCGACGTCGACGCCGCCCCCGCCGCCCCTCCCCACCCTAAGCTCCGCTCCGCCATCACGGGCGGTGATCCCTCCGCCGGCCCCAAGAAGACCAAGGGCCGCGGATTCCGGGAGGAGGCCGCCGTCGCGGAGCGCAACAACCGCTTCGCCGGCAGGGACTTCGAGTCGCTCGACTCCGACGGCGGCCCCGGCCCCCAACGATGTCAGTTCTCCTCTCCCCTTGATCTTTTTCCTCTCTGATTTCTAGGGTTTTCTAGGTGGAATCGTTCTAGGGTTTCTCAATTATGTTGCTGTGTTTATACGCCTACATATTTCACTCTGGATTTTGGCGCCATTAGATTAGAAAGGTTAGGTTTTCTGGTTCGGCCTTTTCTTATAGATCTTTAAGATATGGAAGAAGCTTTCACTCTATAGAGTAATTATCGTACATAGAAGCTCTCCTGAAGTGCATAAAACCTGTGTATGGACTAAATGAGAGTTTGATTTTAGAAAGAATGATTTACGTGTCCATGTCTATGCAACATTGATCGATAGTCCTGTTTCTGCATAGGACATAGGATACATGCAATAATTTTTTGGTTGATGGTTGAAACAAATTGAGTGAAACTGACTCATGTCTCTTTTACATTGTACATAAAATTTTTTTAGGAGCTTAGTGGCGAAACGCAAAGCGCGGACCCTTCCAATTGTTCTTCTGGATCAATTTAAACATAAATTCGTGGTAGATGAAGTGAAGGATGAATGATACCGCTTTTTGAATTTGATTTCTTTTCTGCGGAGTAGCTGTGCACAAAATCTCTTCTAACATATGTAGTCATACTAGGTTCCAAACTTTTATATGCACCAGGAAAAATTTGCATGGAGGAGGATTATAAAACAAGGATTGCATAGAGAATGATGATGTTCGCATTTTGACTTTAGCTAGCTTCAACTGTCATCATAGTAGAACAAATCTTATAATGTGTTGGACACCTGTTGGAATATCTTCAATATGATAAAGGTACTCCGCATCCTTGTTAAACAACAGGAGCATAGGATTTTTGTGAATTTGCACCAAAATGTAATAAAAAGATGCATACTTTCACTGTAGTAAACAAAAAGTAATATGTGGAACATGTTGGTCCAAATAATATATTTACTAAAAGATATGGTGTCCTTTATCATACTTTCAAAAGTCATATTATAATCTAGTATTTTCATGATCTTGTATCATTTTAAGGTAGGTCAATTTTGGTTAATTATTATTTGTCGTGATCGACCACCACTAACTTGACCTTGTCATCTTTACATTATTCCTAGCATGTTTCCATCAAAACAGGGTTGGGTTTAAAGCATATCTCTAAGTCAAGAAGGCTTTAAGGAAGAATTTAGTAGGCAATTTTCTGACTGGCTGTTTTATCAGTCAACCCTTTAAGAATTGGTGTTGTTCCTAGCCAAGGCAGTTTTAGGCAAGGGAGGGCCTGACTATGAAATATAGAAGGCCAGATAGCAGGTTTAGAGATCAAGTTTACTGATTGCAATTTAATCTTATGCCATCGCTGGTACATTTCCAAAACTCCTATAAGCTTAGAAGTGTATAACAGTTAGTGAAGTTTTAACAAGCTAGAGCTTGGGGAGACATGGTCATCTCTAAGGCACAAATTATAAGTCAAGGAGGCGGATGAAGCATGGTCCGATACGTTGATCCTATACTTATTCTTTGTATGAAATACAAAGCTTACAATAAATAATTCATATTGTTGCAGTGAATGCACATTTGCATTTCTTGATGTATAGCTTATTCTCTCTTGATGTTCTTACCATAAATATGTTGATTGATTATTGTTCCAAATTCATGAAGACATGTGGCTGTCAGAAGACATGTAATTTGTTTTTGCATCCATTACTTTTCATGGTATACTTTTCAATTTTTCGAAATAGAGACATAACCTTTTCCCTCTTCTCAGAAGTGGTAGTTTACTTTTATTCCCAAGATAGTTATTATGTTGGCTGTCTGTTTGTTGCGAGTAACCTGCACAAGAACAAGTGTTGGCTGCAAAGGTCTTGGACTTCTTTTGATTCTTTTTTTTTTCTGCATTGAAGAAGTTGGAGTCTTGGCAATCTTGTACAATCTTCCATTCAGCATTTTTTTTTTTTTTTTTTCTGGTAGAACAGCAGATATCTTTTTTAATGTTGTAAATACCTCTTTAGACCTTGCTCGTTTCTTCTTCATTAGTCTACTCAGCTTAATTGATTGGTAGTAATTTTATTAAGTGGGAAGATTTTCATGATGGAAGGAGTGATTTCACGAGACAATTTTTGGAGTTGTAATTTGCTTTGAGAAGCTATAGAAGGAGAGTGTTAAAGCTGATTGCTTCTCTTCATATTATACATTTTAGTGTTGTATAAGCCTTAGGCCTAAAAGTTCTGTACAGCCCCTCTCTTTCAACTTTTTCACTTCTCCTTTTCTTTATGCCATTGATATAGCTAATGTGAACTTTTTGATCCTTTTGGCCATGCGGGCCCATCACAGTCCTCGAAAATTATAGGCAATGCAACCACACAAGTTCTTGATGAATTTCTGTTTTGCTGACTGTACTTTTGTGCCTGTAAAGTTGGTCCTGTTCCTGTCCAAAGCAAGTAAACATTCATGCCTGGTGCTTCAAAGAAGAGTTATTACATGGCTTCACAACATTGTGATGGCAGCAGCCTTTTTTTTTTTTGTTGTTGTGGGGGAAGGTTGATGTGTTGCCAGCAAGTGATTGGTCAGTTAATACTAGTATCGGAATTTTTTTTATATTTGTTAACAGTTGGCATAAGAAGAAAAAATGATACCATATTAAATGACATAATTTTTTATTTTTTTCTTTTTGAATACATGCATTGTACGGAAAATGAGCTATTGACGAATTAGAGTTCTATCTTGCATGGTAAAAACAATGCTTGGGAAACATGAGTGATTGACATTTTAAAGGAAAGACCAAACATGGTGAAAACATCTTGTTGTGAGTTATTGATTGCATGAAGTGTTGAAATAACACAAGGTAAATTTATTTACTACAGGTTTAAGAAAAAATAGTGAGGTGATATAGAATGCTATTGCAAGATATCACTGCCAAGTTTGGTTCCCTCATTTTGTCGTGGTCTAATCTGTTGGTCATGCTTCTTCATTTGAGGAACTCTCTGATTCTCCCTTGGGGTGTTAAGTTTAGAACAAGCCTTACTACATTGATCAAATTATTTTTTATAGAATAAAATAATGCAAATGCAAATGATGTATTGATCAAATTATTTTTTTTATAGAATAAAGAATCGCAAATGCAAATGAAGAACATTTTTTTATTGACATATTGTCATAATTTTTTTGTTGACATGCTGCAATCTGATAAAATTTGTATTGTATTTCTTAGCTGTGTTTAGAAAAATATGCGGAAGTTGTAGTTTCATTTCTTATTTTATGGTAACACTGTATGGTAGTTTTGTTTTTTGGAAATTAAAATGTACTATTCTTGGGTTATCCATATTCATTTCTGTATGAATAGTTATTCTATGTTGTAGACATTGCATCGTGAGTTTTATCCTTGTACTCTTTTCATGCAGATGTATATCTGGAATAGGAAAAAAGCAAAGCTTAAGAGAAATTAATCTATATCTTTTTGCTTATTTCCTGCCTTTTTCTATATTTCTATAATTTTCACATTGGAATCCTGGAATTCTTATTCTTTTAAGGTTTATTCTTGTAATTTACATGATATTATGATTCTTTGTGCTTCCTTCTCTGAGTATTATGACATGATATTTCTATTCAAGCTCTCTCTCTCTCTCTCTCTCTCCATTTTCCACATGCTTATGGATTTTTCTGAATTTCAGTGTGGTATATATGGTTATCTCATTAAAATATTTTAGTAGCTTTTTTGTAGGAAAGCTCATCTTGCTCTTGATATATTAAGGTTGCATAAATGCCGACGGAGTCATCAAAAGTGCTCAATTTTTTTACTTTTGTTACTGGGCTTCTTATGTTTGTCATTTTTGTTTTGTAATTTGTACAGCTATTGAGGGATGGATTATACTAGTCACTGGAGTTCATGAGGAGGCTCAGGAAGATGATCTCCATAATGCTTTTCGTGAATTTGGGCAGATCAAGAATTTGCATCTAAACCTAGACCGTCGTACTGGATTTGTCAAGGTAAATGAGCTACTTCCATTCTAACAGCTCTAAAAGATCATAATTGTCTCACCTGCCAGGACAGTGACATCTCCTTTCAATCATAAAACTTGAGGACTCTTCTCACTTGAGCAATGGGTTGTGTATTGTTTCTTAATGTTTTATTCTCCTGTAAAGACGATCTTGCATATTGAAATTTGTATCGATGATCATAAGCTTTGAATCTTGCTCCAGCTATTTGAGGTCATTTCATGAATCCTCATTCACTAATTACTCCTACGTAGGGCTATCTTTAGTTGTATGGAAGCTTTCGCATGTCCTTTCACACAGTGTCCATCTATATTACCTTAATGAGTCTGCTTCCTATAAGCAAGCCCTTTGCATATATTCTAATGCTTCTGCTTACCAGAGCCTTCTCAATTTTTTTAGCTTTACATGCTCATACCGTCTTGGTTGCTTGGCCATCACCTTTTTCTTCCATTGTTATAAATTCTGCAGTCTCTCTAGTACATCTGTTTATTGGTATGTCCTTCCTAGTTTTTCCAATCATCTACCTTAAAATCCTTGTTTCTGTTAGATCATGGACAACAATATTAGTTACAAAGGAACTTAATGAAAAATATTATTGTTTTTTATTTCATCGAAATTAACACCATGACCCTAAAATGATGAGACATTAATTGTGGATTCCATATACAATATTAAATTTTCAATTGTTTTGGAGGCAAGTCTACTGATTTATTATTAAATTATTAGTTACCTGAAAAACACATTTCACCTAAAATTAGTAAAATAGCATTTTATTTTAATACTAACTCCATCATCTTGATTAAAAGAAAAATGGAACATATGGTTGTACAACTGCATCTTTTCATGATGAACAAGAAGGTTGTCATAAAAACCCAAACCATGCTTCTATTGCACTTATTTTTATAGCGTGATTATCACTGACCATGACTATTTAATAGCTTTCATGTTCTGTTTCTTTCTTCATTGGTAATGATTAATTGCTGATCCATTTGTCCATGGCGATCATGTTGAACCCTAATCTGTAGAATCATGTTTGTGCCCATTGCAACAAGACAACTTCTTGGTTCAACTTGCTTTTTCTTAGGCTTTAGAGAAGTGCCTCTTAATGTGGTCTGGTTGTCTAATCTCTGTTTTGCCCTGTAAACCTGGGTTAAGTGTTCCAATGGTTGTGTTTAATGTGGTCCGGTTTCACTTACCCACCCAGGTTGTCTTGTGAACCACTCTTTCCCTGTTTAAATCTTTCAGAAGGATAGAAGTATTAATCAAGACCCATTTGTTATAAAACAGAAGCTTTTCTTTGGAATTTGGTGGGGGATGCAAAGATCATTGCCAGTAATGAGGGGCAGGGGATGTTTCATATTTAAATGTTTTGTTTTTATGTCCCTGAACAACAATTTGAAGATGCTGCACTTCATATATTAAAAAACAAGGTTTTCTATGGTATCTCATTATTAGTTTCCAATGTAAAATCAGCCGATTTGAACCTTTTTGGCTTAAACCTAACTCTGATTCAATATTTTGTCTTGCCACGTTCTAACAAACCATTACATCGTATTTGAATTGAATCTACTTTGTGCAAACAGGTGTTAGTTTCTGAAGATCTACCTTTTTAGTGGAGAGCACTACCTTTCTATGTTACACAAAAACAAATATAGGAAGTGCTTACAAGGATGACATTTAATGTTTTCATGGCGCTGGGGTCAATTTTTATCTGAAGATAAAGAAGGGATTGCACTTTAGCTTGTGCCATCTATTGGTAATTGGCATCCACAATGATTTGTGATAGAGTATTTGAGAAGTTAATTTGAGATATTTTTAACTTATTAAGATGGAAATAATGCAACTTTTGATTTATTGGGGCTGGTTTTGTCATGGAAATGGCATTTTGTATATACTAGTGTACATGCACTTTGAGATACTTTGAATCTCTTTGGAAGGATAACATTTGGAAATAGATAAGATCTAGGAGTTATGCAAATAATAGACCTTAATGTCAAGATGTCTCTTTCTTATACCCAAGGAGAGTTTTGAGGAATCAGGAACATAAGGGCAAATTAGTTTTCAAAAACTGCCTACCTTTAATCATCATATAATAAATTTTCCCATGTTAACGAATTAGTCACCTATGGGCAAATTTCACACACACACACACATATAGAGGTGGACTGGATTCCAGTCGACCGGATCCCAGTTCATATCCGGTCGGATCTCCGATCGTTGGATCAGCACGCATTTGCGTGCACGGGCCTGAAAAAAATCAGTTTTTTTAGGCGCCTGAAAAAAAAAAGAAAGGGCAAAAAAAATAAAAAAAAGCTATAGAAAAAGAAAAAAAAGAAGGCGCCTTTTTTTCTTCGCTTTTTTTAATTAAAAAAAGTATAGGAAAAAAAACAAAAAAACAAAAAGGCGCCTACATTAAATGTATGTGCCTTCAGGGTGCCCTTTTTTTTCTAATTTTTTTTCAATTTTTTTTTTAGGTTTTTTCTTCTATTTTTTTTTTCAGGTCTTTTTTTCAGTTTTTTTTTCTGAATTTTTTTCAGGCAGCAGGCCTATTTTTTTTTCTAAATTTTATTTTTCAGGCACATGTGCACTTGTTTTCTTTTCTTCAGCCGGCGTGCCTTTTATTGGCGCGCGTTCTAAGATGCACGTGAATCGAACAATCGGAGATCCGACCTGATGTAGGCTGCATTCCGATCGACTGGAGCCCATTCTACCTCTCTCTCTCTCTATATATATTGTGTTAAGCTTTCACTCTAAATGTGACTAGTGATTTCTTTATTCCTCTTTGAAAAATTTGGAATCACTTTATATATTCAATATGTTCTTTCATCTTGGGTAGATGTACAAATTCTAAAATTATGACCATCTCTTCGCTGTTTGTGCTGTGTTTGACTAATTTGCTTAGCAGTTCTTCAATCTTTTGTTGAGCCAGATACTTGAAGGGATAACTCACTTTCTGTTAATTAGCTTCCAGAAAACTCTTCATAAGCACTTCATATAATTGTAAACATACAGACCCATGCACAAGATATTGTTGATGAGGCAGAGTTCATCATAGCTTGTGTTAGTATATTGGAGGGTTGTTCTACTGCCAATACAAGAGATTCTACATTTGCAACTTTTATCCCTTACTAAAACTCTGCATAGAGTGTTTTCATTTTTGTGATTCCCCAGTATATACACCTTTTGAGAAAATAAAAATAAAATATCTCAATACTTCTTGTATTATGCCTTGTGATCTAACTATAATTCCAAAATTTGTATTGATAAGTCTCAGGAAAACCACCTGTGTTTTTAAATTAATCTGAAAGCATGATATTGGAGGAGCATATACTCAATGCCCAACCTTTTCATTAAATAATTTCAAATTATGCTTTGAATGAGTTCTGTATTTTTTCCTTCTATAGTTGCCACGTTTATTTTTGTCTTTGAACTTTTTGTGAGATAGGGGTATGCGCTAATTGAATATGAGACGTTCGAGGAAGCACAAGATGCAATTGCAGCACTGAATGGAACTGAGCTTCTCACACAAATTATTTATGTTGACTGGGCATTTAGCAATGGTCCATTCAAGCGCAGAAATGCAAGGAGGAGGTAGAATTCTATATACTTGAGCAATTTTTGTTATCAGCCTAGTGGTCTCTTTTCAGCTTTATTTTAGTTTCTGCATCAGTGTATAGAAACTGTTTTGTATTGTACTGCATATGCTTGTACGGTTAATCTGATCAATGTTTGATTCTGAGACATCTATATGGTCTTAAATGTTCTAAGCTTTACTGGGAGTACTCTTCATGCTTAGGCACCTGTTTTGTTGTTCAGATGATCCAAGAATCATTTTAGGCTCCTGAATGCTCCTAGTTTGTTGATCATATGTCAAGTGAAGAAGTACATTAGATGTGGTCATCAGGTTTTGGGCTTTCACTGGATCAAGTATACATCATATATGCATGGCATTTATCTGAGAATATAACTTGATTTCCTTGCTGACCATATTGACTTTTTAGTTCCCCAAGTATTTGCTATTAGTGATGATGCTGGTGGACCTGGTTTTATAGTCATTAGCATCTCGAAACTGATCCTCATTCTGTTTAAAGCCATTACAAATAATGCAATTTCTTTATTTCTTTCAATATTTCTCAATCGAAGTTATGTATTAATTTCCTGTTGCTGCATGCTAATATAATTCCAAATGTTTATCGGTAAAATACAGTACTGTTCTGTGTAGTGTGACATTTTCTCACCAATCCTCTGCAGATCACCACGTGCTCACCGTTCAAGAAGCCCACCTAGGCGGAGATATTGAACTATATTTATCTACCAAAATCAAGTGAGGCTACGGTGTTTTCAGATTTGGGATTTGGAGATCTGCTGTTTTTCTTAGGTCTGTGTAATGCCAACACCTTTTGATACATATTACTTGGATCATGTGAAATCTGTATGCTTCATCAACTGACAGTCATAGTTGTTGCCCTTGTTCTTTGGATTCTCTTTTGTGTCATCTTAAATGCATGGATTTTTGGAAGCTGTTTTTGTACTGGTAACGTATTTAACTGAAGGTCTTTGTTAACCGTGTCCGATATTTTGCTCTTCTGGAAATGCAGAGATGGAGACTTCAAAATTTTATGATATGTGATGTGATATAGAGCATTCAAATTTTAAGATACTGGTTTGAAAGATGTGCTGTGATACTATGGGTTTCCGGTTCATCATAATGCACGTAAACCAGAATGGGACTAAAGGCTTCCTACTGTGCAACCTTTGTGGCTTTTTTCAGTTCGCTGCTTGATGACAATGTAGTGCATGTTGGCAGGACTCTTAGAATAGATTGGTGTTTGCTAACACAGTCAGGTCTGGTCCCGCCTAACCAATGCCCATGACCTTCGTTCGCTCAAAATGTTTGTAAATATATTTTGCTTGGAGAAAGGTATTGGTCATTGATGTGCATTAATCTTGGGATCCCTAACTATACCCCGTTTTAGCTGCTGATCATATTTGTATGTGATCTTGCATATGGTTTTGGAGTGATCAATCAGAAGGTTTTCTGTTTGAATAATTTTCATTATCGGCAATGTGTAATTTTTCATTTGGGTTTCCTTATCTTAATTATTAAGTGATGACTGGAACAGGTACATATATGGTACTAAAGATGGTTCGAATTACCAAACAAAAGCATTTGTTTTGGGTTGCGGTTTACCAGTCACAATATCCTACATACAAATAAGACATGCTGGTTATAATTGTCCGCTTGAGTCATGTCAGATTATTCTTGAGGTCGCATTTAGTAGCTGATAATCAATTTAAATTTAAATTATCAATAATTTAATATAAATCTATTATATTATTGTATTTGGTATATTTTTTAAGTAGGAATCTTGATTGCCTCTCAGGAGGCAATCTAGATTTTCTTGCAGAAAGATAATTATTTAGATTATCATCTATTTGATATTTTTATAATATTTTTTTAATAAAAATATTTTTAAAAAAATTTATGATCTTTTTTCTCATGATGGGTAGCTGTGCCCTTCTCTACAAATCTAGCTGATGATGGTTAGAAATCAGCTAATCGATGGGTTACTGTCGTCTTCTAGATGGCAGCAGCCAGCAATCAAGGGAGTGCGAGTGGCTGATGGCGTGGGTGGTGGAGGTGGCCAAGGGACAGGGTGGGGCGGGGGATCGATGGCACGACGATGGAGGCGATTGCGAAGGGCACGGTGTGCAGGTTTGCCGAGGGCCAGGAGACAGTGCAGGGGCGAACGTCTGGAAGGTCGAGGATTGGAGGGGTGGAGGGTTGTGGCATAAAGGGAGAAGAAGGAAGAAAATAAAATAATAATAATATTATATTATATTATATTATATTATATTATATAAATAATATATTATATATTATATATTATATATTATAATATATAATATATTTTTATTTTTTTATTATGAAAAATTAAAAATTTTGTACATGAAATATGATTTTTAATTAATTTAATTTAAAAATATTTTAAAATTTTAATTTTACATTATTAATAATCTAATTATCATACTAAATATGTCAATCAAAATTTTTAATAATTTTATTGCATACCAAACATAGTAATCAATATTACTGATAATTTATTCAGATTAAAGGTAATTCAGATTATCAGATAATTCAGATTAAGATTGCTTGGCAATACATGAAATGCAAAATCTGCATTTTTTTAAACTGAATTAGGTGAACATAAGCTCTAGTTGAACCGTTCTACTTAAGTGTTGGGATAAATTTTGCTTAAGCATCTTATTGAGTGGAAAGTTTCTGAGAAGCTACTATCATCAGAAAATACCCTGTTTTCACATTGCACGATGACAACTACAAGGTGAGGCAAAATTCGTTTACTGGTTGATGATCTAGGACTTCAAAAGATTGTCAAAGCCAAGTAAATGGAACAATTTCTATGAGGCTGAACATGGTATTAGTAGTTGGAGAGTAGGCCAATTTGGTTTAATGTAAGTATATAATTTGTTCTTGCCCAGGAGATTGTCTAAAAGAAAAGGCCCTTTAATATTTGATTTCTGTACAAATCTGAAAATAAATATTCTCTCGGAATTCTGGACTCCCACGTAAGACCGGCACCAGGAAATGCTAGTTGTCTTGGTCGAGGGGGAAGAATGGTACGCGGCCTCTCGTCGGTCCAAATATTTCCTCCTCTTTGCCTCCGGTATCTCTCCCTTCTGTTAAGATCATCGACGCTCTTTGCATCTGCGAGGCACGCGAAAGACTGCAATTTGCCTGAGAAATAATTTGATAATACTGATTGTTAGAGAGTTGGAGGGAAAATTAAAAATTTGCCTTCCCTCTAAGGTTTCCTTAAAAGTTTTGTTATGATTAAGTCTCACATTGGAGGGACAAATTCTTCCTACCTTCTTTCTTTTTATCTATCTTTATTTTGGGTAGAGGGAAGTGGGTTTTACACCACACATGCGGATGCTGGACCTGACACAGCTCGCACACATGCGAAAACATGGCACACGCATATGATGGTACAATAATTATATATATATATATTATTATTTTAATTTTAAAACATTGCTGATTATTTTAAATCATTAGTGCCAACCTTTTTGACCAGGTGGACGTACCTCCTTTTTGACCGATCGTTTCCCATTGTGGTTAACCATCCTTTTACTCACGTCTTCTCGTGATCTATATAAAAATCATGAGTTCAGACAGACAGCATGAGGCACTAGAAAAACAACAAAGTTTTGTTCTCTTTTCTTCTCTTTCGCATTTAAATACTTTTTTACTCCAATTTTCTTTGCTAAGTTTTACAAGATTTATCAACCATTTCTACTCCAAAATAGAATATCCCAATCATATCTTAGAAAATTCTTGATAAACATTAGCACGAGGATCGGAAATTAATTTTAGAATAATGATTACACGTTTTTAAATTTTTTCCTTCATCTGCATCGAAATTTGATGAGCCAATCCAACTAGATTTTTGGTAAGTCAAATTTTTTTATTTTATCCTTATCATATAGTTTAGATAAATTTAAAGTTTATTAAAACTATTATTTAAATATTTCATAAAACTTTCGTCTCCGAAGGATTCCTCCAATACTAAATGCTTTAGTACCAACTGGTAATACTAGGCTGGTAGCATTGTATATATGGTTCTATTCTTTAGTTTGATGCAACCATTTTTCAAAAGTTTACTTGTAACAAATGACAGAATATATTTGAAGATTCATACATATGCAAGCGTGGACATGTATGTCTATTTATGTATCAAACTAGAAAGCCTGAGCTTAAGGTTGAGGTCTTACTTTTGGGGGAGATGAGACCTTAGAGAACTCATGTCGAAGATACCAACACCTTCCAATTCTCTATCAGAGGTGGAGGTCGAGGTACAGGAGCGAAAGGTGGAGAGGGGGATGGTGGTGGGTGCCATTATGTTGTGTTGAGCAATAAGGTGGCCGAGGTGGTGGAAACGGTTTTTACGTGGAAAGGGTATCCAATGGTTAGGGTCAAAAGAAGCCCTTGCCATGGAAAAGCTCTCGAGACGCGGATGGATTTGAGTAAACCTCGGCTCTATAAAGATGGGCTTCATTTTAGCCTGACAGCCTCTACGGAGATCATTTGACGTGGGTTTTACGAGGGCGACATCATCCTACGTCACACACACACATGCATATATATATATAGTTGTCTGATCATTGAATCCCTTCTTTTTTCCTCCGGTCATGGCCGGTTACCCAGCCATGCGAGAGTGCACCAGGGTATCAGAGGAGTACCCAAGTACCCAAGGCTCGATAGTATCAGTCGATGTCCGGCCCCCATCCTGTTGCCGACCTCGAGGTCGAGCGTCGACTGACAACAGGAGGTGACACTTCACGTATCGAGCGAACACTAATATATCTAGGATAAGATCTTGACCCTATCCCAACCTCAACCTCAGGCACCAACCCGTTCGGCCATATACATAATCCCTGAGACACTCCGCTAACTTTTTAGATGCGAGCGCAACTGCGACTGACACACAACTAATCAATCCGGTCTGTAGGTGCGACCAGCCATAAGAATCCATGACTAATAATCCTCAGCATGGGATGGGATAGTGGGTGATACAACAATCTATCAGATCATACGTCGCAATCTTTGACAACCTCCAATAACCTCTCAGATAGAGCTGTTAATTTAGATCGGAGCCATCGAATTGATCCATTCCATCATATAAATGGAATGGATTAGATTCATATTTTAATAATCCATGTAAAAGCATGTTAAATAATCCATTTTATTTGGATTATAGGTTACGACGAATTCAAAACGAATCGAGATGGACTGATCCATCTTTTTTTTTAATATATATACATCCTAAAATTGCTTTCAAGTTTCAAATTTGAAATTAAATTCTTATTCCCTACATCCGTATGAAAAAAAGAGGAGAGATCGAAAGTCAAGAGATCGCCCTCCCCTATCGCTGCCTCATCCGAATGCCGTCGCGACGTCTTCTAGTTTTCGACTTTCCATGCCTACGCCATCTTCATGCACGGTGAGTCTCTTCTCTCTATCCCCGATCTCCAAATCCTCTCTCTAGCTCAAATCGTCCTACCGGCCACCTCCCTCCTCCCTCTTCACCCCAACCACAACCCCACCCCACAACCCCAACCACCCTCACCCCCCGTGTTCTCCTTGCCTCGGGCCCCCCACCCTACCACCCTCCTTTCTCTCTGACTCAACACACCCCTGCCCCCACCCCTTCTTCCTGCCCCGGCTTCGTCGATTGAGCGGTCACAATGGGCAACGGCCTCGCTAGAGTGATCGGGATCGGCTCCAACCATGTCAATGCCGCGAACCTCACACAGCCTCCAATGTCGCCACCACCGCTGAGGGTGGCAATGATGCCGAGGTTGACAACCCCGTTAGTAAAGCTCCGGTGGGAGTGGACAGCCAAAGGGTTGGCAGCTTTATCGACGACAAAGAGGAAAAGCTTGAGGAAGAGTTGGCCCGTATATGTTGATTATGAATTGAATATGAATCCTTATTTATATTATTATTATTTAAAAAAAAAAATTGATGGATTGGCTCGTTTAACTCGTAGCCTATGATGGGTCGGAGTGGGATTTTTCCAACCCACCAATGAGCCAGCCATCCCAACCCGTTTAGAAATGGATCAAGATGGGCCCATCTTGACAGCTTTATTGTCGGATCATAGCCTAACAGGCCCTTGGCAATCTACGTGACTGTAATGCAGATAAAGAGGTAAAAAAATGGATCCTTACATATGGCCAAGAGAGGCAAGTCCGAGAAAGAACCCTGAACTCTCCTCCCGCTCCTCATCTCTTTTTTTCTCCATCTATTTCCTATATATACTCCAACTCATTTAAGTATCGAAGGACCTCCATCGAACATGCTCCGATGAGCGGGCTTTTCTTGCTAGTCCAACCACTGGGAAGGATGGCCTCCACCCACCGGGATGCCTGGCCGATCTTTTAATACAGTGCTATCAGAGCCGAGCAGTGCTTTATTGTTTTTAAATGTCTCTATTTTGCATAATTTCTCAGTGGCACAAGAAATAGCTTATACACAGAACGTTTAGGAACTTCGAAATGTGCCAATTTTTTTCATGGACCATACAAGTATATTGCCGTGGGGTAATCGGCTTAAAAGAGAGAATTGTTTTTCAGTCCCCTCCTTAAGCATTGGAAGTAAAAGGAGAGAAACCCCACCTTGGAATTTTCCATTTTTGTTAAATGAAATCTGCCATGGTTTTTGCAGCAAGCGCTAAAGACGATAAGATGACAGCTAACGATAAATTTCAGTTACTAAGAAAAAGTTACTTCAAACATTTTATTTTGAGCATAACCAGATTTACATACATAAAGTCTGATTACAATGCCCTTATGGAGGAGGATTACACCTAAATTGAAGCACAAAGCAAAGCGCAAGCAGAACTCATGACATTCCAGCATTATATACACTATAACTTCATGCCTTGTGCATCCATTCACAACAAGATTCGATCCTCTGACCCGACCAACTCACTCCTAACGTGTTGCTGTGAGGACTGCAGATCCTTCCACCTGTATATATAATAGCAGCAAATTACGGTTTTATACTTCATAAGGAAGATGAAAGATAATACAAGTTATTTTGCAAAAAAAAAATATAAATTATTTTCTTAGCATGAGTGATGCAATTAGATGGCAGATTCTATTTTTTCTTGGAAAGGACTTTTTTGAGTTATATGGTTAGGAACCGGCTTCAAAGCAGATTGAGATGGATGACACACCATGCAAAGTTATCATAAAAGCCACCACAAAGCTTCCTGCTTCACTCAAAGCCCATTTAGATCCTCCTTTCATTGGTAAAAAGCTAAAAGAAGGCCATCTTTTCAGTCCCTGCTGACACCACCATGAGTGCATGATCTGGTTCTTAGCTTGGAATACATTGAAACATCACTTTCTTTTTTAGCTCATCCATTTCTCCCTTTGCAGTTGTCATTTTGGTCCAAACCTCATCTTGGATATGCTACCCATAAATATGCCTGCTGTTTCTATCATTGGAAGCTTTTAGTCTCATTCATGATTCCCCTAGGATTTACATAACAATCTCTATTAAGTGGCTTTTCAGATACAATAGAAAGTCAGGATATTCAAGAAAGAAAGAAAAGAAGAAGCTTGATGGCATAATTTTTATTTAATTTAGTTTATATTTGTGGCTTTATTTCACATCTAATGTAATCTGGTTCTCATACTATATATTCAGGGAAAAAGAGTATCGGACATAACATAATCTACAATCGATACTTGAAAAAAGGTTTCCTCAAAATATTAGAACACGGTAGACTTGCCGATTATCATAGAAGAGAAAGCATATTAATTACCTCGAAAGTGGCACCACATATCTCTTCTTCATCTGCTAAAATAGCAGTGACCTTGTTCTTTGGGTTCTCAAAGCTTTTCAACCCTCCCAGAGTGTTCGAATAGAAACATCCTGCAGTCCAACCATCAATAACCATGTATAAAGATCAACATCACAAGCTGTATGGACTAGTTGCTCAAAGGGCATTAAAATTATCCTATTTGTTTACAAGCAAGACCATGATTGACTGGTTGAGCATTGTAGGGTGTTCATGTCTTCTGTACAAAGTATAGTAGCGAAGACCAAGATCAACTGCAGTGCTTCATCATGGTGTTACAAGTAAAATCCTTTTGTGTTTTAAATAGTAAATGACAAACTAACATATGGGAGAATATGGGAAGTTCATTAAGGATAAAAAACTTCTAATAATCTCAGAGGTATCAAGACCATATAGAAGCATGCTTGTGAATTCTAGTAGTTAAAGTTGAACACCAAAATTGTGGAATCATCAAATCATGCATACGCACCAGTTTGGATTGCTTGCTTGCTCGCTCGTGAGACAAGGAGTAAACAACTGTAATAAAAGTTTAGGTTGCACTTGCTCAATTTGACCAACAGATTCAAGTTCAATTGAGCTTCTATTCTACTCTTAAGTAGGTTCACTGGATATTTATTTCTAATAATAATAGGAGGGCAAAGTTTAAAGACTCTTCGACAGGAATAAAAATCTAGAAAATTTTCTTCCCTTAAGAAAAGGTTATTTCATAGATCATTTCTTGATTCTGGGATTTTGAAATGGCAGTAAACAACCCGATGTTTAGAGTCAGAGTTATTTTTAGTAGATCATAACATCTTTTCCTAATATTTTAGTACTTTCTTCTTTGTGGTAAGTGGAACAGCTATCTGTGCTGCAAGTTTAATTCTTCTTATATAGGTACCATCCAGTGCTACATAATCATGCACACGCTCAGGTCCTAAACTCTAGTATTTATTGATCGACAACCTTTCTCCATTTTACACTGAATCATGGTTCAGTGTGTTGTTATATAATATCAGAGCATTGATCCTATAACAATCCAATATCTGCTAAACTTGCTGATCGATAGATCAATTACCTCGAGGGAATGGAGCAAGAGACTTGCCACAAGATCTTTTAAGCAAGTCCAGATTGTCAGCAAAGGCCACGCACCCATCTGCAGTAATCCCCCAGAACAAGGGAACCTTTCCATCTGGATCCTGTAACATTACAATCATGACATAGCATCATTAACCACCAGAGCTGCATGCAAATTACTCGAAATGCCAAGGGTGTCGATGATCACTTACAGAAGCTACGAGGAGCGAAGAGGTGGACTTGTCGAAGAGAACAAATGCAAAATTTCCAGAGAAGTAGGCAAGCATGGAGCTGGGTGGATATGGTGCTCGGTCGCGGAGGGCCTTGTAGGCCTCGATGACGAGCATCACCTCATTGGCACTCTTGGAGAGGCCATAGTGCTGCCTTAATCTGCCAAGATTATCCAACACTCCTTCAAATAGGCAGAATATATCATCCTTTGCTGCAAACGACCTGCAACAAGATCACCATCAGTGCTTCACACAAAGAGAAGGTGTTATATCTATATTTGAGAAGATCATCCCTTGAGATTGAAATTTTTGTTTAAAAGTTGGTATCAAATTAGTTTGAGGTTTTGAGGACAATGTTTGAACACCACCCATCTCCCGCTATTAGTTTAAGTTATTATGTGAATGGATAGGTATGGGACACATGTAATCCATCAAAAACTATCATGGCGATCAGAGAACAGCAGGGTTTTTTCATTTTTTTTTTGCTAATTAAGGATCATAATAGCCCTAAGGTTCAATACCTCAGGAGTACAACTAACAGCACAAGGGCTGCCGATCATTGCAAGAATTACTCCATATTAAATACTTGGAGAGACATCTTCTAAAGTTTGAGCATAAAACTTGTCTTGATCAACAAAAGAGAACAGGTTGTCAATTACTTCATATGAATGATGCAAGAATTATTCGCATTAATAATTGGAGGAACACCTAAAGCTGGAACATAAAATACTTTAAGATTACTACAAGTATCTTGATGCTAGCCACCTTGTCAAACTTGGTTCACAAAAGTATGTTATGCTATATTGGTTGCACAAACTTTACAAAAAGAATCTTCTACAGCCCAAGCTACAGGAATTAGTCACAAGGAAGACTTTAACAGGCCATTCCTTTCTCCCAATGGCTGGAACCCCCTTTTGCTACCAGATTACAGCTCAGAGTCATACTTAGGAATCATTCCAATCAATAAAGTCCATGCATTAGTAAGCTATATGAATCTCCCAAACTAGGGGTGCAACAAGAATATATTCGAATTTTAGATTTTGATATGTGGTAGAGGCAGACTTGTACTTTACAAAAATGAGGTAGCTACAGAACCAACCAAGGTTGTGTATTCTTCTGTGGGCCCTTGTCTAATAGTTGGTATGGTCTAGGTAAAGCTTGTATATTAGAAAGTAACAAAAATTTATATATTTAGTGTATATTTGGAAAATCTAGTAGAATTGGACTTGATTTTCTACTGTATTCATGGATTGGGCAGCCTATTTTGATATAATCCATAATAACCCAAGACCACTGCAGCTTAAATCCGATAGGAGGGGAAAAATTTTCTATAGATCTTTTTTCTTCCTACAGACCAACAAGCCTGCAAGTTATAGATTAGACAGGCCAACAAATCTGATTTCTTTAGAAATACCCAAACTGATCTTTAGTGCTCTAGATATTCACCTGATTCCTATAACCTAGGAATAGACTTGGCTAGTTTGAACCCACCAACAAAATAAAAACTAGAAGCTAATGTAAATAATTAAAGTTATTCATGGAACTTAGATTCCCACTGCATCTTTTAAAGCAAGTTTCCATGCATAGTTTGGGTTTCTTCGAAAATCAAATAAATTAGATCGACTTACTCAATTAGCCATGCTAAGGCAACCCAAGATCTCAACTTGCTTCCACCACCTACCCTATGCCCACTAACAAACTACTTTGCTGGCCGGTCATCTCAAGTGTCACCATCTTTAACTTGGATTGGCTATGCTTTAGGTTTCAGGCTATACTTGATAATAACTTCATGTTGAGTGGTTATTATATCTCATGTAAAATATTTTGTTGTTATATTATGTCAAATTAACAAGGAACCTTACAAGACCTGGAATAATTGTGGTGATAGTTTGTGTCCAATCGGGTGCATTCGAAAAACTGTTTTGGGGAACAATAATTAATATCAAACTAGTGGTAAGACGGATGTTGCACATCCCGGGATTTTGGGTAGGGGTGGCAATACTTAGCCATTTAAGTAGATTTAACTCGTTATGGATTGTTTTTAATTTATTTAATAAATAGATCAGATTTAGTTTTTTTTTATTTTTATCCATTTTATGTTTGATCTGATCCACATCGTATCCGATGCGATCTGAATGCCGCCTCTAAATTTTAACAAGCTGGTCACGCAACTAGCTTGATCATATTTCCCCGTGTTACCTGGTGGATGAGAACGAGGGATCTGCTTCTTCTTTTTTTCTTTTTCTTTTTCTTTTTTTTTTTTTTTCTCACGGGCATGGGACCCATGTGAATAATTTGTCTCGTAGCTTGCTACTAAAAGTTTCCAAAAGCCCGGTTTCCCTTTTGCATTTTCTTTCATCCTAATCTGTGGGCGTGTTTTCCAGAAGCCACAAGCCCTTCCAAACCACCCCCCACAAAACCAGCCGGGAACGTAAATACAATATTTTATTATTAAAAATAAAAAGAATAATTACATATATATATATATATATATATATATATATATATAACTTTCACTATTATTTTTATCAATGACAAATTTTCCGCATCATTTCTTATTTCTTAATTCTTAAACAAAGAAAAAATATATTCAACTTATACTTATTTCAAACATCTTACCAAAAAAAAAAAAAAAAAAACGGAAGACAAATCATCCTGGACCGAAGTAGTCTAAATTTCCCCACTTCTCACAACATAAAACTTCTATTAATACTATATGAGGCAAAAAGAAAAAAAAAAACTAAAAGAAATACCGATCATTTGAGTCCATTACCCATCCAGGATGAAGGAGGTGATCAATATAAAAGAAAAGGAAATCAAGAGGACAAGTTAATAATAATAATAATAATAATATAATTGATGGGGGACGGATAGGAGCAATAGAAGCATACTATAACCTGGGGCGAAAGGGGGACTGGTTGGCGTGGGAGTAGGCGAGGTGGCCGAGGGAGCCGATCTGGAACGACACGGCCGGGACGGAGCTCTCGATGAATCGAGCCACGAGCTCGGACGCCCGCGTCTTCGGCGACGGCGTCCTGCTCCCCGCCGCCACCAGCTCCGCCGGCACCTCCACCACCTCGCCGCTGAACACACCCAACATCTCTACCTCTCTTGCTACAAACGACGTCGCAACAAAACGTCTAGAAGGCAAGACGATGCTCACAGGGCGATAGAGAAAACGAAGGTGGGGTGGGGTGTCGGCTTATATAGCGGAAAGCGGGGCTTGTGAGGTGAGACTTTTGGGCCCCACTCCTAGAAACCTCTTTCCCATTGCTCCACCTCGTATTCCATCATTTTAAATTCCAAAAAAATTATAAAAACATCACCTCCAAATTTAGATTAATTTTATTTATATTTTTATATTTTTAAAAAATATTAAATAGATCTTTAAAATTATTAAAAATATTCTAATAAAATCTCGACAATCACTTAACAGCCGACGATATTAATAATTTTTTTTAAAATAATATAAATATTCATCTCCTTCTTTATGATCGATATTTCTTTCTCTCATTTTTTTTCTTCCTTTTTTTTTCTATTCTTTTTTTCATCCATTTCTTCTTTTTTTCTTCTCTTTCTACCTTCTTCTCTTTTTTCTTCATCCATTCTTCTCCTCCTCTTTTTTCTTTTTTTCTCATCATGATAGAGTCTTCTTTGTGGTCCATCGATCTTTCCTTACCTATGGTCCATCGATCTTTCCTTACCTTAGCTTCTTGGCTATTGTTTATTTTTGTTCATGATGTTTGTTAGTTTCTTCTTTCATAGAATAAAATTTTTTTGATTTATCTATTTAGTTTTTTTTTTAAAATTTTTTTAAATTTTATATTTTTATCAAAATTAAGCTCTCAAAATCTCAAGAGATCTACCATAAATTTTACAAAAATCTCATATGCTGGAGAAAAATCCCAACTAGAATCTAAAAAACCCTCTGATCTCCCTCAAGTACTCTCTTTTCCTATAGATCTTTGAAAAAAAAATTAAATTAAAAAAAAAAATTAAAAAAAAAAGATCAATCTATGTAGTAAAAAGTCTTATCTTTTTTTTCATCTTTCTTTTGTTTTGGTATAATTTTTTTTTTTAATTTTTTTTCTCTATTTTTTTCTTCTTCATGAGTCTCAATTGGGCGAGAAGCTTAGAGCAGCCAAACAAAAAAGTTTAAATGATTACTATAATTTTACATTGGATATAGATAGTTTGTAGAAAAAAATAAGAAGGAGAAGTGGATGAAAAGAAAGGAAAGAAGAAAAAAGAAAAGAAGAATGGATGGAAAAAGTGGAGGAAGAGAATGTATGGAAAAAAAAAGAGAAGGAGAAAGAAGGAGGGAGAAAGAGGAGTAAGGGGAGAAGGAGCAATTGATGAAAAAAAAAAGAAAAAAAATAATTAAAAAAAGAGGGACAATGATCATAAAAAAAAAGAAAGAAAATAAATATTTTTATTATTTTAAAAAATTTTATTAATAATAATAAATGATGAAAGTATATCCAAACATATCGATAATCAGAAAGATTAATTTAATATTTTTAAAATATAAAAAATATAAATAAAATTAAATTAAAATAAAAAAATATTTTTATAATTTATTCTTAAATTTATATTGCTTGTCATGTTATAGCATTTGATAGCTTGAAAGTTGCCCAAAATGATAAATAAGATTAGGTAAGACCAGTTACGGACCAGCACTCAAAAAAAAATGAAGAAGTTCTACCAAAAAAAAAAACAAACAAAAAAAAAAATCCAACGTACAATGCAAATATATTTGGTATATCTAAAATTGTGGCTAAATTTTTTACAGAGTACTCATTTATCACATCAAGACTGGTATCAACGGCACTGGTATCAACGTGATCGATTGGCATTAAAGTTTGTTGTTTGACATGCAGTGGACGCTAATGATGGTATCAATATGCGCGGCCGGTATTAGAGTTTGTTTCTTAAGATAAAAATTTAGTTATTAATATTTTATTATATTTTTAAAAAATTTAAAATATAAAAATGAGAACATCATACATGTTAGGGATAAATTCCACTTCAGTCGAAGTCTAGCTCGATACCCAGCTTAATGCAACCAGTAGCCGCAGAAGAGCTTCGGCAGACGGACTTCAGCCGAACTCCCAGCGGCCGAGCTTCTTCCGGACTCCCAGCGTCGAGACCGAACTACTTGGGCCAGCCGAACTCCTTCGAACCCGTTAAGCATGGCCGAACTACTTAGCGACCGAGCGCTTGGACTCCAAGCGGCCAAGCTTCAACGAAGTCCTCCAACGGCCGAACTCCTCAGCGGTCGCCCTCTCGGCCGAACTCTCCAAGCAGTCGCCCCTCGGCCGAACTCCTCAGCGGTCGCCCTCGCCGAACTACTTAGCGACTGAGCTCCTTACCGAACTCTCAAGCGTCCAAGCTTCAACCGAAGTCCAACGGTCCGGCCGAACTCTCCAACGGTCGAGCTTCAGATTCTCCAGCAGTCGAACTCTTCAGCGGACGAGCCTTAGCTGCATACCTCCAGCCAGACGCCCATGGGAGCCGAACTCCCTCCAATCTTCCTCTTCAGGAGCCCGAACTTCCTCCGAAATGGGCACACGACGAAGGCCTTCAACCCTTCATTCGGCAAGCCATCTGTCCATCGCAAGCCATCACCATCAGTCCGCATCGCAGGCGATAGCGACCCACTGTCAGGCGGCGATAGCTGTCACCATCAATCCGCCGCACACGGCACCATCCCGTGAGACTGACTCCGTCGAACCTCGAACGGCCCGCTAACACGTGGCTGGAGTTATCACCATCAAGCTCCGCTATACTCCGCTATAAAAAGGACTCCTCCAGATACGCTAAGCTCTCTAACCTCTAATCTCTCTGAGCTCTCCTCTTCTTCCTCTCTAAGCTCCGGAACTCATTCCGAGCACTCCATTCCTGTTGGCCGAAAACTGACTTGACCGTCGGAGGGTCCTGACGGAGTCACCCCCCACCGGCTCTGGACGGGACTTTGTCTTGCAGGTCCCCGGCGGCGACCTCAACGGCCTCGACTTCGGCGACCTCCGGCGACGATCAGTTTCTGCACCAACAGATTGGCGCTAGAAGGAGGGCCTGAACCTTCGAGGTTCTCTTATTCTTAAAGGAGTGCCCGGCGATGATTTCTCTCTCTCCAGAGATCCGTTCTTCCTCATTAGAGTTCTCTCCCAAAGAGAAAGTGTCTCGAGAGCTTCGACTCGGCGATCGACTCCCGTTGCAGCCCTGGCAGCCCAGGCTCCACCCGAAGCCACCACAGATGCAGAGCAGTTCTGGACGGGTTCGCGGCCCCGCCGAGGTGATATAAGCCGTGCAACAACCTTCGGCGGAGACTTTGTCGGAAAAACCCGAGGAACCAGCCTTAAGGAAGAGCATTCGGGCATGCCAATCGCCCTTAGGAGAGAAACGGAGAGCAGAAGTTCTTCCGCAGAAGCGGAATGAAGTTCGGCGTAAAAAAGCCGAGCTCCCCAAATCAGAATGAAGTTCGGCGTGAAAAAGTCAATCTCTCCAAAGCCGAATGAAGTTCAGCGGGAGGAAAGCCGATCTCTCCAAAGCGGAATGAAGTTCGGCGTGAAAAAATCGAGCTCCCCAAAGCGGAATGAAGTTCGGCACAAACGAAGATGGAGAAAAGTTCTCCTGCGGAATGAAGTTCGGCGGAAGGCCGAACTCCTCAGGTCATCATCGAAATAAAGTTCGGCAAGGCCGAACTCTCCCTTGGAAGCTCATCAATGAAGTTCGGCGCAAGTGAGGCCGAACTCCACCATCACAGTAAAGTTCGGTGCAAGCAGTGGCGGAACGAAGTTCTCCGATGGCGGAACAAAGTTCTCCCACGGATGAAGTTCGGCATAAGTAAGGCCAAACTCCGCAGTAGATCACCCAAATGAAGTTCGGCCGTACTCGAGACCACCCCAGGACGACCAAGGCCGAACTCCCCTTCGAGCACGTCGCTACAACGAATTCATGGGAGGTGCAATAAAGTTCGGGCAAGCGAAGCCGACCCCCTCCCTGCGAGCAAGGAAGTCCGGACAAAGAAGCATGAAGTTCTCCCACGGAATGTTTTGCGGAAAAGCGGAATGAAGTTCCGCGCAAGCGAAGCCCGAACTTCTCGAGCTCACTACAAAGGAAGCCCCGATAGAAGGGTGCGAAGAAATCCTCCTCCCGAAAGGTTCCGCAATTACGACCCGCTCCTCTAACTCGGATTCTCGGCAAAGTTAAGAGCCAGCGGCCAAGACCTGAAGGACTACGGCCTCCCCAAACGTGCGCGATCGAAGTAAGTAAAGCCCCTACCATCGCGACCACGGCCACGACACTGAGGAATACGTTCGGCTTTAGGACGAGATTGAAGAGCTCGCCAAAAAGGGACGGGATAAATTCCTTCGACGTCAGTCTGAAGCTAGAGAAGATCGGCTAAAAGTGCCACCGTAATTAGAAAAGATAAGAAGGTCGGCCGCCTCACGACGTCATCAACGCCATCTCGGGGAGGAGCTAGGAGCTAGCTACATCGGTGATCCGCCGTCTCCCAACGACAAAGTCAAGAGAAGCATGCTCCAAATTAAGGAGGCCAGCATGTAATAGAGGAGGCCGTCTGGATGGGACTCGCTGCCCAAGGAAACTCGAGGAACAACACCCCGACGACCCTCAAACGAAAATGATGTGCTGCGAGTGGCTTTCCCTCGGTAAAATTCTCCCCCCTCAATAATATTATTTCTGGATGCGAAAACTATGCGATGACAGGGAAGAAGCAGTCAGCCGCTTTAGGAATAGGAGGAGAATCTCGTCCTAACGCAAGCAACAACCTCGACTAGAGATAAGATCTCTCCCGAGCGACCGTAGACAACCTCGGCTAGAGATAAGATCTCTCCCGAGCGACCGTAGTCAACCTCGACTAGAGATAAGATCTCTCCTGAGCGAAGGCCTCGTTCGGCAACGGACGAGATAGGGGGAGAGGCTCTGACAGCGGCCCTTATGTGCCCCCACAGTCCATTAGAAATAGGAGGAGAACCTCGTCCTAACGTGAGCAACAACCTCAGCTAGAGATAAGATCTCTCCCGAGCGACCGTAGCCAACCTCGGCTAGAGATAAGATCTCTCCCAAGCGACCGAGTCAACCTCGGTTAGGAACAGGAGGAGAAACCTCGTCCTAACGCGAGCAACAACCTCGGTTAGAGATAAGATCTTCCCGAGCGACCGTAGACAACCTCGGCTAGAGATAAGATCTCTCCCGAGCGACCGTAGTCAACCTCGGCTAGAGATAAGATCTCTCCCGAGCGAAGGCCTCGTTCGCAAAGGACGAGATGGGAGGAGAGGCTCTGACAGCGGCCCTTATGTGCCCCCACAGCCCGTTAGGAACAGGAGGAGAACCTCGTCCTAACGCGAGCAACAACCTCGACTAGAGATAAGATCTCTTCCGAGCGACCGTAGTCAACCTCGGTTAGAGATAAGATCTCTCCCGAGCGACCGTAGTCAACCTCGGCTAGAGATAAGATCTCTCCCGAGCGATCAAGCCTCGTTCGCAAAGGACGAGATGGGGGAGAGGCTCTGACAGCGGCCCTTATGTGCCCCCACAGCCCATTAGGAACAGGAGGAGAACCTCATCCTAACGCGAGCAACAACCTCGACTAGAGATAAGATCTCTTTCGAGCGACCGTAGCCAACCTCGGCTAGAGATAAGATCTCTCCCGAGCGACCGAGCCAACCTCGGTTAGGAACAGGAGGAGAACCTCGTTCTAACACGAGCAACAACCTCGGCTAGAGATAAGATCTCTTCCGAGCGATCGAGACAACCTCGGCTAGAGATAAGATCTCTCTCCCGAGCGACCGTAGTCAACCTCGACTAAGAGATAAGATCTCTCCCGAGCGATCGAGCCAACCTCGGTTAGGAAACAGAAGGAGAACCTCGTCCTAACGCGAGCAACAAGCCAACCTCGGTTAGGAATAGGAGGAGAACCTCGTCCTAACGCGAGCAACGACCTCGACTAGAGATAAGATCTCTCCCGAGCGACCGTAGTCAACCTCGGCTAGAGATAAGATCTCTTCTGAGCGACCGAGCCAACCTCGGTTAGGAACAGGAGGAGAACCTCATCCTAACGCGAGCAACGAGCCAACTCTAGGAAACAGGAGGAGAACCTTCCTCCACCTCGGCTAGAGATAAGATCTCTCCCGAGCGACCGTAGTCAACCTCGGCTAGAGATAAAGATCTCTCCGAGCGAATGAGCCAACCTCGATTAGGAATAGGAGGAGAACCTCATCCTAATATGAGCAAAGTTCAGGTCCGAGCTCCGAAGTCCACAGGAAAGAGAATCTCCATCAACCTTGGCTAGAGATCAGATCTCCCCTAAGGGATCGGGCCAACTTCGGCAGTAGGAGATGAGATCTCCCCCGAGCGCCTGCATCAACCTCGGCCAGAGCGCCTGAGTAACCTCGGATAGACGTAAGGCCCGTGACGACCTCGGCCAGAGAGCTTCAACATCGACCTCGGCTAGAAAAAGCTATCATGTCAACCTCGGCTGAAGAGCTTCAACATCGACCTTGGCTGGATAAAGCAACTGTATCAACTTCAAGCTGAAGATGGGATCTCCCTCGAGCTTCGACCCAGACCAGCACAGAGCTCAGAGGAAGACTTTGGCAGTCGCCTTTCCTGCACTCCCTTCCTTCGATTTTCGAACTCAAAAGTGGGGGGGCTAGTGTTGGGGATAAATCCCGCTCCAGCCAAAGTCTAGCTCGATACCCAGCCTAATGCAACCAGTAGCCGCAGAAGAGCTTCGACAGACGGGCTTCAGCCGAACTCCCAGCGGTCGAGCTTCTTCCAACAGGCCGAACTAGTTAGCTGTCGAGCTTCTTTCGGACTCCTAGGGTCGAGACCAAACTTCTTGGGCCGCCGAACTCCTTCGGACCCCACCGTCGAACTCTTCGGACCGACTCCAAGCGGCCGAGCTTCAACGAAGTCCTCCAGCGGCCGAACTCTCCAAGCAGTCACCCCCTCGGTCGAACTCTCCAAGCAGTCGCCCCTCGGCCGAACTCTCCAAGCGGTCGCCCCCTCGGCCGAACTCCTCAGCGGTCGCCCTCGTCGAACTGCTTAGTGATTGAGCTCCTTGAACTCTCAAGCGTCCAAGCCTCAGCCGAAGTCCAAGCCTTCGCTTGGAAGAGATCTTATCTCTAGCCCGTGTTAGGACGAGGTTCTCCTCCTGTTCCTAACGCACTCGCTCGGAAGAGATCTTATCTCTCTTATCGGGAGAGATCTTATCTCTAGCCGAGGTTGATGCTCGTGTTAGGACGAGGTTCTCCGCCTGTTCCTAACGGACCCACGGTCGCTCAAAAAGAGATCTTATCTCTAGTCGAGGTTGACTCGATCGCTCGGGAGAAATCTCATCTCTGGCCGAGGTTGATGCTCACGTTAGGACGAGGTTCTACTCCTATTCCTAATGGGCCCACGATCACTCGGAAGAGGTTGTCCACGATCGCTCGGGAGAGATCTTATCTCTAGCCGAGATTGTCCACGGTCGCTCGAGAGAGATCTTATCTCTGGCCGAGGTTGTTGCTCGCGTTAGGATGAGGTTCTCCTCCTGTTCCTAATGAACTATGGGGGCACATAAGGGCCGCTGTCAGGGCCTCTCCCCCCATCTCGTCCTTTGTGAACGAGGCCTTCGCTCGGAAGAGATCTTATCTCTTGCCGAGGTTGTTGCTCGCGTTAGGACGAGGTTCTCCTCCTGTTCCTAACGCGGCAACTATTGATTGCTTGTTTCCTATCATTGGATAGTTTTCGCATCCAAAAATAATATTATTGAAAGAAAAGAATTTTATTGAAAGGAAGTTACTAGCAGTGCATCCCCAAATTCTGTATCTCAAGGTCATGGTAGCCTTGTTCCTCCGTGTTTCTTCGGCAATAAGTCCCGGGGTGGACGACCTCCTCATGCTGGCCTCCTCAATTTGATGCAAGCTCTTATCGCTGGGAGACGACGAATCGCTGATGCACCGCGATCCTCCTAGGGGCAATGTGGATGACGCCGTAAGGTGGCCGACCTTCTTGCGGTCTCTGGCTATGGCAGTGCCGAGCTCCTTGCCGTCTCTGGCTATGGCAGCACCCTTGGCCGATCTTTTCTTGCATCAGACTGGTGCCGGAGGAATTTACCCAGCCGTCCCTTTCTGACAAGCTCCTCAATTTCGTCTTGGAGCTGGATGCATTTCTCGGTATCGTGATCGTGGTCGCGATGGTAGAGGCAGTACTTATTTCGATCGTGCTTGTTTGGGGGAGACTATAATCCTTTCGGTCTTAGCAGTTGGTTCTTCACTTCGGTGAGAATCTGAGTTCGAGGAGCATTGAGGGGGGCATAGTGGCGGAACCTTCCGGGAGGAGGGCTTCTTCACGCCCCTCTGTCGGAGCTTCCTCGGTGGCGAGTTCGAGGAGTTCGGGCCCGCCTGCTTTTGGAGGGGGTCTGCGAGCGCGGCCGAACTTCGTCCGGCTCTTCATCGTCCGCAGCCGCTCTCTCAGGGCTTCCTCGTCTTTCAACTTGAATGCTTCTTCCGCACGGGCATATCTCTCGGCCCGAGCCAGCAGATCGGCGAAGTCCCTGGAATACTTTTTTTTAGAGAGAACAGCAAGTCATTTTTCTGAAGGCCATCCTTGAGCACGACCATCGCAATAAACTGGTCCAAGTCCCATACCTCTAATGCCGTGGCATTAAATCGGATGACGTAAGCCCGGATGGATTCCTCCTGCTTCTGCTTGACATTCATCAAGGAGTCCGAACCTCGGCGCGGACGTTAACTGCTGATGAAGTGAGCCACGAACTGATTGCTCATCTGATCAAAAGAGAAGATCGTACTCGACTTCAATGTCGAGTACCAGTTTTTAGCTACTTTCTTTAAGCTAGATGAAAAAGCTCAGCACAGTATGGCGTCTGAAGCACCATGGAGCAGCATCATGGCGTGGACGGCCTCCAGATGATCAACCGGATTAGAAGTTCCATCGTAGCTTTCTAGTTGAGGAAGCTCGAAGGTCGGTGGAACAAGTTTTTGCATAATTCGGAGAGAGAAGGGAGGTTCGACATGGACGCCGGCATGATGAGCTGGGGTGACGCGGCCGAGCTCTTCGATACGTCGGTCCATCTCCCGCAGTCTGTAATCGAGGGCGTCGTCTTGGCTGCAGATCTTGGGGGGCTTCCGACTACGAATGGGGAAGATCTCCCCCAGAAGAGAATAATGATCCAAACACAGATCCTCGGCCCTCTGTTTCCCCTTCTCCGAGGCGATAGGTATGCTGGCCCTGGTACTCTTCCTTGGGGCCGATTCCCGACGTTCCAATGGTGGGTTTCCTGGTGGAGTCACCACCGAGGGCTGCTGTATAGCCTGTAATGCCTTCGTGAGGCCACGAACCTATCGGACAAGCAGGTCGAACTGCTCCACACCCACCGTAGGTACAGACGGAACCTGAGCTGCCGGGGCTGAAGCAGGAACAAACGGATCTGAATGGGATCGAGCCGTGGAGGCCGTCGAGCGTCGTGTCGAAGCTCTCCTCGGAGGCATTTTCTCTTCGGGAGAGAAAAGGGAGATCTCCGAAGAGGGAAGAGAAAAGTCGCCGATCACTCCTTTAAGAACAAGGGAACCTCGGAGGTTCATGCCCTCCTTCTAGCACCAATCTGTGTTGGGGATAAATCCCGCTCCCGCCAAAGTCTAGTTCGATGCCCTGCCTAATACAACCAGAAGTCGTCGAAGAGCTCCTTGGACGCCCAACAGACGAATCTTAATCGAACCCTTACAGTCGATCGAACTATCCAGCCGGCCGAGCTCCTTCGAACTTCTCAGCGGTCGTCCCTCAGCCAAACTTCTAGCGACCGAGCTCATTCCGAACTCCCAGCGGCCGAGCTACTTAGCGGCCGAGCTCCTTGGACCCCAACAGCCAGGCTTTAGCCGAACTCAACCGTCGAGCTTCAATCAGACCCCCACGAGAACCGAACTCTCTCCGCGTCATTACAGCCAAGCGCCTGTGAGAGCCCAACTCTCCTTCAAGCTTTTCCTTCGGTCGGACTTCTTTGAGAGCTGGACTCCTCCCAGATGCCCTCCGAACAGGCCTTAGCCGAACTCTTGAAGTCGGCCGAACTACTTAGCGGTCGAGCTCTTCGAACTCCTAGCGCCCGAGCTCCTTCGAACCTGTTCAGCCGGCCGAATTGCTTAGCGGCCGAGCTCCTTAGACTCCAAGCGGCCGGGCCTTAACAGAATCCCCCAGCGCCCGAACTCCTCGGCGGTCGTCCCTCGGTCGAACTCTCCAAGCGGTCGTCCCTTCGGTCGGTCAAGCTCCTCCGAATTCCTCTACGATCAAGCTGCTCCCAAGCTTTCTCTTCGACCGAACTCTCCTACAAGTCCGAACTCCTCCGGACGAACAACGAGATTGGACGGTATGGCCGCCACTACTAGCGACGCCACTCTCTCCGTAACCAGCCTCATGCGGCCCACGATCTGCCAGTATGGCCATCACCATCCGTCTGATGGTGCCTTCCTCTCCGTACCAAATTTCATGCGGTCCACGACTCGCCCGTATGGCTGTCACCATCCATCTAACAACGCCCTCCTCTCCATGCCGAACTTCATGCGGCGGTATGGCCATCACCATCAACTAAGCTCCGCCTATAAAGGACTTCCAGATACGCTAACTCCAATCTCTCTGATCTCTAAGCTCTCCTCTTCTCCTCCAAGCTCCGGAACTCATTTCGAGCACTCCATTCCTGTTGGCCAGAGCTGACTTGATTGTCGGAGGGTTCTGCCGGAGCCACCCCCCACCGACTCTGATTGGGACTTTATTTTGCAGGTCCCCAGTGGCGACCTCATCAGCCTCAACTCCAGCGGCCCCCGGCGACGATCAATTTCTGCATCAACAATTATTATTATTATTATTATCATCATTATTATTATATATATGATTAGCTTTCATATCCTCTACATTTTGTTTGTTTTTGATCAATGATGATTTGCCCACATCATTTTTTTCTTTTTCTTTCTTTCTTTCTTTCTTTCTTTCTTTTTTGAGGAGTAAGGGAGGTGAGAATAGATTGGCCACCCATCTTTATTGAGAAAAAAATATATTTACAAGAAAGCAGATTGTATTGAAGGTTACAAACTACTGAAAAATATTTAAAAATCAAAATAAAAAATAAAAATATCATTTCAAAGCATAGAAAGCAGCACTCATTTTCTTTACAAACCATAAATATGAAGCATTACTAATAAGAGCTGACACAGATTTCTATAGCAAAGAAAACCAACAAGAGGAGTCATCGTTATACCGTAGGATGAACCAATGATTTTAAACTTTACCATAAGCTAGCATGTCCCTCCAACATCTTCACCGAACAAAGATGCCTGCAGCAGCTGTACAACCTTTTCAAAATTTTCAAAAGCACCATGTAGACTGAGCATTTCCTTCTCAAGAAGACATGTGTATTCCTCTCAATTCACTTACCATCACCAAGAAAGATCGGAGAACTTCTCAATTCACTTAACAATCTAACCAAGATTGAATATCACCTTCTTTCGGCATCCTTCATATTTTGTCGAGGCAATCACTTATGGTCTTTGATAATAGCATATACGATTGCCAAGAATATTGGAAAACTTCATTCTCAATTCACATGACTCTCTTGCTAAGATTGCATGTTGCCTTCTTCTCATATCAACCACATTTTGTCAATCCCTAATCACCAACAAATTCTGCCATGGTTTTTGAGAGGAGAATCAGAAAACTTTCTTCCCGGTCAATATGATTGAATAGCACCTTCTTTTCATGTTCACCAGGTTATGTCAGTTTCTGATTGCTAATACAATCTAGTATGATTACCAAGAGTATCAAAAAACTTCTTTTCTAGTCCATGCGACCATCTCACCATGATTAAATGTCGCCTTCTTCAAAAGTCCACCACATTCTGTCAATTTTCGATGAACAACAAAATCTATGGTAATCTTTAAAGTGGCATATAAGGTTGCCAAGGTATGTGGAAACTTTCCTTCTCAGTCCGCAATATTGCCTCTCTAAAATTGTATACCCACATTTATCAGTTTTTGATCATCAACATAATCCACCATGGTCTTTGAAAATAGTGAAAACTTCCTTCTCAGATCCCATGATGATCGTACTAAGATTAATTGTTGCCTAAGATTTTACTACGGTACTCCAAAGCCTCTTTTAATTATTTTAGTATTTAAGGATGGTAAAATCAATCCGATCCGATGGGTATGCATCCTATCCAAACTCAATCAAATCCAAAAAAATAGGATTTGACCAGATTTTGATGGTGCGATAAATAAACTCAATCAACAATTAGCTTTAATTGATCATGTACGTGGCTAGTGCGGTAAATAACTTAAACTTCATATGCAATTCGAAAAACAAAAAAAAATGATGGGATGTTTTTGAAGTCAAGCACCTCTTCCCTTCCTCCTTCCCAATTGAGCACCATCCCTCTTTCTATCAGAGGTTGACATATGGTGGCAGGTCGGAGTGATGGAGGAGAAAGAAGGAGACGATATGTGGTTGTGGGAAGGCAAGCGGTAGAGAAGGAGGAAGGGGGTGGCAGCTTGAGCGATGGAAGGGAAAAGAGGGTGGGGAAGTGAGCAGCTAGGAGACGAGCGGTGGCGATTGGGAGGTAATTGGCGGATCCGATTAGTGAAGAGGTGGGCAGAGGAAGAGGAAACGGGTAGGAGAAGGGTAAGGTGGCGTCAAGATAGTCGGTGACAATGATGTCATGGGAGAGGAGCTGCAAGCGCACAAGGGGCAGGGGGACAGAGGGTGGAGGAGTCATGGGCGGAAAAGTTGCGGGCAGGTGGAAGGATGAAGGAGCCATGGGTGGGGGGGGGACGAAGCCATAGGTGGCTCCAAGGAAAGGATAGCGAACGGAGCAGGAGGATAGAATCGGATAGCGAGAAAAAGCTACGAAGAAGAATTAAAAGATAATAAAATATTATTTTTAAAAAATATAATAAAATATAAAAAATAATGATAATATAATACTTTAAAAATATTTTTTATAATAAAATATTATTAAAAGAGCACCGTAACAAATATCTTTATATAAAACACTAATGCATAAACTACTGTGATAATTGTCACTGTTGTAACAACTAGACTGAATAACTTTTTCATGCACAATGTAGGCATTTGATCTTGTGGAGCCAAGTAGGTATCAAGGAATCGCCTAGCTAGTTTGAGGAGATCCTCCATGATGCCCAAAACAATAGTAGCTTTAAACAATTCTATTGCAGAAATGATTTAGCAAATTTCAATTTGAACTCAATGACTCCACTTTGGATCGAAATAGTATAGGGTGGGTGCTCGTATTTTTGGCTAGAAATCATCTTAATCAAGTCTTATTGGCCGACTTCAGAATTTTTTATGCTGCTTCAGTTCCTGTTTATGAGTTCCAGGATGCATGGAAAGGTTTAACGTCAATTTTTCATGGATTACATTGTAGTAAAATCATCCTAGAAGGGGACTTTCCTATTGTTATTAAATGGATATTTGCCTCGAGATTTAAGTCAAGCCATATCATCTTGTATTCAAAGAATTATTAGATCGCTTTCCTACAGACTGATTTACTGAAGATATATAAACTTGGAACTTATCGGATACTCATTTTTTTTCTTCAGATTTTGCTCATTTGATCGACACATTGGGCTAGATCTCTGACCTCCCGGTTCAATAAAATAAAATAAAACAATCGGATATGTGGACAAGCTTTCATGGCTAACAAGTGCACAAGATTTATAGTCCAAAGTTTAAGAGTTCCATTAATCATCTATCAATAAACATTTCCCATGTACTCCTTATTTGTACTACAACTAAAAACTTTGGGTACTGCAATACAAAAAAGTTTTCGTAGTGGGGCAGGGTGCATGAATCTAGCCATTTTAGCTATTTACGGTGTCTCTGGCCAGTTTGCACCAACCATGCACTCAAAAGCAGGAGAGTGCAGTCCAAATAAACACGCAAAACAATGGGCAGAAAACCATGCGTATCAGAGAAAGACCATGGTCAAGACCCCCATCTTTCCAAAAAAAATATATATATCCAGAGAGTGCTTCTCTTTTTTTTTTTAAATAGTTTAAAAGCTTGTTGGAAAGTTCGGTTCTACTTGGTGGACTAAACAATTCTTTTTCTATCCTTTCAGAGCATCGAATCTAGCAGGATGCATCCATTTTATTGCCGCGAGGGAATCCTCCTCTACCTTCGCAAGTTAAAATCTACAGCACCTGAAAGAATCTATAACAAAAGAAAATGGTAGGTTCCGTGCACCACGGCGGCAAATTAACTAGCATGTACTCTTCACCCGCAATGTCCACCACCATGCCTCGACTCGTTTAGGAAGAAGAGATGCTTTCTGAAAAATAAAGTAA
Organism: Cocos nucifera; assembly: GCA_006176705.1. Lineage (NCBI taxonomy): Eukaryota > Viridiplantae > Streptophyta > Magnoliopsida > Arecales > Arecaceae > Cocos > Cocos nucifera. The sequence continues at coordinate 1,652,221 of QRFJ01000120.1, read as the reverse complement.
AAGAATTTTTTATTTAATTAATTTTTTTAGATAAAAAAATATAAAAAAATATTTTTTATATTTTATAGAAAATAAAAATTATGAAGGACATAGATTTTGGTATTATTTATAAAATTGAAAATGATGATGCTTTTTTTTAAAAAAATATTTTTTAAAATCTATGACTAAAATTTTATAAAATATCATGAATATTTATGATGAAATACTGAATAGTGATAATATAATATTATTCTATAAATATAATATTAATATTAATATATTTATCATATTTTAATATTTATATTAATATAATATTTTTATTAATATTAATATAGTATTTGTTGGGGATAAATCCTGCTCCCGTCGAAGTCCAGTCTGATGCTTAGCTGACCATATCAATGATTGTGATATGGTCGACTCGGTTAGGGGATGGCCGACTCCGATGCCAATTCAACTAGAGTAGGCTCTTTCGAAGCTCCATGATCCGGTTGAGGGATGGCCGACTCAGGCTAGCCGACCAATGACCTCCGAAAAGAAGAAACAGAGGATGGAGAGCCATTGCTCGGACCATGATTCAACCCCGAGGGAAGCTTTACTCTCGTCCCACTAGAAAACTCTGAAGATCAATGATCGTGAAGATCTCTTGAATCAAAGGCTCTAAAAAATGAGCCGATAAATTGAAGAACTCCACCATGTCGTCCCGGCTCCCCATGACGATGACTACACCGATCCTCCTTTTTCTCCCTGAATTATGTAAGAGCTCGTTCCGTCGAACTTCAAGCTTCCCCAACTTGAAAGCAAAGACGGAACTTCTAATCTGATCGATCATTTGGAGGCCTTTCGGACCATGATGCTGCTCGATGGTGCATCAGACACAATCTTATACCGAGCTTTCCCATCTACCTTAAAGGAAGGAGCAAGAAACTGGTACTTGGTATTGAAATTAGGTACGATCTTCTCATTTGATCAGATGAGCCATCAGTTTGCGGCTCACTTCGTCAGCAGTCGATATCTCCGTCGAGGTTTAAATTTTTTGATGAATATTAAGCAGGAGGGAGAATCTATTTGGGCTTATGTCATCTGATTTAATGCTGCTGCATTTGAGGTTTAAAACCTGGACCAGTCTGTTGTGATGGTCGCACTCAAGGGCGGCCCTCAGAAGAATGATTTGCTGTTCTCCTTGGAGAAAAAGTACCCCAGGGATATTGTCGATATGCTAGCTCAGGCTGAGGGATATGCCCGTGCAGAAGAAGCCTTCAAGTTGAAGGATGAAGAAGCCGTAGAAGAACGGCAGGAGGACAAGTCTAATAGACCTACTACTGAAGGAGGGCCGAATGAAGTTCGATCGCGCTCAAGGACTCCCTCCTAATGCAAGCGAGTCCAAACTTCTCCTCGAGCTCATCATCAAAGAAACCCCGATAGAAGGGTACGAGGAAGTTCTCCTTCCAAAAGGTTTCACAATACGTCCCCCTTAATGCTTCTAAAACTCAAGTTCTAATGGAAATTAAGAATCAGCTACCAAGATCAAAAGAATTACGATCTTCTCCAAACAAGCACAATCAAAGCAAGTACTGCCTCTACCATCATGACCACGACCACGATACTGAAGAATGCATTCAGCTTCAAGACGAAATCGAGAAGCTCATCAGGAGAGGCTGGTTGGGTCGATTCCTCAGACGCCGACCTGAAGTAAGAGGAGAACAACCAAGGGCTCTTTCGCAACCAGGGGAGACCCAAGGGAAGGGGTCTTAAAGAAGCCAATCCCTGCATGGAAGTATCAATTCCATGGTCAGAGGACATCGACAAGAAAAGATATTAAGGAGCTACATAGTGTTAACGTTAAAATTTTGAAAACTTGCAATATCATTAACCACTTTTTAATAGAGTATTCTTATTTCAACATTCCTATCTTTTGTGAATTATAACGGATGTTGGGGATAAATCCCGTTCCTGCCGAAGTTAAGTTCAGTGCCCAGTCTGATGCAGCTAGTAGCCACGAAAGAGCTTCAGCAGATGGATCTTAGCCGAACTGCTACAGTCGGTCGAACTGCTTAGCGACCAAGCTCCTTCGGACTCCTAGCAGCCGACCGAACTGCTTACCGACCGAGCTCCTTCGAACTCCCAGCGATCGGGCTTTAGCCAAACTCCTCAACCGCCGAGCTTCAGTCGAACCCCCGCGAGAGCCAAACTCTCTCCGGTCATTCCAGCCAGGCGCCTGTGGGAGTCGAACTTCTTTCGAGCTTCTCCTTCGGCCGAACTCCTCCACAAGTCCAAGCTCCTCTGGATGAACTGTCGCCATCAGTCTACGATAGGTGACGAGATCGAATGACATGGCCACCACAACTGACGATACCACTCTCTCCGTAACCAGCCCCATGCGGTCCATGACCTGCCAGTATGACTGTCACTATCCACCTGACGATGCCTTCCTCTCCGTATCGAACTCCATGTGGCCCCAACAGCTCGCTACCAGACGGTATGGCCGTCACCATCAATTAAGCTTCGCCTATAAAGGACCCTCCAGATATGCTAATCTCTCGAATCTCTGATCTCTAAGCTCTCCTCTTCTTCTCCAAGCTCTGGAACTCATTTTCGAGCACGCCATTCCTGTTGGCCAGAGCTGACTTGATCATCGAAAGGTCCTGCCGGAGCCACCCCCCACCAACTCCAGACGGGATTTTATTTTGCAGGTCTCCGACGGTGACCTCATCAGCCTCCACTCCAATGGATTCCGACGACGATCAGATTCTGCGTCAATAGATTGACATTAGAGGAAGGGCCTAAACCTCTGAGGTTCTCTTATTCTTAAAGGAGTGCTCGACGATGATTTCTCTCTTCCCTCTCCGGAGATCTCTCTTCTTCCTCACTAGAGTTCTTTCTCGAAGAGAAAATGCTTTCCAGGAGAGCTTCGACTCGGCGATCGATGGCCTGCGCGCCAGGTCCATCCGCTCCCGTTTCAGCTCCGACAGTCCAGGTTCCACACGAAGCCACCACAGACGTGGAGCAGTTCAACCAGATGGTCGGGTTCATGGCCCCACTGAGATGATGCTGGCCGTGCGATAACCTCCAGTGGGGACTTTGCCAGTAAATCCGCCATGAGAACATGAGGAACCAACCTTAAGAAAGAGCATTCGGGCATACCAATCGCCCTAAGGAAGGATAAATGGAGAGCAGAAGTTCTCCTACATCATCGGATGAAGTTTGATGAAAGTAAGGCCGAACTCCCCCTCAAAGCTCATCATCAGAATGAAGTTCAGCGCGAGGAAAGCCAAGCTCCCCCTCGAGTTGTCATCAAGAAAGTTCGGACAAAAGAAGCAGGAAGTTCTCCCGCGGAGAGTTTCATGGGAAAGCGGAATGAAGTTCGGTGCGAGCAAAGCCGAGCTCCCCCTCGAGCTCGTCGTCAAGAAAGTTCGGACAAAAGAAGCAGAAAGTTCTCCCATGGAGGGTTTTGCAGAAAAGCGAAATAAAGTTCGGCATGAGCAGAAAAGCGGAATGAAGTTCGGTGCGAGCAAAGCCGAGCTCCCTCTCGAGCTCGTCGTAAAAGAAGTTCGGACAAAAGAAGCAGGAAGTTCTCCCACGGAGGGTTTCACGAAAAAGCAGAATGAAGTTCGGCGTGAGCAAGAAAGCGGAATGAAGTTCGGCGCGAGGAAAATCGAGCTCCCCCTCGAGCTCGTCGTCAAGAAAGTCCAAACAAAAGAAGCAGGAAGTTCTCCCACAGAGAGTTTCGCGGAAAGCGGAATGAATTCGATGCGAGCAAAGTCGAGCTCCCACTTGAGCTCATCGTCAAGGAAGTCCGGACAAAAGAAGCAGGAAGTTCTCCCACGGAGGGTTTCGCGAGAAAGCGGAATGAAGTTCGGCGCGAGTAGGAAAGCGGAATGAAATTCGGCGCGAGGAAAGCCGAGCTCCCCCTAGAGCTCATCGTAAAGAAAGTTCGGACAAAAGAAGCAGGAAGTTCTCCCATGGAGGGTTTCGCGGAAAAGTGGAATGAAGTTCGGCACGAGCAGGAAAGCGGAATGAAGTTCGGCACGAGCAAAGCCGAGCTCCCCCTCGAGCTCATCGTAAAGGAAGTCTAGACAAAAGAAGCAAGAAGTTCTCCCATGAAGGGTTTCGCGGGAAAGTGGAATGAAGTTCGGCATGAGCAGAAAAGCGAAATGAAGTTCGGCGCGAGCAAAGTCGAGCTCCCCCTCGAGCTCATCATCGAGGAAGCCCCGATAAAGGGGCATGAACTTCTCCCACAGAAGGTTTCACAAGGAGGCGGAATGAAGTTTTTCCGTATCCACGACCTCCCCAGCGCAAGCAAGGCCCGAACTTTTTGAGCTCACCACCAAGGAATTCCTGATAGAAGGGCGCGAAGAAGTCCTCCTCTCGAAAGATTTCGCGACTGCGCCCTCCTCAACACTCCTCGAACTCAGATTCTCACCGAAGTTAAGAACTAGCTGCCAAGACTAGAAGGGTTACAGTCTCCCCCAAACCAGCGCGATCGAAGCAAGTACTGCCTCTACCATCGCGACGACGGCCACGACACCGAGAAATGCATCTAGCTCCGAGATGAAATTGAGGAGCTCGTCAGAAAGGGGCGGCTGGATAAATTCCTTCGGCACCGTCTGAAGCAGAAAAAGATCATTCTAGGGTGCTGCCATAGCCAGAGACGGCAAGGAGCTTGGCACTGCCATAGCCAGAGATGGCAAGGAGCTCGGCCATCTCACGGCATCATCCACATTATCCTTGGGAGGAGCTTGGTACATCGACGATCCATCATCTTTCTGCATCAAAGCCAAGAGAAGCATACTCCAAATTACGGAGGCCAGCATGAGATGGAGGAGGTCGTCCGGTCCGGAGCTTATTGCCCGAAGAAACGTGGAGGAACAATGCTACTACGACCCTGAAACACAGAATTTGGGGATGCGCTGTCAGTTACTTTCTTTCAATAATTTTTTTTTCTTTCAATAATATTATTTCTGAATGCAAAAACTATGCGATGACAGGGAAGAAGCAGTCAATAATTACCGCATTAGGAACAGGAGGAGAATCTCATCCTAACGCGAGCAACAATCTCAGCTAGAGATAAGATCTCTCCCGAGCGACCATGGATAACCTCGGCCAGAGATAAGATCTCTTCCGAGCGAAGGCCTCGTTCACAAAGGACGAGATGGGGGAGAGGCCCTGACAGCGGCCCTTATGTGCCCCCACAGCCCTTTAGGAACAGGAGGAGAATCTCGTCCTAACGCGAGCAACAACCTCGACTAGAGATAAGATCTCTTCCGAGCGAAGACCTCGTTTACAAAGGACGAGATGGAGGGAGAGGCCCTGACAACGGCCCTTACATGCCCCCACAGCCTGTTAGGAATAGGAGGAGAACCTCATCCTAATGCAAGCAACAATCTCGACTAGAGATAAGATCTCTTCCGAGCGAAGGCCTCGTTCACAAAGGACGAGATGGAATGAGAGATCCTGACAACGGTCCTTATGTGCCCCCACAGTCCGTTAGGAACAGGAGGAGAACCTCGTCCTAACGCGAGCAACAACCTCAACTATAGATAAGATCTCTTCCAAGCGAAGGCCTCGTTCACAAAGGACGAGATGGGGAGAGAGGCCCTGACAATGGCCCTTATGTGCCCCCACAGCCCGTTAGAAATAGGAGGAGAACCTCGTCCTAAAGCGAACAACAACCTCGGCTAGAGATAAGATCTCTCCCGAGCGTCCGTATTAACCTCGGCTAGAGATAAGATCTCTTCCGAGCGAAGGCCTCATTCACAAAGGACGAGATGGAGGGAGAGGCCCTGACAACGATCCTTATGTGCCCCCACAGTCCGTTAGGAACAGAAGGAGAACCTCATCCTAATGCGAGCAACAACCTCGGCTAGAGATAAGATCTCTTCTGAGCATCCGTATTAACCTCGGCTAGAGATAATATCTCTCCCGAGCGAAGGCCTCGTTCACAAAGGACGAGATGGAGGGAGAGGCCCTGATAGTGGCCCTTATGTGCCCCTACAGCCCGTTAGGAACAGGAGGAGAATCTCGTCCTAACGCGAGCAACAACCTCGGCTAGAGATAAGATCTCTTCCAAGCGACCATGTCAACCTCGGCTGGAGAGCTTCAACTTCGACCTCGACTAGAGATAGGATCTCTCCCGAGCGACCGTGTCAACCTCGGCTAGAGAGCTTCAACTTCGACCTCGGCTAAAGATAGGATCTCTTCCGAACAATCGTGTCAACCTCGATTGGAGAGCTTCAACTTCGACCTCGGCTAGAGATAGGATCTCTCCTGAGCGATCGAGACAACCTCGACTAGAGATAAGATCGGAGACAACCTCATCTTGAGATCGGATCTCTTCCGAGCACCCGTATTAACCTCAGTTGCTGAAGATAATATCATCCCGAGGAGCTCAACCTCTGACCTCGATCGCAGCGAACAAGTCCTACCTCAACCTCGATCAGAGATGAGATCTCCCCTGAGCTTCAACTTCGACATTAACTTTAGCGGAAGATGAGATCTCCCCCGAGCTTTGACCTGAACCAGTATGAAGATCAGAAGAGAACTTCAGCAGTCGCCTTTTCTGCACTCCCTTCCTTCAAGTTTCGAACTCGGGAGTGGGGGGGCTATTGTTGGGGATAAACACCGCTCCTATCGAAGTTAATTTTGGTGCCCAACCTGATGTGGCCAGTAGCCACGGAAGAGCTTCAGCGGACAGATCTTGAACGAACTGTTATAGCTGATCGAACTGCTTAGCGGCCGAGCTCTTTCGAACTCCTAACAGCCGACCGAACTGCTTAGCGATCGAGCTCCTTCGGACTCCCAACGGTCGGACTTTAGCTGAACTCCTCAACCGCCGAGCTTCAGTCAGACCCCCACGAGAGTCGAACTCTCTCTGCGTCGTTCCAGCCAGGAACCTGCGGGAGCCAAACTTCTCCCGAGCTTTTCCTTCGATCGAACTCCTCCATAAGTCCAAGCTCCTCTGGACGAACTGTTGCCATCAATCTGCGATAGGCGACGGGATCGGACGACATGGCCGCCACAACTGGCGACACCACTCTCTTCGTAATCAGCCCCATGCGGCCCATGATCTGCCCGTATGACTGTCACTATCCACCTGACGATGCCTTCCTCTCCGTATCGAACTCCATGCGGCCCAACAGCTCGCTACCAGACGGTATGGCCGTCACCATCAATTAAGCTCCGCCTATAAAGGATCCTCCAGATATGCTAATCTCTCGAATCTCTGATCTCTAATTTCTTCTCTTCTTCTCCAAGCTCCGGAACTCATTCCCGAGCACTCCATTCCTGTTGGCCAGAGCTGACTTGATCGTCGGAGGGTCCTGCTGGAGCCACCCCCCCATCGACTCCAGATCGTACTTTATTTTGTAGGTCTCCGACGGTGACCTCATCGGCCTCCACTCCAGCGGATTTCGACGATGACCAGATTCGACGTCAACAACAGGAAAAGATTAGTTGGACTTCTTTTTTAGATCAGATAGAAGGCTTCTGGTACAGAAGATAAGATCTTCTTTAACTTCGGTTGGAGATAAGATCTTCCTCGAGCTCCAACTTCAATCTCGCCTGGAGATAAGATCTCCTCGGAGCTTCAATATCAATAGGAGATAAGATCTCCTTCAACCTCGGTTGGAGATAAAATCTCCTCCGAGCTCCAACTTTAACCTCGATTGGAGATAAGATCTCCCCCAAGCTTCAACATCAACATCAATAGGAGATAAGATCTCCTTCAATCTCGGCTAGAGATAAGATCTCTTCCGAGCTTTCAGGAGCTTCGATCTCAATAGGAGATAAAATTTTCTTCAACCTCGACAGGAGATAAGATCTCCCCCGAGCTTCAACCTCAATGGGTACGGGGTCCAAAAAAAGACTTCGGTAGTCATCTTTTTTGTACTCCCTTCCTTCGAATTTCAAACTCGAAAGTGGGGAGACTATTATTGGGGATAAATCCTGCTCCCATCGAAGTTCAGTCTGATGCTTAGCCTAATGCAACTGATAATCACGGAAAAGCTTCGATCAAAAATTCTTCCTCCAACGGTCGAACCCCTCCAGCGACCAAACTCCTTTAGTTGCCGAACTCCTCTAGCGGTCGAATTTCTTTTGGATTTCAACCAAACTACTCCCAAGCTTCTCCATCAATCGGGCTCCTCCAGCGGTCGAACTTCTTTCAGACTCCTCCAACAGTCGGATTTTTTCAGGAGCTAAACTTCTTTCGGATTTCTCCAACAGTCTAATTTCTTTACGAGCCAAACATTTTTCAGATTTCTCCTTCAGTCGGATTCCTTCAGGAACTGAACTCCTTCCAGACATCTTCTTCAATCGAATTCCTCCATGAGCTAAACTCCTTCCGGACTCCATCAGCAATCGAATTTCTTCAGGAGCTAAACTTTTTTCAGATTTCTTCAGCAATCTGATTTCTTTAGGAGCCAAACTTCTTCTGAATTTCTCCTTCAGTCAGATTTCTTCAAGAGCCGAACTTCTTTTGGACATCTCCATCAGTCGGATTTCTCTAGAAGCCAAACTTCTTCTGGATTCTCCTTCAGTCAGATTTCTCTAAGAGTCAAACTCCTTCTGAACATCTCCTTCAGTCGGATTCCTACAAGAGTCGAACTCCTTCCAAACCTCTCTTTCAGTCAAATTTCTATAGGAGCCAAACTCCTTCCAAACTTTTTCTTCAGTCGAATTTTTACATGAGCCAAACTTCTTCCAGATCCTCCTTCAGTCAGACTTCTATAGGAGCCAAACTCTTTTCGGACTTCTCTTTCAGACGGATTTCTACATGCAATCCCACTATTGAATGGTTACGATTGTCATTTATCATGACGGTTATGACTATCATTTATCAGGATGGTTATGATTATCATTTATCAGTCTGCTACAAGTAACCCCACTATCGGATGGTTACAATAGATTTCGTCTATAAAAAGGGATCCTCCAGATACGTTCTTTCTAAGCTCTCTTCTTCTTCCTTAAAACTCTGCCAAATTTATATCCGAGCACTCTATTTCTGTTGGTCAGAAGAGCTGACTTGATCATCGGAGGATCCTATTGGAGCCACCACTATCGACTTCGAATAGAACTTTATTTTGTAGGTCACCGACGGCAACCTCATCTTCTCCAACTTTAGCTCAATCCAGCATCAACCAAATTCTGCACCAACAATATTTATATTAATATATCAATATTATATTAATATAATATAATATTTATTAAAAAATTAATAAATTTATTATATTAAAATATTAATATTATATTAATATAATATAATATATATCAATATTATATTAATATAATTATTGGTGTAGAATCTGGTTGATACTGGATCGAACTAAAATTGAGGAGGAAGAGGTCACCATCGATGGCCTGCAAAATAAAGTTTCATCTGAAGTCGGTGGTGGTGGCTCCGATAGGATCCTTCAACGATCAAGTCAGCTCTTCTGGCCAACAAAAATGAAGTGCTCAGGCAAAAATTTAGCAGAGTTTTGGGAAGAAGAAGAGAGCTTAAAGAAAATATATCTGAAGGATCTTTTTTTATAAATGGAACATGTAGCAGACTGATAGTGACAGCCATAATCGTCTGGTAGTGGGCCGCTTGAGGCCACGTGAAGTTTGTTATGAAGAGAGATGTTCAGAAGGAGTTCGACTCCTGTAGGCATCCGACAGAAGAAGAAGTTCGGCACCTATAGGCATCCGACTGAAGGAGAGGTTCGGAAGGAGTTTGGCTTCTGAAGGAACTTGACTGAAGAAAAAATTCAGAAGGAGTTTGCCTCCTGGAGGAACTTGACTGAAGGAAAAATTTGAAAGAAGTTCAGCTCCTATAGGCATCCGACTGAAGAAGAGGTCCAAAAGAAGTTCAGCTCTTGTAGGCATCTGTTTGAAGAAGAAGTTCGAAGAAAATTCGCTCCTAGAGGAATCCTTCCAGAAGAAGTTTGACTTCTAGAGGAATCCGACTGAAGGAGAAGTCCGAAAAGAGTTTGGCTCGTGAAGGAATCCGACTGAAGGGAAAATTCAAAAGAAATTTGGCTTCTGAAAGAACTTGACTGAAGAAGAAATCTGGAAGAAGTTCGGCTCCTAGAGGAATCAGACTGAAGGAGAAATCCGAAAGAAATTTGGCTCTTAGAGAAATTTGACTGAAGAAAAAATCTGGAAGGAGTTCGGCTCCTGAAAAAGTCCAACTGAAGGAGAGGTCTGAAAGAAGTTCGGCTCCTGCAGGCATCCGTTTGAAGAAGAGGTTCAGAGAAGTTCGGCTCCTGGGGGAATTCGACTGAAGGAGAGGTCCGGAAGGAGTTCGGCTCCTGAAAGAATCTGACTGAAGGGGAGGTCCAGAAGGAGTTCAACTTCTATAGAAATCCGACTGAAGGAAAGGTCCTAAAGGAGTTCGACTTCTGAAGGAGTTCAGCCGCTGAAGGAGTTCGACTGGGGTTCGATCGCTAGAGAAGTTCGATCGGTTGAAGGAGTTCGGCTAAGGTTTGACCACTAGAGGAATTTGGCTGGGATCCGACCATTAGAGGAGAATTTTTTATCGAAGCTCTTTCGTGATTACCAATTGCATTAGGCTAAGCATCAGGCTGGACTTCAACGGGAGTAGGGTTTATCCCCAATAATAACTTCCTTACTCTCGAGTTCAAAATTCGAAAGAAGAGAGTACAAAAAAGACGACTGTCGAAGTCCTCTTTCGGGCTCTGCATCCGTTCAAGTTGAAGCACGGGATAGATCTTATCTCCAACCAAGGTTGAAGGAGATCTTATCTCCAGCCAAGGTTGAAGGAGATCTTATCTCCAGCCAAGGTTGAAGGAGATCTTATCTTCAGCCGAGATTGAAGTTGAAGCTCAAGGAAGATCTTATCTCTAGTCGAGATTGAATGAGATCTTATCTTCTGTTGAGGTTGACGTTGAAGCTCGGAGGAGATCTTATCTTCAACCGAGGTTGAAGAAGATCTTATCTCTTATTGAAGTCGACATTGAAGCTTGGGAGAGATCTTATCTCCAGTCGAGGTTGAAGGAGATCTTATCTCCTATTGAGATCGATGTTGAAGCTCGGAGGAGATCTTATCTTTAGTCGAGGTTGAAGGAGATCTTATCTCCTATTGAAGTCGATGTTGAAACTCGGGGAAGATCTTATCTCCAGTCGAGATTGAAGGAGATCTTATCTCCTGTTGACGTTGATGTTGAAGCTCGGAGGAGATCTTATCTCCAGTCGAGGTTGAAGGAGATCTTATCTTCTGTTGAAGTTGACGTTGAAGCTCGAAGGAGATCTTATCTTCAGTCAAGGTTGAAGAAGATCTTATCTTCTGTTGAAGTGAACGTTGAAGCTCGAGAGAGATATTATCTTCAGCTAAGGTTGAAGAAGATCTTATCTCCTGTTGAGGTTGACATTGAAGCTCAGGAAAGATCTTATCTCCAGTCGAGGTTGAAGGATCCCTCCTCACGTTAGGATGAGGTTCTCCTCATATTTCTAACAGACTGTAGGGGCACATAAGGACTATTGTTAGGGCCTCTTCCCTCATCTTGTCTAAAATGAAGAAGACCTTCAACTTTAGTTCTCCTCCTGTTCCTAACGGGCTATAGGGGCACATAAGGTACGTTGTCAGGGCCTCTCCTCTCATCTCGTCTAAAATGAACGAAGCCTTCGACTTTGCTCATGTTAGGATGAGGTTCTCCTACTTTTTCTAACGGACTATAGGGGCACATAAGGACCATTGTCCGGATCTCTTCCCTCATCTCGTCTAAAATGAACGAGGTCTTCAACTTTGCTCATGTTAGGACTAGATTTTCCTCCTATTTTTAACGAAATGTAGGGATACATAAGGACCGTTGTCAGAGCCTCTCCCTTCATCTCGTCTAAAATGAACGAGGCCTTCGACTTTGCTCACGTTAGGATGAGGTTCTCCTCCTATTCTTAACGGACTGTAGGGACACATAAGGGCCATTGTCAGGACCTCTTTTCTTATCTCATTTAAAACGAATGAGGCCTTCGACTTACTCATGTTAGGATAAGGTTCTCCTCCTATTCCTAATATGACCACTATTGATTGCTTCTTTCATGTCGTCACATAGTTTTTGCACTGAGAAACAATAATGTTGAAATGGAGGAATTTTATTGAATAAAAATTATCGACAATACATTCTTAGATTCTCTGAGTTTCAAGGTCATGAGAGTGTTGTTCCTTCGAGCTCCTTCAGGCGATAAGTTTCAGACCGGACGACCTCCTCTACTTCATTCGGACCTTTCCAATTTGGAGCAAGCTTTTCTTGGCTCTGAGGTTGAGAGATGGCAGCTCGTCGAAGTACTAAGCCCCCTAGAGATGGCGTTGATGATGTTGGGAGGCGGCCGATCTCCTTATTGTTCCTTCCTTATTGGTGGTTCTAGCTGCGGTAGTGTCCTTGGCTGTACTTTTCTTACTTCAGACCAGCGTCTGTTGAGCATTGAGGGGGCATAGTTGTGAAACCTTCTGGGGGAAACTTCTTCACGTCCTTCCGTCGGATCTTCTTTGACGATGAGCTCGAGGAGGAGTTCGGGCTCGCTTGCGCTCGGAAGGAGTCCGTGAGCGCAGCCAAACTTCATTCGGCCCTTCATCAGCCATGGGTTTACTAGACTCGTTCGTCTGCTGTGGCTCCCTCATCTCTCAATTTGAAGGCTTCTTCCGCTTGAGCATATCCTTCAGCTCAAGCTAGCATATCGACAAAATTTTTGGGGTACTTCTTCTCCAGAGAGAACAGCAAATCATTCTTCTGAAGGCTGCCCTTGAGTGTGGCCATTGCAACAGACTGGTCCAGGTTCCGGACCTCTAATGCAGCAGCGTTAAACCGAATGACATAGGCTCGGATAGATTCTCCCTTCTTCTGCTTGATATTCATCAAGAAATTCGAACCTCGGCACGGACATCGATTGCTGATGAAGTGAGCCATAAACTGATGGTTCGTCTGGTCAAAGAAGAAGATCATACCCAGCTTCAACGTCGAGTATCAGTTTCTTGCTGCTTCCTTTAAGGTAGACAAAAAAGCTCGGCATAAGATGACGTATGGTGCATCATGGAGCAGCATCATAGTTCAGAAGGTCTTCGGATGATCGACCGGATCAGAGGTTCCATCGTGGCTTTCAAATCAGAGGAAGCTTGAAGTTCGATGGAATGGACTCTTGCATAATTTGGGGAGAGAAAGGGGGGATCGGTGTGGACGTCGTCATGGTGAGCCAAGGCGACGTGGTCGAGCTCCTCAATCCATCAATCCATCCCTCGTAGTTTTTGATCGAGGACGTCATCTCGATCGCAGACCTTGGAAGGCTTCCGACTGTAGATGGAAAAGATTTCTTCTAAAGAAGAATCACGATCCGAACAAGGATCCTCTTATCTCTATTTTTCCTTCCTAGGGGCGACGGGTATGCTAACCTAAGTGCTCTTCCTTGGGATAGGTTTCTAATATCTCGATGGTGGGTTTCTTGGCGGAATCGCCATCGGAGGCTGTCACATGGCCTGCATTATCTTAGTGAGGCCCTAAATCTACTGTATCAGCAGATTAAACTGCTCCGGATCTACCATGACCGCCGATGGAGGAGGAGGTTAAAGCATCAATGCTGGAGCCGAAACGAATGGGTCTGGCTCGAATCTAACGGTAGAAGCGGTAGATCTCCTGATAGTCACCTTCTTTGGAGGTGTTTCTTGAGATTGAGGGAGAGGATGGAGATGGACCTTGGAGAAGAAGATTCACAGGATCGACTAAGCACTTCTTTAAGAATAAGGGTACCTCAGAAATAGAGGGCCCTTCCTCTGGCATCAATCCTATTGGTGCAGAATCTGATTGACGCCAGATCGAACTGAAGTTAAGGAGGAAGAGGTCACCGTCGGTGACCTGCAAAATAAAGTTTCATCCAAAGTCGGTGGTAGTGGCTCCAGTAGGATCCTCCGACGATCAAGTTAGCTCTTCTGGCCAACAGAAATGGAGTGCTCAGGTAAGAATTCAGCAAAGTTTCGAGAAGAAGAAGAGAGCTTAGAAAAAATGTATATGAAGGATCTCTTTTTATAGATGGAGCTTGTAGTAGACTGATAATGATGGTCGTAGCTGTCCGGTAGTGGGCCACTCGGGGCCACGTGGAGTTTGTTACGGAGAGATGTATCCGAAAGGAGTTCGGCTCCTGTAGACATCCGACTGAAGGAGAAGTCCGAAAGGAGTTTGGCTCCTGTAAGCATCCGACTAAAGGAGAGGTCCGGAAGGAGTTCGACTCCTAGGAGAACTTGACTGAAGAAAAAATTTGGAAGAAGTTTGGCTCCTGTAGGCATCCAACTGAAGGAGAGGTCCAAAAAGAGTTCGGCTCCTGAAGGAGTACAACTGAATGAGAGGTCCGGAAAGAGTTTGGCTCCTATAGGCATCCGACCGAAGGAGAGATCCGGAAGGAGTTCGACTTCTGGAGGAATCCGACTGAAGAAAAAATTTGAAAGAAATTCGGCTCCTGAAAGAACTTGACTAAAGAAGAAATTCGAAAGGAGTTCGGCTCCTGAAGGAATCAGACTGAAGAAAAAATTCAGAAGGAATTTGGCTCCTGGAGGAACTGGACTGAAGGAGAAATCTAAAAGAAGTTCGGCTCCTGAAGAAGTCCAACTGAAGGAAATATCCGAAAGGAGTTCGGTTCCTGTAAGCATCCGTCTGAAGGAGAAGTCCAAGGGGAGTTCGACTCCTAGAGTAATCCAACTGAAGGAGAGGTCCGAAAGAAATTCGACTCCTGTAGGAATCCGACTGAAGGAGAGGTCTGAAAGGAGTTCGACTTCTGAAGGAGTTCAGCCGCTGAAGGAGTTCGGCTGAGGTTCGATCGCTGAAGGAGTTTGGCCGACTGAAGGAGTTCGGTTGAGGTTCGACCGTTAGAGAAGTTCGATTGGGATCCGACTGTTGGAGAAGAATTTTCGATCGAAGCTCTTTCGTGATTATCAGTTGCATTAGGCTAAGCATCAGGCTGGATTTCGACGGTAGCAGAATTTATCCCCAATAATAATAAATTATTATAATATAATATTATATTATAATATATTAATATTATTTTTATATTAATATGAATATAATTTTATTATTTATATAAAGTTTAGGAGTAAAAATATATGATCTTATATTTATTAAGGATATAATAAGTATTCTATATAGTTTTTATAGAAAAAATAGATACTCAATCAAATATAAGTAATTTTTTAATAAATTATTTTTTTATAATCAATCAAACATATCAAAATTCTATTCACATAAAATAATTTTTCAAAAAATTATTAATTTTTTATAAAAATTTTTAATAATATTTTATTTTATAAAAATAATTTAATTTAGATATTGAGATAAGTCTTTGTCTTGATAAAATTGGATAAATGATATTTTTTTCATTAAATAGATTAACTAAACCATTTGAGATACATCCATAAGAATTAGATAATAAAATATTTAATAATTAAATAGAATAATTTATCGAAGAATGATGAATGGATTGTTAATATTTTTTATTTTTTTATTTTTTAATTAAAAATAATATTTTTTTATGTTTATTAAAATATTTTAATCTGGATAATGATAATGATGACGATGACTGGAGGTGCGTGGGAGATTTTAGGTGAAATTGACGTCGATAATGGATGATGGCGATGGTGATGAGATGCAATATATAATTTTTTTTAAATTTAATGCCAACTTGATCATCAATTTTGCATAAAAAAATAATGATGATGATAAGAATCTAGACGTCTGGGGAAGTGGGCAGATTATTCTTGAGAAGGTTGATGTGGACAGCGGGCCCACGAGAGAAGTCCAGAGAATCCATGGCAACTTTGGGCGTGGGCAAGCAAAATGGTGACTCGAGGTTAATCAGGATGGAACCATGGTTTGGGATTTGGACTGGAGCTAGCATCCTTCCATTGCATCGTTGAGAGCGACCCTTTCGGTCCAAATAAAAAAAGAGAGAGAGAGAGAGAGAGAGAGACCCCCTCCCCTACAGACGCCCATAGTAATGGTATTGTACGAGTTCTGGCCCATAGTTTAGTGTTAGTCTAACATGAAAGAATCTGAGGCGTGTGGGTGAATGAGATGGACATTTGAAGACACGGATATTAGAGGACCACATGTCACTAGATTTTATTTTCCTATCTCCCGTTGTTGTCGTTTTGGCGTGGAGCTTGGAAGATGCCTGGAGACAAGGTGGCCATAGGACAGAATAAATAAATAAGTAGACAATGAATGAATGTAATAGGATATAAGGGTTTATTTGCTTGTCATATATTCACCTATAGATAGGAATTTCTGACCCAAACCTGCCAATCCATCTGAAGTCATCAAAATTAGATCTGTTATTATATACTCCCGATTTGCACCAGGGTTATCGAAGTCGTGCAGCGGACCTTGACCTCTGGACCTGCAAAACAAATCTCTCGTCAAAGTTGGCTTCGATGAAGACTTTTCAATACTCAAATCCAAAATGTGTGAAATAGATGAGAGAAAAGGAAAGCAACGGAGCGGTGGTGTACCCATGGAGGATCCCTTGATTTTTCATATTTATAGGTTAAAGTTAGCTTTGAATATCTAGAGTTTGGCGACTGATGCTACTCAGCTCAATAGGAAGATCAGCCATTTTCATTGATGATTCGGATATAGCTTTTTGAATTTGATTGTTGATATAACCATAGCCAATGTACCATCAGTCATCTCCTTTAATAGTATGATTTAATAGGGTTTATCAATCCCGCTAGATGTGGTGATTATAGTAAGGGTTGGAGAGGATGCAGCTCAGTGATTCGCTGTGTATGCAATTGGAGATAAGAACCAACGATACATATGTGGATCGGAGGGACAATCGATGGCCGATTCATATGCTTTCGATCTGAGGGTCGAAAGTTGGAGGCCAATGTCCATGGAGGAGTCCTGATAATCACGATCGAGATGCCATGGATCCCATTACGATATCAATTTGAGAGAACCTATAATTATCCACTTGAGTTCTAGTTATTTGAGACCAATTGGTTTAGACCTTGGTTTGATTCGGATCTAAGCCCAAAAAATGTTGAGTTTAAACCATGAACCACATCCTTGCCTGACCAAAGCCAGCCAGGGGATGCTAGACTTGGACACAACCATAGTTTGATAACTTTTTAGGACCAAGTTGGTTTCAAATTAGATCATGATTTATTGTTCATATATTTTCAAGTCGAAGCATAGTAGCTCAAAAACAATTGAGCTTATTCATAATTTTTTCGAGTTAGAGTCAATAAGATGTGTTGGTGCAGAAATCCGTCGCCGCCGGAGGTCGCCGCAATCGAGGTCGCTGGGCGCCGCCGGGGACCTGCAAAATGAAGTCCCGTCCGGAACCGGTGGGGTGGTGGCTCCGGCAGGACCCTCCGACGGTCAAGTTAGCTTTCGGCCAACAGTAATGGAGTGCTCGGAATGAGTTCCGGAGCTTAGAGATGTGGAGGGGAGCTTAGAGAGTCGAGAGTTCAGAGAGCTTAGCCTTAGTATGTCGGGAGGGGTCCTTTTATAGCGGAGCTTAGTTGATGGTGACGGCTGTGCCGTCTGGCAGAGAGTCGTCGGGCAGCATGGAGCTTGGTACGGAGAGGAAGGCGTCGTCCGGTAGATCGTGGGAGCCGTACTGGCGAGCCGTGGGCCGCATGGAGTCCGGTACGGAGAGGAAGGCGTCGTCCGGTAGATCGTGGGAGCCATACCGGCGAGCCGTGGGCCGCATGGAGTCCGGTACGGAGAGGAAGGCGTCGTCCGGTAGGTCGTGGGAGCCATACCGGCGAGTAGTCGGCCGCATGGAGTCCGGTACGGAAAGGAAGGCGCCGTCCGGTCTTGCTGCAGGCGACGGTTCATCCAACGGAGTTCGGACTTGTAACAGAGTTCGGCCGAAGGGGAAGCTGGGGGAGTTCGTCTGGCTGAAGGGTCGGCCATCTGTAGAGTTCGGCCGCTGAGAGGCCCGAAGAAGCTCGGCTGGCCAATTGAAGGACTTCGGTTGCTAGTTGGTTCGGCCAGGGCTCGCTGAGGAGTTCGGTCGCCTAGGGTCGGTCCGAAGGAGTTCGGCTGCATGGGCTCGCCTGGAGTCGGTCCGAAGGAGTTCGGCCGTGGGAAGTCCGAAGGAGTTCGGCCGTGGGGTCCGAAGGAGTTCGGCCGTGGGGTCCGAAGGAGTTCGGCTGCATGGGCTCGCCTGGGGTCGGTCCGAAGGAGTTCGGCTGCATGGACTCGCCTGGGGTCGGTCCGAAGGAGTTCGGCTGCATGGGCTCGCCTGGGGTCGGTCCGAAGGAGTTCGGCTGCATGGGCTCGCCTGGGGTCGGTCCGAAGGAGTTCGGCCGTGGGGTCCGAATGGGTTCGGGCTCGTAGGAGAGTTCGGCTGAAGGGAAAACCCGGGAGGAGCTCGGATGGCCGAACGGGCGTCTGGGAGGAGTCCGTCTCCTGAAGAAGTCCAGCCGCTTGGAGTCCAAGGAGCTCGGCCGTCAGGAAGTTCGGCTGGCGGTGGGAGTTCGTCCTCTAGGCAGTTCGGCCCGGACCTTGGTGCAGGGGGGTTCGGCCTCTAAGCAGTTCGGCCGAGACCTTGGTGCAGGGGAGTTCGGCCTCTAAGCAGTTCGGCCGTCTTAGGGGCTCGGCCTGGCGCCTGGCGCTGAAGCTCTTCAGCAGCTACTGGTTACATTGGGCTGAGCGTCGGGCCGGGCTTCGGCAGGAGCGGGATTTATCCCCAACAGTAGCCCCCCCACTCCCGAGTTCAAAAATTGAAGGAAGGGAGTACCAAAACAGGCGACTGCCGAAGTCTTCTTCCAGGCTCCGCATCTGAAGCTCGGGGAGGTCTCATCTCCAGCCAAGATTGACGCTGAAGTTGAGGCTGAGGCTTGGGGGAGACCTCATCTTCAGTCGATGTTTGGAGTTGGAATGGAACTCGTTTCCGGCTAAAGTCGATGAAGCTGACGTTGAAGCCGAAGTAAGATTCGCCTCCTTCGGTCGAAGTCGGATTTGAGCTCCTCGGGGGCGACATTATCTTCGTCAGTTGAAGTCGACTCGAGGGAGACCTCCTATCTTGCAGCCGAGGTTGAAGTGCGCGCTCGGGGGAGATCTTATCTCCTACGGCCGAGCTTCCCTCGGGGAGATCTTACCTCCTGCAGCCGAAGTGAAGTGCGCGCTCGGGGGAGATCTTATCTCCTATGGCCGAGCTTCCCTCGGGGGAGATCTCCTGCAGCCGAAGTGAAGTGCGCGCTCGGGGGAGATCTTATCTCCTGCAGCCGAAGTGAAGTGCGCGCTCGGGGGAGATCTTATCTCCTGCAGCCGAGCTTCTCTCGGGGGAGATCTTATCTCCTGCAGCCGAGGTGCGCGCTCGCGTTAGGACGAGGTTCTCCTCCTGTTCCTAACCGAGGTTGTTCACGATCGCTCGGGAGAGATCTTATCTCTAGCCGAGGTTATCAACGGTTGCTCGGGAGAGATCTTATCTCTAGCCGAGGTTGATGTGCGCGCTCGGGGGAGATCTTATCTCCTGCGGCCGAGCTTCTCTCGGGGGAGATCTTATCTCCTGCAGCCGAGGTGCGCGCTCGCGTTAGGACGAGGTTCTCCTCCTGTTCCTAACCGAGGTTGTTCACGGTCGCTCGGGAGAGATCTTATCTCTAGCCGAGGTTGATGCTCGCGTTCAGGACGAGGTTTTCCTCCTGTTCCTAACCGAGGTTGTTCATCGCTCGGGAGAGATCTTATCTCTAGCCGAGGTTGTCAACGGTCGCTCGGGAGAGATCTTATCTCTAGCCGAGGTTATCAACGGTTGCTCGGGAGAGATCTTATCTCTAGCCGAGGTTGATGTGCGCGCTCGGGGGAGATCTTATCTCCTGCGGCCGAGCTTCTCTCGGGGGAGATCTTATCTCCTGCAGCCGAGGTGCGCGCTCGCGTTAGGACGAGGTTCTCCTCCTGTTCCTAACCGAGGTTGAGGTTCGGGAGAGATCTTATTCACGAGGTTGTCGGTCGCTCGGGAGAGATCTTATCTCTAGCCGAGGTTGGTGCTCGTGTTAGGACGAGGTTCTCCTCCTGTTCCTAACCGAGGTTGTTCACGGTCGCTCGGGAGAGATCTTATCTCTAGCCGAGGTTGTCAACGGTCGCTCGGGAGAGATCTTATCTCTAGCCGAGGTTGGCGCTCGTGTTAGGACGAGGTTCTCCTCCTGTTCCTAACCGAGGTTGTTCACGGTCGCTCGGGAGAGATCTTATCTCTAGCCGAGGTTCGATGCTCGTGTTAGGACGAGGTTTTCCTCCTGTTCCTAACCGAGGTTGTTCACGATCGCTCGGGAGAGATCTTATCTCTAGCCGAGGTTATCAACGGTTGCTCGGGAGAGATCTTATCTCTAGCCGAGGTTGATGTGCGCGCTCGGGGGAGATCTTATCTCCTGCGGCCGAGCTTCTCTCGGGGGAGATCTTATCTCCTGCAGCCGAGGTGCGCGCTCGCGTTAGGACGAGGTTCTCCTCCTGTTCCTAACCGAGGTTGTTCACGGTCGCTCGGGAGAGATCTTATCTCTAGCCGAGGTTGTCAACGGTCGCTCGGGAGAGATCTTATCTCTAGCCGAGGTTGGTGCTCGTGTTAGGACGAGGTTCTCCTCCTGTTCCTAACCGAGGTTGTTCACGGTCGCTCGGGAGAGATCTTATCTCTAGCCGAGGTTGTCAACGGTCGCTCGGGAGAGATCTTATCTCTAGCCGAGGTTGGTGCTCGTGTTAGGACGAGGTTCTCCTCCTGTTCCTAACCGAGGTTGTTCCGGTCGCTCGGGAGAGATCTTATCTCTAGCCGAGGTTGTCAACGGTCGCTCGGGAGAGATCTTATCTCTAGCCGAGGTTGGTGCTCGTGTTAGGACGAGGTTCTCCTCCTGTTCCTAACCGAGGTTGTTCCGGTCGCTCGGGAGAGATCTTATCTCTAGCCGAGGTTGTCAACGGTCGCTCGGGAGAGATCTTATCTCTAGCCGAGGTTGAAGTGCGCGCTCGGGGGAGATCTTATCTCCTGCGGCCGAGCTTCTCTCGGGGGAGATCTTATCTCCTGCAGCCGAGGTGCGCGCTCGGGGGAGATCTTATCTCCTGCGGCCGAACTTGTCGCTCGCGTTAGGACGAGGTTCTCCTCCTGTTCCTAACGCGGTGATTATTGGCTGCTGCTCTCCTATCATCGCATAGTTTTCGCATCCAGAAATAATATTTGCAGAGGGGAGAACTTTACCGAAGGGAAGTCGTGGACAGCGCGCTCTCGTTTGAGGGGTCGACGGGGTGTTGTTCCTCGGAGCTCCCTCGAGCAGCAAGTCCCGTCCAGACGACCTCCTCTATCTCCTGCCGGCCTTCATAATTTGGACCATGCTTCTCTTGACTTTGTCGCTGGGGATGACAATCACCGATGTAGCTAGCTCCTAGCTCCTCCCCGGGGTGGCGTTGATGACGCCGCGGGACGGCCAACCTTCTTGTCTTTTCCAGTTACGGCAGTGCCTATAGCCGATCTTCTCCTTGATCGCACATGTTTGGAGAGGCCGTAGTCCTTCAGGTCTTGGCGGTTGGCTCTTAACTTTGCCGAGAATTCGAGTTAGAGGAGCGGGTCGTAGTTGCGGAACCTTCCGGGAGGGGGGCTTCGTTCCGTCCTTGCCAGCGCCGAACTTTATTTTGGAGGTTGAGTTGAGGAGTTCGGCTTTCCACCGAGCTTCATTTTACCTTGATGCCGAGCTTTGGGGTGAGCCCGGCTTTTCTCGCCCGAACTTCATTCCGCCTCCAGTGAACACTTTGTAGGCGGTTCCTTTGGGGGACATTCTGGAGCGTGAGTTCGGCCTTACTTGCGCCGAACTTCGTTCCACTTTCCCGCGGAAGCTTCCGCGGGAGGACTTCATACTTCTTTGTCGGAGCTTCCTCGCTGACGGGCTCATAGGTGGGTTCGGCCTTCCTCGCGCCGAACTTCATTCCGCTTCAGCGGGGGAACTTCTGCTCTCCGTTTCTCTCTTAGGGGCGATTGGGCTCCTCCCTAAGGCTGATTCCTCCGCATTTCTTCGGCAATAAGTTCCGGGGTGGACGACCTCCTCATGCTGAACTCCTCAATTTGGTGCAAGCTCTTGTTGCTGGGAGACGGCGAATCGCTGATGCACCGAGATCTTTCCCAGGGGCCAATGTGAACGACGCCGTAAGGTGGCCGACCTTCTTGCAGTCTCTGGCTACGGCAGCGCCCTTAGCCGATCTTTTTCTGCTTCAGGCCGGTACCGGAGGAATTTACCCAGCCGACCCGTTCTGACGAGCTCCTCAATTTCGTCTCGGAGCTGGATGCATCCCTCCGTGTCGTGGCCGTGGTCGTGATGGTAGAGGCAGTACTTATTTCGATCGCGCTTGTTTGGGGGAGATCGTAATCCTTCCGGTCTTGGCAGCTGGTGTTTTACTTCGGTGAGAATCTGGGTTCGAGGAGCGTTGAGGGGGGCATAGCGGCGGAACCTTCCGGGAGGAGGACTCCTTCGCGCCTCTTTATCAGGGCGAGTTCGAGGAGTTCGGGCCCGCCTGCTTTCGTAGGGGGTCTGCGAGTGCAGCCGAGCTTCACCCAGCTCTTCCTCGTCCGCCAGCCGGTCCTTTCTGACGAGCTCCTCATCTTTCAATTTGAAGGCTTCTTCCGCACGGGCATATCTCTCGGCTCGAGCCAGCAGGTCGGCGAAGTCCCTGGGATACCTTTTTTTCCAGAGAGAACAGCAAGTTATTTTTCTGAAGGCCGCCCTTAAGTGCGGCCATCGCGACAGACTGGTCCAGGTCCCGGACTTCCAATGCCGCGGCGTTGAATCGAGTGACGTAAGTCCGGATGGATTCCCCTTGCTTCTGCTTGACGCTCATCAGGGAATCTGAACCTCGGCTCGGTCGTCGGCTGCTGATGAAGTGGGCCGCGAACCGACTGCTCATCTGGTCGAAAGAGAAGATCGTGTTGGGCTTCAACGCCGAGTACCAGTTCCTCGCTGCTCCCTTTAAGGTAGACGGGAAGGCTCGGCACAGCACGGCATCTGAAGCGCCGTGAAGCAGCATCATGGCCCGGAAGGCCCCCAGGTGATCAACCGGATCAGAAGTTCCATCGTAGCTTTCCAGTTGAGGGAGCTCGAAGGTCGGTGGAACAGGTTCTTGCATGATTTTCTGCGAGAAAGGAGGGTCTGCACAAACGTCATCACCACGCGAGGGGGGACGAAGTTCTTCAATTCGCCGGTTCATTTCCAAGAGCCTTTGGCCCAGCAGGTCCTCACGGTCTCTGATCTCCAAGGCTTTCTGGTGAGATGGGCGCGAGGCTTCACCCTTGGTCGATCCATGATCCGAACAAGGGCTCTCCCTCCTCCGCCTCTCCAATCCGGGTATCGGAGGTCGGGCTGCCCAGGCCGGTCGCTCTTGGACTGGATCATCCGACTTCGGGAGAGTCCCGCGCCGGTCGGGCTGGCACTGGGACTTGTTCGGTGCAGCACCGCCTGCACCGCCTCCGTGAGACCGCGAACGTGCTGGATGAGCTGGTTGAACTGCTCCGTATCCCCTGCGGCTATAGACGGGGGCTGAGTCACCGGGGCCGGAGCAGGGACAGACGGACTCGGAGGGGATCGAGCCGCGGAAGCCGTCGAGCGCCGCGTCGAAGCCCTTCTGGGGGGCATTTCCTCTTTCCAGAGAAGGAATTCTGGAGAGGGAGAAGAGAGATCCGGAGCAGGGGCGGAAAATCGTCGCCGAGCACTCCTTTAAGAACAAGGGAACCTCGAAGGTTCAGGCCCTTCCTCTAGCGCCAATCTGTTGGTGCAGAAATCCGTCGCCGCCGGAGGTCGCCGCAATCGAGGCCGCTGGGCGCCGCCGGGGACCTGCAAAACGAAGTCCCGTCCGGAACCGGTGGGGTGGTGGCTCCGGCAGGACCCTCCGACGGTCAAGTTAGTTTCCGGCCAACAGTAATGGAGTGCTCGGAATGAGTTCCGGAGCTTAGAGATGTGGAGGAGAGCTTAGAGAGTCGAGAGTTCAGAGAGCTTAGCCTTAGTATGTCGGGAGGGGTCCTTTTATAGCGGAGCTTAGTTGATGGTGACGGCTGTGCCGTCTGGCAGAGAGTCGTCGGGCAGCATGGAGTTTGGTACGGAGAGGAAGGCGTCGTCCGGTAGATCGTGGGAGCCATACCGGCGAGTCGTGGGCCGCATGGAGTCCGGTACGGAGAGGAAGGCGTCGTCCGGTAGATCGTGGGAGCCATACCGGCGAGCCGTGGGCCGCATGGAGTCCGGTACGGAGAGGAAGGCGTCGTCCGGTAGGATCGTGGGAGCCATACCGGCGAGTCGTCGGCCGCATGGAGTCCGGTACGGAGAGGAAGGCGCCGTCCGGTCTTGCTGCAGGCGACAGTTCGTCCAATGGAGTTCGGACTTGTAACAGAGTTCGGCCGAAGGGGAAGCTGGGGGAGTTCGTCTGGCTGAAGGGTCGGCCATCTGTAGAGTTCGGCCGCGGGAGTTGCCGAGGAGTTCGACCGCTGAGAGGCCCGAAGAAGCTCGGCTGGCCAGTTGAAGGACTTCGGTTGCTAGTTGGTTCGGCCAGGGCTCGCTGAGGAGTTCGGTCGCCTAGGGTCGGTCCGAAGGAGTTCGGCTGCATGGGCTCGCCTGGAGTCGGTCCGAAGGAGTTCGGCCGTGGGAAGTCCGAAGGAGTTCGGCCGTGGGGTCCGAAGGAGTTCGGCCGCATGGGCTCGCCTGGGGTCGGTCCGAAGGAGTTCGGCTGCATGGGCTCGCCTGGGGTCGGTCCGAAGGAGTTCGGCTGCATGGGCTCGCCTGGGGTCGGTCCGAAGGAGTTCGGCCGTGGGGTCCGAATGGGTTCGGGCTCGTAGGAGAGTTCGGCTGAAGGGAAAACCCGGGAGGAGCTCGGATGGCCGAACGGGCGTCTGGGAGGAGTCCGTCTCCTGAAGAAGTCCAGCCGCTTGGAGTCCAAGGAGCTCGGCCGTCAGGAAGTTCGGCTGGCGGTGGGAGTTCGTCCTCTAGGCAGTTCGGCCCGGACCTTGGTGCAGGGGGGTTCGGCCTCTAAGCAGTTCGGCCGAGACCTTGGTGCAGGGGAGTTCGGCCTCTAAGCAGTTCGGCCGTCTTAGGGGCTCGGCCTGGCGCCTGGCGCTGAAGCTCTTCAGCAGCTACTGGTTACATTGGGCTGAGCGTTGGGCCGGGCTTCGGCAGGAGCGGGATTTATCCCCAACAAGATGCTTAGGCAAACTATGTCTAGAGCTCAATGGGTAGTTGTGGGGGACATCTTCTTATAACCCAGCTCGAGGACTCTGGTGCCGTGGTAACCACATGGTGGGTGATGGACTCATAATTTGGGCATTAGAAGTTATTCTAGTCGATGTTTAAAAGAAGGAACACAAAATACCAAGAAAAGTGTGATCAGAATTTATCCCATTCTTTTTTCCCATGCTAATGTTCTTTTTTATGTCACATTTTTGGACGACCCGTCCTCCATGAACTTTTCTTTCATCTTTCAAACAATATAATCAATAATCCAAGTCGGATTAGAAGGTTGGATGGAACTACAGATGTAGCAGCAATAACTGCATTGAGCTTGGTTGCTAACATTAATGCATGCAACCATGCTGATATCCTTACTAATATACGGATGTCTCAATGAGAATCTTACATTTCTCATAGCAAAGAAGGTAACTACAAATAATTAGCACCAAGGATCCCACAATGCGACCATGTAATTCATCAGTCGTGGCCTCTTACATCAAATTATATGATCCAGCATCTCAGTAGACTGAAACGATGGATTAAAATCCACTTGGGATGAAGAAATAGACATTAACGGTAATAATCCAGATCTCATACAAAAAAAATTAATCAGAAAATATTATTTAAATTTTTTATTTTTTAATAAATAATTAATATGAGATTAAATAAATACATGCACAGATCCTCACATACTCTTCTTTTAAGCAGATTAAGGATCCAAATTCATACTTTCATTCATAAACATCGTAATCGATTTATGATCAGCCCAATGAATCTAGTATTTTCTAGTCCACTAGCTATGAACGGAATTGGCTTTGATATCATTAGTAATAATTCAAGATCTTATCCAAAAAAATTAATCATAATGTATTATTTAGATTCTTTGATTCGGTATAAATATTTAAGATTTTTTTAATAAATAATCAACATAAAATTAAATATATGCTCATATAGCTCTTCATATTAACTCATAAGTATTCGATGGCTTAGTTTTCCAAGATAAATCAATAATTGGTCAAGTTACAATCCAACATATTAATTTTAAAAATAGCACCATCCTAAATTGTACAACATGGATTTTAAGTTTGACGTACTTCTAGCATGTCCAGCATTTTCGATGCATCTTAAATCATCTCAAACGGAGCTTAGTTAGGACCATTTTATTAAAAAATTATTATGTTGGTGTGGTGCCAACGCAACGGCATTCTAGATCATCACGTCCAAATATGTCCTTGGAAAACATTTAAATTAGACTGGCTGAGCTGGATGGCACATGATCCGTGCTCAGCCCATCCGCCACAAAATCGAAGACGTTCTTAGCCAAGCCCAACGCACCGTCCACCGGTGCACGTGAGAAGAGACGAAGACGACAATCTTACGTGCACCTTGCGTTCGGAAACGTTCCCTACTTTTTCTACGGTAACATGCGAGAGACGTCAGGAGCGGATGCCCGCATATTATTTTCTGTGCGGACTTACTTCCGCGTAAGAATTTCATGCGTGGGTCCGGCGGTAATCGGGACCTGGATGAGAAACAAACGCTTGCATGATCTCTCGGAATTGGCTCATCCCCTGATAAGCTATTGGCCCTTTGATCCAAATGGCCGAACGGCAGCTTTTATGCTTCTTGTTGCAATTTTGTGGGCAATTTGGAAGAAGAAGAAGAATTCTAGGATCTTGCTTAGCAAATTCTCCTCGCATTCTTTTGTGGCTCATGTTGCCTTGCAGTCTTTTAATGAGTGGTCCATTCTGTGGAAGCAAAGCTCTATCTGACTTTCTTAAACTCCGGTCCTCTATTAACGGTACCCGGTGGTCCGGTTTCAGCAGTGGTTTTGTAATGGCCTTAGATGACTGCACTTTTTCTTCGGCTGTGGTTTGAAGTTCTGCATACCTGATGGGCTCATCCATGCAACCGTGGACTCTTCCCATTGTCGGGTGCCCCTCTTTTGGTTGGACTTTCTTATGGTCTAAAATCTGTAGACCGTAATGGAATTTTCGGCAACTTATGTGACCTTTCATGGGATCTGTTTTGTTGCTGTAAAGAGTTTTATTCAACTCTTCTTCTAAGTCTCCCCCCTGCTGCTTCTTAGACGTGTCTTTGATGATCCCAAACCTGGAGACTCTGATGAATTTCTCTGCAGCTTTTGGGAGCTTTCGTGTGGACGCTCGTGTGCTGCTTGGACTTTCTCTAAATTTATTCCGAGTCTCCTCTAATTAAATATTTGGATTTCCAATCTTTATAATCTCTTATTCTTTGCCGTGTAATTCTCTCTTTCTTTATTCTGTACGGTTGATTCTTTGCAATAAAATTGGTGACTAGTGGTTTTTCTCACCTCTAATCTCCATCTTCATAAAAAATAAAAAAATTAAACTAAAATAAAATAGAGAGAGAGAGAGAGAGATTATGCTTTGTGGGTTGTAATGAGTTAAGAAAGATCACCCAACTCTGCGTGGTGACAGATACTAGAAACGTGTATGCCAATCATATGATCCTTTCAGTTGCATGGTCACTAATGAAGACGTGTGGATCAAATTGTTCTGTTTGACCACTTTATTAACTATGTTGGCTGTGTTCCTATAGTTGTTAAGACCGACTGCCTTAAAAATATTAAAAAATTAAAAAATTTCCCTCTTCCATTGTTTATGTAATGATTCGATATTTTTTTCCATTGTTTATGTAATGATTACGATATTTTTTTTTTTTTTTTTGGTAGAAGATTACAATGGTAATTTGAAAGCAGCCAATTGAACCTTCCTTCCTAAGATAGATAGTGCGCATAACGATGTAACATACAGTGGAGCAATACATGGATGATGATTGTGCTTGTGCATGTTCTCTTTTTCTTTCTTCTTCTTTTTTTTTCTGCGGAGGTTTTTTGGGTGGTGGGGTGGGGTGGGTGTAAATGTTGGTAGATGCATGATTACAATTTCACTTAACTCATGAGATAATACGGGAATTCTACATGAGTAGCTCACCAAGTACCGCACTCAGCCTGCCGTCTTCCATATTTCATTATTAGATATCATCTTTGATGAATTCTACTTCTCCAGGTAGTGTCTACGAAAATTGTATGTTGAAAGATACCTCGGTGTCTCTTTCCCAGATTTTTAAAGCACATTTATCATACTCTGATTTGCTCTCGCAGTTAACAAGAATCCTGATGCTGTTTTTCTCTCATTAACCTTTTAGTTGATCTTTTAGATTTCAATTCATGTGAAACAGGACTAAAATTTCAATCAACCATGTCCAAGTAACAAAGGGCAATGGTCTCATGAACCACATAGCTTCTGATATAACAAATGCTAAAGAGCATTGCCATAAGACCATGTTGGCATTTCTAAAATCTTGGACCTCCCAGATTTTTTATGATATATAGTGAAGATGTAACATGTAATCGGTAGATCATTACCATGGTCAGATTTTACTAACTTTCAAATCAAGTATCATACCTGAACCTCGTGCCAAATTGATGACCAAACTGGCGGTGGCATTGAAGGCTCCAGCGGTAAGGTGAGGTCGCCCTCGTCTCATTATCAGCTAGCTCCCTTGAGAATGGTAGCATACTGCATGTAGAAGCTATTCTCCCTAACGTCCTTGTGCACCCAACAAAGAACCTACCAGTGTGTACTCTCAATCTTCTTACTTGCATCCCAAACTTCCACCATTCCTGCGTCAGAAAACAACACCATAATTGGCTTGCGATGGCGCAAAACAAAGATGGACTCATCAAAAAGATCTTTTAAACTCTTGGACTACATGAGAGAATACATAAATAGCTAGACAAGCAGCTTCACTGATTATCTAATGACTCGACCAAAAGAGAAGCAGCAAAACACCAGGCAGACTCTGACCATGCTATGATAAAGCCTTCCATGCAATTTTTATCAAACAAAGCAGCAGCTTTTTGCACGAAGAAATAGAAAATATGACGGTATACAACGATTCCATGTCTTTTTGTGCTCATAAAATCTGCAGAAAATAGAATGAGAAAAATGTAGCATACATTTACCATTCCACCCATCCAATCAATCTGCCCCGTCTTTAGATCAATTCCATCATACAAACCCTCAATAAAAGAGAGAGAAAAGAACAAAATAAAAGCATCCATTAGCTATAAGGAAAAGAATTACATATTAAATTGTGTTACATAATCAAATTACATCCTTGAGATGTAAAATGTATTCCTTGACGTTTGTTATGTCATCCTGTGGGTGATGAGCTTGCCAGTGAATCATTTATATTGGAAGAATCTAACTGGCGTTTGCCACACAACCGCACCAAACCAAAAATCTGTAGCTTGTGGGGTGAATCACACACCACAATCCAGTATAATGAAATCTAATCTTTGGCAACCGAAAGAAAAAATGAATGCAGCTTGTGCTACACCAATCAACAGCATCCATCTCCCCAATACTTGATCTGCTCCATAGTTTCAGGCTCCTACAGATCCCACCTTATAAGCATTTTTTTTCTCATCGAGAAAACCTTGCAATTGCTAAGCTAACAGCAGTGAAAAAAAGGTATAGCCCAACAAGGAAGAAGCCCCAGAACCTGGGCACCCGGAACCTGTACCAAGTCACTACCAGAAGAGAACCCATTAAGCTCAGCAGAAGGAACACAAAGGCAACCACAATGCCAACATGGAACTGCAGCTCGTAGGGCCCTGGATATGTGCTTGCTGTCTCTATAACCAGTGCTGCGCCCAACCCAACCAGCATGTTGAACATGGGGCCTGCAAAGCAGCCTGCCATTGCCATTGCAGGCTGCCCAGCCTTGGCCAATGCCACATCAGCAACAAGATCTCCTACTGAATTACCCCATGCCAAGACCGTCAACCCGAGGATGGCAGGTGGTAATTCCATTATAGTTCCAATTGCTGCAAGACAGTTCAATAGTTCACCAGCCATCATTGAGATCCAAAACACACTCATCATGAAGGCAATTAAGGTGGCTGCTATCTGTTCATTTGCTGGGGGTTCTTTGTCAAAAATGAAGTGCACTACTGCAAGACAGAGGCTTACAAAGAGAACAACAGACCAGAGAGGAAAACGGGTCTGTGGGAGAAGGAAAACTATTTGCCTGTCTAATGCGATGAAGGAACTTAATGAATATAGGAGAATAAGGGGACACAAGCCAATATTAGCTGCTATGTAGAACCTGTTCCATTCTGAAGGAGATGTTGATGGGATTGTGAGCTTCAGAAGAGTTGCGATAGGAACTTCCCAAACTTGTGAAATCTGTCTAACAACAAGAGTAAACAATTCAGAAACATGAAAGGTCAATTTAAGTTTAAAAAGCTCTGTACCCCAAGAATCAAGATAAGTAGTTATATGCGTAATAAAGGGTCTGCAATTGCTTCAGAATAAGTAGTGACCATACTTCCAAAATCATTTTAAGTAAGATACATATTCATGAGAAACAGTATCCTGTGCCACCTTAAATCATGACACTAACCAACAAGAGGTAACCCAATGTACAGTATTTTGCATCAATGGTTGACCGCCATGCCAAAGCATGGTACATGAGCATCAAAGTATAAGTTTCATTTCAGAAGATCGCAAATGATAGAACTGGTAACGACAGATATTATCAGCAAAAAGAAAAGCTACCCATGTGCCAACCACTTTCAAGAATCCAAGCTGGTAAATTTGAAGCTGCTCAATCAAATTTATGCATATGTTGGAAAAAAAAAAGGAACCCATGCACCAGCCACTTCTTTCAGAAGGGGAAGAAAAAAGATGCTACCCTTTGAGCCTTCTTCCGCTCAATCAGGTACCTCAACCGTTGCACACTATGCAGAGGCAGTCTGGTAAATTTGATTCCACTATGATATTGAAAAACCATCCCTCTTTCTACCATAGTTGCTTTACTCATGAGTGGAGCAAAAAAGAAAAAAATAAAAAAGATTGCAACTATAAAAGTTGGCACTGAAAAAAAAAATAATTCACTTCTATTAATGCACTCATTTCTTTACTAAATACAATCAATTAATTATCTCCAAAAAAAAATATATTTTCAGCACAACAAACAAGACAAGTACACAAAGTAAAAGGAGGGTCCCAACTTTTCACTAGTCAACGCGATCACAATTATCCACAGAATATTCCATTGAATCAACAATATGCATCTATCAAATACCACCCCTCTACCAACAGCCCTTTCGTTCTGATCCACCAACTATTGGGACCTACAGAGACCAGAGGAGTACAAGTGAGGCAAATATGAGAGAGGACAGAGAAGTGAACTGGATGAGTGACTGTTAGATATATGTGCCTTAGAAGTCAGAATTGTCTGACACTTATAATACACTTCTAGGGGCAAAATTATAATTTTGACTAAAATCAATAAAATATATTATTTTCTATCACATATGTGTATTTAGTGTCTGTGATACATCCTTTGAGTTAATAGTAATGATAATTCATATTTTCAAGAGTTGAAAATTTAAGACATGAATAATCATTATTAACTCATAAAATGCTCCCGACCATAGGATCATCATGAGGATGATGATTGATCCGAAAGATTGGTGTACAATCGCTTCTCTTTAGTAGATGAGTCTTGAGTCTACGGTGTGGAGACACCGGAGCGAGAGTACAGGTACTCGTTAGAGAACGAGGGCACTGAGCGTGACCACCTCGAGTAGTCATTAGGAAGTCTACCTTCTCGTCAATGACTGACTCGATGCTGCAGTGGTGTGTCTGGTTCTTTGACCTGAGGTGCATCGGCAGTTCACCTTGAGGGTGTTATAGTTTGACTACACCATAACTCGGTCTCCTAGCCATACGGAACCCTTGAGGTGTATGTTGGCTATAGCATGTTCATTGTAGGAACTGGATTGCATCAAGATGGAATCTATCTACCTCGGTGGTAGAGGAGCAGCCCTATGATGATCATGAGAATCAAGTCCAGAAGCCCATGGCCATGGCAGAGTGAAATAATAGAAAGAGTTTTTATTTAGGTTTTCACATCAGACTTGAATCGAATGATTACATCATATGACAGAGACTAGGGTTTGACGAGTTCACCTTAACCCTAATCTGATCGGGGCTCAAGATAGAAGAACTTAATCACATAGGTAGCTGCACCAAGAGGTTCGCATTCAGCTCTGATGGGTTGCCACCATATACTGCTAGGTGTCACTGGTGGATTTTGGGAGCAATTAGAATGATTTAGATGATCGATCATTCTAGCTGTTCGAATCAGAAGAGTTCTGATCCATCGAAAGGAGTTTCGATGATGTCGATGATAGAGATCATGACATATCCCATTACCATACAGAACTGAACCTAACTGGGTCACACAAACAAGGGTTTGAATCTGGTGATCATCAATTGAACTGATCCAGTTCAATTGATCTGAATGAGATTCAATTAGGTTCAAGAAAATCGTGCTAGCACTCGATTGAACCTAACGTTCTTCTTTTACTATCATAAATAGTTATCCTGACTGAGCCAAAGGAGTTTATGCTCGATCAGAGGCCTTCACTTGGTCTGACTGGAGCATGTTCAGGTCAGAAAAGGGTTGTCTTATTTTGTAAGACAATACCTGCCATTTTTGGTCACCTATCATTTCTCGTCCTTTGATTTTGGTCAAAAGTTGACCTTTGACTGGTCAAATGTTGACCATTGATACTTTGACTTCTGTCCACATGTCACATCCCTCGGTCGAACTCCTCAAGCGGCCGTCCCTTCAGCCGACCGAGCTCCTTCGGACTCCCAATGGTCGAACTCCTCAGCAGTCGTCCCTCGACCGAACTTCTCAGCGAACTCCTCGACGGTCATCCCCCGGTCGGACTTCTCAGCGGCCGAGCTCCTTCCGAACTCCCAGCGGCCGAGCCTTAGCCACACTCCTCCAGCTAGATGCCTACGAGAGCCAAACTCCCTCCAAGCTTTCTCTTCGGTCGGACTTCTTCGAGATCTAGACTCGTCCCAGATATCCTTCGACCGAACTTCTTTAGGAGCCGAACTCCTCCCAGACACCTCCTTTGGCCGGTCGAGCTCCTACCGAACTCTCCAGCGATCGAGCCTTAGCCGCGCACCTCCAGCCAGATGCCTACGGGAGCCGAACTCCTTCCGAACTTCCTCTTTAGGAATCCGAACTCCTCCGAAATGGGTACACGTCGAAGCCCTTCAACCCTTCATTCGGCTCCGAGCGATTCAATATCAAGACAGTTGCAGCCATCACCATCAGTCCACCGCAAGCGACAGCGACCTGCTACCAGGCGGCGATGGCTGTCACCATCAACCCACTGCATACGGCGCCTTTTCCTGAGACTGACTCCGCCAGACCTCGAGAGGCCTGCCAGCACGCAGCTACAGCTGTCACCATCAAGCTCCGCCTATAAAAAAGATCCTTCAGATACGCTAACTCCAACCTCTGATCTCTAAGCTCTAAGCTCTCCTCTTCTTCTCTAAGCTCTATGGAAATCATTCCCGAACACTCCATTCCTGTTGGCCAGAGCTGACTTGATTGTCGGAGGATCCTGTCAGAGCCACCCCCCACCGGCTCCGAACGGAACTTTATTTTGCAGGTCTCAACGGCGACCTCGTCCACCTCTGCTCCAGCTGATTCCGACAACGACCAGATTCTGCGTCAACAGATTGGCACTGAAGGAAGGGCATGAACCTCTGAGGTTCCCTTGTTCTTAAAGGAGTGCTCGGCGACGATTTCTCTCTTTCCTCTTCGGAGATCTCTCTTCTTCCTCACTAGAGTTCTTTTCCGAAGAGAAAATGCCTCCTAGAAGAGCTTCGACTCGACGATCGGCGGCCTGCGCGTCAGGTCCATCTGCTCCCGTTTCAGCCCCGGCAGCCCAGGTTCCATCCGAAGCCACCGCAGATGTGGAGCAGTTCAACCTGCTGGTCGGATTCGTGGCTCCGCCGAGATGACACAGGCCGTGCAACAACCTCCGACGGAGACTTTGCCAGCAAACCCGTCATGAGGACGCGAGGAGCCGGCCTTAAGGAAAAGCATTTGGGCATACCAATCGCACTTAGGAAGGAGAAACGGAGAGCAGAAGTTCCCCCACGGAAGATTTCGCAAGGAGGCGGAACGAAGTTCGACCGCATCCACGACCTCCACAGTGCAAGCGAGGCCGAACTCCCCTCGAAACTCATCATTAAGGAAGCCCCGACAAAGGGGCATGAAGTTCTTCCGCGGAAGGTTTCGCGGGAAAGCGGAATGAAGTTCGGCGTAAGCGAGGTCGAACTCTCCCTCGAGCTCGTCAACGAGAAAGCCCCGACAGAGGGGCATGAACTTCTCCCGCAGAAGATTTCGCAAGAAGATGGAACGAAGTTCGGCCGCGTCCACGACCTCCCCAGCGCAAGCAAGGCCGAACTTCCCCTCGAGCTCGCCACTAAGGAAGCCCCGATAGAAGGGCGCGAAGAAGTCCTCCCGAAAGGTTCCGCGACTGCGCCCACGCAACGCTCCTCGAACTCAAATTCTCATAGAAGTTAAGAACCGACTACCAAGACCAGAAGGATTACGGTCTCTCCCAAACAAGCGCGATCAAAGCAAGTACTGCCTCTACCATCGCGACCACGGCCACGATACGGAGGAATACATCCAACTCCGAGACGAAATTGAGCTCGTCAGAAAGGAGTGGCTGGGTAAATTCTCTGAAGCGGGAGAAGATCGGCCAAGGGCGCTGCCGTAACCAGAAACGATAAGGTCGACCGCTTCACGACATCATCAATGCTACCCTGAGAGGAGCTTGGTACATCGGCGATTCGTCACCTCCCAGCGTCAGAGCCAAGAGAAGCATGCTCCAAATTGAGGAGGCCAGCATGAGATAGAAAAGGTCGTCTACCTGAAGAAACGCGGAGGAACAACGCTACCACGATCCTGAAACTCAAAGAATTCGAAAATGCGTTGCCAGTAACTTCCTTTAAATAAAATTCTTCTCTTTCAATAATATTTCTGAATGCAAAAACTATGCGATGACAGAGAAGCAGTCAATAGTTGCTGTGTTAGGAACAAGAGGAGAACCTCATCCTAACACGAGCAGGTCAAAGACCTTCAACCTCGGTCAAAGATAAGATCTCTTCCGAGTGACCATGTCAACCTCGGCTAGAGATAAGATCTCTCCCGAGCGACCGTGTCAACCTCGACCAGACAAAATCTCTTCCGAGTGACCGTGGACAACCTCGGCTAGAGATA
This sequence comes from Cocos nucifera, assembly GCA_006176705.1. Taxonomy (NCBI): domain Eukaryota; kingdom Viridiplantae; phylum Streptophyta; class Magnoliopsida; order Arecales; family Arecaceae; genus Cocos; species Cocos nucifera. The sequence continues at coordinate 1,616,928 of QRFJ01000120.1, read as the reverse complement.
AGATCTCTCCCGAGCGACAACCTCGGCTAAAGATAAGATCTCCCGAGCGACCGCGATAACCTCGGCTAGAGATAAGATCTCTCCGAGCAGAGCGACCGCGATCACCTCGACCAGAGATAAGATCTCTCCCGAGCGGCGGCAACCTCGACTAGAGATAAGATCTCTCCCGAGCGACCGCGACAACCTCGACCAGAGATAAGATCTCTCCCGAGCGACAACCTCGACTAGAGATAAGATCTCTCCCGAGAAGCAACCTCGGCTAGAGATAAGATCTTCCGAGCGAACAACTCGATCAGAGATAAGATCTCTCCCGAGAAACAACCTCGGTCAGAGATAAGATCTCTCTCGAGCGACACCTCGGCAGAGATAAGATCTCTCCCGAGCGACTGCGACAACATCGGCCAGAGATAAGATCTCTCCGAGCGAGCGGCAACCTCGGCCAGAGATAAGATCTCTCCCGAGCGGTAATCTCGGCTAGAGATAAGATCTCTTTCAAGCGACCGCGACAACCTCGGCCAGAGATAAGATCTCTCCCGAGCAACCGAGTCAACCTCGGCCAAAGATAAGATCTCTTCCGAGCAACCAAGTCGACCTCGGTTGGAGATGGGATCTCTCCCGGACGACCGTGGTCAACCTCGACCGCAGGAGATAAGATCTTCCTCGAGGCAAACTCGGCCACAGGAGATGAGATCTCCCCCGAGGCAAACTCGTCTGCAGGAGATAAGATCTCCCCCGAGTGCCCGCATCAACCTCGGCCATAGGAGACCGAGCCAACCTCGATCAGAGATAAGATCTCTTCCAATCGACCAAGCCAACCTCGGCCAGAGATGAGATCTCTTCCGAGCGGCAACCTCGGCCAGAGATCGGATCTCTCCCGAGCGCCCGTATTGACCTCGGCTGCAAGAGAGGAGATCTCCTTCGAGTCAGCCTCGGCTGTAGGAGACAATGTCGCCCCCGATGAGCTCAACCTTCGATCTCGATCGCAGGAGACGAGGCCTGCCTCAACCTCGGTTGGAGATGGGATCTCCCCCGGTCTTCAACTTCAACATCAACTTTAGCTGGAGAAGAGATCTCCCTCGAGCTTCGATCTGAACCAGCACGGAGCCCAGAAGAAGACTTTGGCAGTCGCCTTTTCTGCACTCCCTTCCTTTGTGTTTCGAACTCGGAAGTAGGGGGACTATTGTTGGGGATAAACCCCGCTCCTACCGAAGTCTAATTCGATGCTCAGCCTAATGCAACCAGTAGCCACGGAAGGCTTCAGCGGACGGATCTTAGCCGAACTCCTGCAGCCGACCGAGCTCCTTCGGACTCCCAGCGGCCGAACTCCTCAGCGGTCGTCCCTCGACCGAACTCCTCAAGCAACCGTCCCTTCAGCCGACCGAGCTCCTTCGGACTCCCAGCGGCCGAACTCCTCAGCAGTCATTCCTCGGCCAAACTTCTCAGCGAACTCCTCGACAGTCGTCTTCCGACCAAACTTCTCAGCGGCCGAGCTCCTTCCGAACTCCCAACGGCTGAGCCTTAGCCGCACTCCTTCAGCCAGATGCCTACGAGAGCCGAACTCCCTCTAAGCTTTCTCTTCGGTCGAACTTCTTCGAGAGCTGGACTCGTCCCAGACATCCTTCGGTCGAACTTCTTCAGGAGCCGGACTCCTCCCAGACACCCCCTTCGGCCGACCGAGCTCCTACCGAACTTCCCAGCGATCGAGCCTTAGCCGCGCACCTCCAGCCAGACGCCTACGGAAGCCGAACTCCTTTCGAGCTTCCTCTTCAAGAGTCCGAACTCCTCCGAAATGGGTACACGTCGAAGCCCTTCAATCCTTCATTCAGCCTCGAGCGGCTCAGTATCAAGACAGCTACAGCCATCACCATCAGTCCGCCGCAAGCGACAACGATCGGCTACCAGACGGCGATGGCTGTCACCATCAACCCGCTGCTGACGGCGCCTTCCCCTGGGACTGACTCCGCTGGACCTCGAGCGGCCCGCTAGCACGCGACTACAGCTGTCACCATCAAGCTCCGTCTATAAAAAGGACCCTCCAGATACGCTAACTCCAATCTCTGATCTCTAAGCTCTCCTCTTCTTCTCTAAGCTCTGTGGAAATCATTTCCAAGCACTCCATTCCTGTTGGCCAGAGCTGACTTGATCGTCGGAGGGTTCTGCCGAAGCCACCCCCCATCGGCTCCGGACGGGACTTTATTTTGCAGGTCCCAGTGGTGATCTCATCCACCTCCGCTCCAGCTGATTTCGGCGACGACCAGATTCTGCGTCAACAGTAATAATAATTAATATTTTCAAGAGTTGAAAATTTAAGACATGAATAATCATTATTAACTCATAAAATGCTCCCGACCATAGGATCATCACAAGGATGGTGATTGATCCGGAAGATTGGTGTACAATCGCTTCTCTTTAGTAGATGAGTCTTGAGTCTACGATGTAGAAACACCGGAGCGAGAGTACAAATACTCGTTAGAGAACGAGAGCACTGAGCGTGACCACCTCGAGTAGTCATTAGGAAGTCTACCTTCTCGTCAATGACTGACTCGATGCTGCAGTGGTGTGTCTGGTTCTTTGACCTGAGGTGCATCGGCAGTTCACCTTGAGGGTGTTATAGTTTGACTACACCATAACTCGATCTCCTAGCCATACGGAAATCCTGAGGTGTATGTTGGCTATAGCATGTTCATTGTAGGAACTGGATTGCATCAAGATGGAATCTATCTACCTCGGTGGTAGAGGAGCAGCCCTATGATGATCATGAGAATCAAGTCCAGAAGCCCATGGCCATGGCAGAGTGAAATAATAGAAAGAGTTTCTATTTAGATTTTCACATCATGGACTTGAATCGAATGATTACATCATATGACAGAGACTAGGGTTTGACGAGTTCACCTTAACCCTAATCTGATCGGGGCTCAAGATAGAAGAACTTAATCACACAGGTAGCTGCACCAAGAGGTTCGCATTCAGCTCTGATGGGTTGCCACCATATACTGCTAGGTGTCACTGGTGGATTTTGGGAGCAATTAGAATGATTTAGATGATCGATCATTCTAGCTGTTCGAATCAGAAGAGTTCTGATCCATCGAAAGGAGTTTCGATGATGTCGATGATAGAGATCATGACATATCCCATTACCATACAGAACTGAACCTAACTGGGTCACACAAACAAGGGTTTGAATCTGGTGATCATCAATTGAACTGATCCAGTTCAATTGATCTGAATGAGATTCAATTAGGTTCAAGAAAATCGTGCTAGCACTCGATTGAACCTAACGTTCTTCTTTTACTATCATAAATAGTTGTCCTGACTGAGCCAAAGGAGTTTGTGCTCGATCAGAGGCCTTCACTTGGTCTGACTGGAGCTTGTCCAAGGTCAGAAAAGGGTTGTCTTATTTTGTAAGACAATACCTGCCATTTTTTGTCACCTGCCATTTCTCGTCCTTTGACTTTGGTCAAAAGTTGACCTTTGACTGGTCAAATATTGACCATTGACACTTTGACTTTCTGTCCACGTGTCATGCACCTATTGGAGAGCTGGTGGGGGCTTGTCCCCCTGCCAGAACCTGGCAAGGAGGAGGGCGCACGCCACCCTTGGCGTGTGCCCAAGCTGGAGGCGCCCAGGAGTCCCTGTTGGACAGGGACTCCATCTCCTTTTTGGATTCCAATTAGACTTCTCCTAAGAACCAAGTTTGACTGGTCTTAGGCACCATCTAAGGAGGAATCCAAGGGACTCTATTCCCACCAATCAGATTTAGATCTGATTTCACAAAGGATTGTGATTGGTTGGGAAGAAGAGGAGTTGGATCACGCATAGTCTATAAATAAGACCCTGCGCCCAACCCAAAGAGCATAAAAAAAATTCCCATGCCCCAAGGCTGGTTCTCTCCTCCTCCTCCATGCCAAGCCCATCTTCTCCCTCTCCTCTCCACGCCCAAAGTAGTTTGGGATCTTGGTTGGTGCAATCCAGACGAGAGAAAGGCGACAGAAAGCTAGAAGGCTGCGCTGCTGCAAAGGACAACTGCTGATCTTCGAAAGGTGTTTTGAAGATCCTCCAATCAGATCCAAATCTGATTTTTGGAGACGTGATAGAAAAGAAGAGGATCTCCAGATCCAGCCCGAGTGGATACCGATAGAAGCCAGGCACTTGCGTGGCTAGATCCAGAACCTTCCGCTGCTTATAGGATCATCAACGGATAATACGATTACCCTACGTCAAGATAAATTAAATTTGATTTAATTTATCTGAATTTATTTTAATTATTAAAATAATAAGAATCAGATCTAAAACATCCCAGATCTGATTTGGATTAAAGTAAAAATTTTTGAAATATATCTCTTGATCCGATCATATCTGAACGAACCTGATCCGAGAAATCAGGATTTTCCTTCAGTGACCATAGATGATGACCATCAAACTTTGACAGTGACAAGAGTGAACACCTCCAGCAACTTTTCCTTTTCTCCATGGATATGTTAATACGAGAACTTTTGCCTCCTCTCACTCACATACCATCCTCCTCTTTCTCCTTGTTATAGCTAGAATTCGGAGAAGAGAGTCAAGAGACATATTTCTTTATAGGCAATGCTCAAGGTGGCAAATTGTAGTAGTAACTACATAACCATCTCCTTTTACTTTACTTCACACCTAGTTATCAAGGTTGATCCCTCTATTTGCTTGATAAAATTGTTATTGGTTCAATTGCAAATTAACTTCAAGAGTCCCTTGGCTGCCTAGGATTATAAGAAGGACACAATTTAAGACTGGCTTGGCAGTTTGATGACCTTCATCGTGAGTGACTCTAATTGTACAAGCTCAAGCCATAACACCAGAATTGCTTATGAACCAAGCTGTAACAAAAATTTCAAAGTACTTTAATGTGATGATGAACAAGATGATTTATTATGACTATAGGTGCATTCCATTAAAAAAAATCTAGCCTCTTTTAAGAAGATAGGCAAAGGGAATATTTTTACTTCTTTTTATTATAATACGAAATCAGGAAATGAAGCTCACATGATAGCATGAGATTGCAGTCAACTTAAAGCACCAGTATTCATGCATGAGAAACCAATATTACACATAACCCACTCTGAAATATGATATATACAATGCTGGCATTGGGCATGCACTAGCATGGACAGATACACAACTCTATAAAAAGATTTGCAATGAGAATATGAAGATATATCATTCAATAATAATTTAAAACAGACCAATTTTAGCTGTTCTCTGTTAGTGTATGGTTATGTTTTAAAAAGAATGATATAAACAAACTAATGTTACATCTTGTAAGGTGTCATTATCAATTAATATCATTTTTTTTCTACAAGTCAGTGAATCTGTCGGGCTGCTAGGCCGAGCTGGTTGATAAGCTGGGTCAAATCAAGATATGGTAGTGTCAGGTTTGGTTTAAACTTATTGGACTAGTTTTCAGCGAGGTCAAGCCATGGATAGCTCCACTGCATTGATAGGTCTGGAAGGGCCAGCCTCCAAAGCCCTGACCTGACCCAATTGCACCATTTGTTGATTGGACCAAAATCAGAATCCAAATCAAGATACACTTATACTGTAAAAACACTCCACAGGAAACTTTTTCCTATCATTCAAAATGCCAAATCAGAATTTGACCTATGTTGGGGATAAACCCCACTCCCACCGAAATCCAGCATGATACTTAGCCTAATGTAACTGGTAATCGTGAAAGAGCTTCGATCGAAAATTCTCCTCCAACGGCCAAACCCCACCAAACTCCTCCAGCGACCGAACCCCAGTCGAACTCCTTCAGCGACCGAACCCTAGTCGAACTCCTTCAGCAGCCGGGCCCTAGCCGAACTCCTTTAGCGACTGAACTCCTCCAGCGGCCAAACTCCTTCCGAATTTCTCTTTCAGTCGGATGCCTACAGGAGCCGAACTCCTTCCAGATTTCTCCTTCAGTCAAGTTCCTCTAGGAGCCAAACTCCTTCCGGATTTCTCCTTCAGTTAGATGCCTCCAGGAGCCGAACTCCTTTCGGACCTCTCCTTCAGTCGGATGCCTCCAGAAGTTCTCCTTCGGTCGGATTCCTCCAGGAGCCGAACTCCTTCCGGACCTCTCCTTCAGTCGGATGCCTACAGGAGCCGAACTCCTTCTGGACCTCTCCTTCAGTCGGATTCTTCCAGGAGCCGAACTCCTTCCGAACTTCTCCTTTAGTCAAGTTCCTCCAGGAGCCGAATTCCTTTCGAACTTCTCCTTCAGTTGGATTTCTCCAGCAGATTACTTCTAGATTTCAGCTAGCATTCCTTCCGGACGATCTCCTCTAACCGTATTCCCTTTAGGAGTCCGAATTTCTCTGGAATTGATGTATGTCAAAGTGCTTCACCAACCAACGCATGCTTCTTCCGAACTTCGACTATTAAATCTCAACGAACGACCACATCACGGCAACCGACACCTCTCTCCATAACAAACTCCACGTGGCCCCAAGCGACCTACTATCGAATGGTTACGGCCGTCACTATCAGTCTGCTACAGGCTCCCTCTATGAAAAGAAACCCTTCAGATACGTTTTCTCTAAGCTCTCTTCTCCTTCCCAAAATTCTGTTGAATTCTTGCCTGAGCACTCCATTTCTGTTGGCCAGAAAAGCTGACTTAATCGTCGAATGGTCCTATCGGAGCCACCACCACCGACTCCGGGTAGGACTTTGTTTTGCAGATCACCGACGGCGACCTCTTCCTCCTCAACTCTAGCTTGATCCGGCGTCGATCAGATTCTGCACCAATAGGATTAGCGCTAGAAGAAGGGTCTGTTGTTCCTGACGTACCCTTGTTCTTAAAAAAGTGCTCAATCGACTCTATAGATCTTCTTCTTCAAGGTTCATCTCCATCCTCTCTCTCAATCCCGAGAAATGCCTCCAAAAAGGGCAACTACCCGGAGATCTACCGCTTCTGCCGTCAGATCTGGGCCAGATCCATCTATCCCTGCTCCATCACCAGCACTTCAACCTCCTCCACCGACGGCCGTGGTAGACGCGGAGCAGTTTAACCTGTTGATGCAGCAGGTTCAGGGCCTCACCAAAATGGTGCAAGCCATGCAGCAGCCCCCGATGGCGGTTCCGCCAGAAAACCCACCATCGGGATGTCAGGAACCGATCCCAAGGAGGAGCACTTGGGCTAGCATACCCATTGCTCTTGGGAAAGAGAAACAGAGAGCAGAGGATCCTTGCTCGGATCGTGATTCTTCTTCGAAAGAAACCTTCCCCATTTACAGCCGAAAGCCTTCCAAGGTCTGCGATCGAGATGACGTCCTCGATCAGAAACTACGGAGGATGGATTGACGGATTAAGGAGCTCAACCACGTCGCCCCAACCCACCATGACAACGTCCGCACCGATCCCCCCTTTCTCTTTCCGAATTATGCAAGAGCCCATCCCGCCGAACTTCGAGCTTCCCCCGATTTGAAAGCTACGACGGAACCTCTGATCCGATCGATCATTCGAAAGCCTTTCGAACTATGATGCTGCTCCATGGCGTACCAGATGCCATCTTATACCGAGCTTTTTCGTCTACCTTAAAGGAAGCAGCAAGAAACTGGTACTCGACGTTGAAGTCAAATACGATCTTCTCCTTTGACCAGACGAGCCATCAGTTTGCGGCTCACTTCGTCAGCAGCCAACGTCCACGCCGAGATTCGGATTTTCTGATGAATATCATGTTGAAGGAGGGAAAATCTATCCGAGCTTATATCATCCGATTTAACGCTGCTGCATTGGAGGTCTGGAACCTCGACCAATCTGTTACAATGGTCGCACTCAAGAACGGTCTTCAGAAGAATGATTTATTGTTCTCCCTAGAGAAGAAGTACCCTAGGGACTTTGCCGATCTACTAGCTCGAACTGAAGGATATGCCCGAGCGAAAGAAGCCTTCAAATTGAGAGATGAGGGAGCCGCAGAAGAACGGCAGGCGGGCAAGTCTAGTAAACCCGCGGCTAATGGAGGGCCGAATGAAGTTCGACCACGCTCACGGACTTCCCCCGAGTGCAAGCGAGCCCGAACTCCTCAAGCTTATCGTCAAAAAAGCTCCGACGGAAGGGTGCGAAGAAGTTCCCCCCAAAAGGTTTCACAACTACGCCCCCCTCAATGCTCCACAGACACCGACCTGAAGCAAGAGAAGATCAGCTAAGGGCACTACCGCAGCTAGAACCACCAATAAGGAACAACAAGAAAATTGACCGCCTCCCGGCATCATCAACGCTATCTCTAGTGGGCTTAGTACTTCAACGAGCCACCATCTCTCAGCCTCAGAGACAGGGAAAGCTTGCCCCAAATTGGAAAGGCTCATATGAAGTAGAGGAGGTCATCCGGTCCGAAACTTATCGCCTGAAGGAGCTCGGAGGAACAACGCTCCCACGACCTTGAAACTCAGAGAATCTGAGAATATACTGTCGGCAATTTTTCTTCAATAAAACTCCTTCATTTCAATATTATTGTTTCTTGATGCAAAAACTGTGACGATGGAAAAAACAATCAAAAATGGCTATGTTAGGAACAGAAGAAAAACCTCGTCCTAACGTGGACAAGTCGAAGACCTCGTTCATTTTAGACGAGATGGAAGGAGAAGCCCTGACAACGACCCTTATGTGCCCCCACAGCCTGTTAGGAATAGAAGGAGAACTTCATCCTAATATGAGCAAAGTCGAAGACCTCGTTCATTTTAGACGAGATGGGGGAAAGGCCCTGACAATGGCCCTTATGTACCCCGCAGTCTATTAGGAATAGGAGGAGAACCTCGTCCTAACGTGAGCAAAGTCAAAGACTTCGTTCATTTTTAGACGAGATGGAAGGAGAGGCACTGACAACGGCCCTTATGTGCCCCCGCAGCCCGTTAGAAATAGGAGAAGAACCTCATCCTAACGTGAGCAAAGTCAAAGACCTCGTTCATTTTAGACGAGATGGAGGGGAGGCCCGGACAACGGCCCTTATGTGTCCCCACGATCCGTTAGAAATAGGAAGAGAACCTCATCCTAACGTGAGCAAAGTTGAAGGCCTCGATCATTTTAGACGATGTGAGAGGAGAGGCCCCGACAACAATCTTAAATACGCCCCTACAACCTGTTAGGAACAGGAGGAGAACCTCGTCCTAGCACGAGCAAAGGTCAAAACACCATAGACCAAAGACGAGGAGAAGGAAAAAGCTCGATGGAGAATTCTTACACGTGCTTTCCCACGACAACCTGACTACATCAAATGCGAAAAACAGAACCTTATCCTGGTTTGCAAGAGAGATCCTAGTTCGACGTCCACAACAAGCCTGACGTCCACAATGAGCTCGACATCCACAATAAGCAGCAAGCATAGAAATCCGAAATCAGAATTCTCCCCCGAGCTTCAACTTCAACTTTAACCTCGGTTGGAGATAAGATTTCTCCCAAGCTTCAACTTCAACCTCGACAGGAGATAAGATCTTCTTCAACTTCAGTTGGAGAAAAGATCTCCCTCGAGCTTCAACGCCAACCTCAAATGAAAATAAGATCTCCTTCAATCTCGATTGGAGATAAGATCTCTCCCGAGCTCCAATCCTTCAACAGGAGATAAGATCTCCTTCAACCTTGGCTGGAGATAAGATCTCTCCCGAGCTTCAACGCCAACCTCAACAGAAGATAAGATTTCCTTCAACCTCGACTAGAGAGATCTCTCTCGAGCTTTAATCTGAATGGGTGCAGAGCCCGGAAGAGAACTTCAGCAGTCGTCTTTTTTGTACTCCCTTCCTTCGAATTTCAAACTCGAAAGTGCAGGGACTACTGTTAGGGATAAATCCCGCTCCCGCCGAAGTCCAGTCTAATGCTTAGCCTAATGCAACTGATAATCATGGAACAGCTTCGATTGAGAATTCTCCTCCAGCGGCCGAACCCCACCGAACTCTTCCAGTGACCGAACCCCAGCCGAACTCCTTCAGCGGCCGGGCCCTAGCTGAACTCCTTCAGCGACTGAACTCCTCCAGCGGCCGAACTTCTTCCAAATTTTTTCTTCAGTCGGATGTCTACAGGAGCCAAACTCCTTCCAGATTCTCCTTCAGTCAAGTTCCTCTACGAGCCGAACTCTTTTCGAACCTCTTTTAGTCAGATGCCTCCAGGAGCCGAACTCCTTCCGGACGTCTTTTTCAGTCGGATGCCTTTAGGAGCCGAACTCCTTCCGGACCTCTCCTTCAATTGGATACCTACAAGAGTCGAACTCTTTCCGGACTTCTCCTTCAATCAAGTTCCTCCAGGAGCCAAACTCCTAGATTTCTCCTTCAATCAAGTTCCTCTAGGAGCCGAACTCCTTCCAGACCTCTCCTTCAGTCAGATTCCTCCAAGAACCGAACTCTTTCCAGACCTCTCCTTCAGACGGATGCCTACAGGAGCCGAACTCCTTCCGAACTTCTCCTTCAGTCAAGTTCCTCCAGGAGCCGAACTCCTTCCGGACCTCACCTTCAGTCGGATGCCTCCAGAAGCCGAACTTCTTCCGGACCCTTTCTTCAGTCGAATTCCTACAGGAGCCGAACTTCTTCCAGACTTCTCCTTCAGTCGAATTCCTCCAACGAATTACTTTCAAATTTCAGCTAGCATTCCTTTCGGATGATCTCCTCTAACCGTATTTCCTTTAAAAGTTCGAACCCCTCTGAAATTGATGTATGTCAAAGCTCTTTACCAACCAACGCCTGCTTCCTCTGAACTTCAACTATTAAATCTCAACGAACGGCTACATCACGGCAACGGACATCTCTCTCCATAACAAACTCCACGTGGTCCCAAGCGGCCCACTACCGGATGGTTACGACCGTCACTATCAGTCTGCTACAGACTCCGTTTATAAAAAAGGGCCCTCCAGATACGTTTTCTCTAAGCTCTCTTCTCCTTTCCAAAATTTTGTTGAATTCTTGCCTGAGCACTCCATTTTTGTTGGCCAGAAGAGCTGACTTGATCATTGGAGGATCTTACCGGAGCCACCACCACCGGCTCCAGACGGAACTTTATTTTGCAGGTCACCGACAGCGACCTCTTCCTCCTCAACTCCAGTTCGATCCGGCGTCGACCAGATTCTGCACCAACAACTTATATTACTTATAAACCGTTAACATAAAAGGTCTACATTTTATCATGCAGTTTAGAATTGGCTTAACCACCAATAATTATTTTTAAAAAGGAAATCATTTCATCATGGAGGTAATATAACTATGCATGCAATCATATTAACATAAAGGAAAGAACCTTAAAAAAAAAAGAAAAAGAAAAAGAGAAATTCTTTGCTTTCATTTTTTTCTAATAAACTATATTGGAATTGTAAATTGTGCATTGCATTAAAGCTAGGTGCAGAAGAGCTTAGAAAACATGGGAGCATTCTGCTGCTCTGAAATAACAGGCAATCTGGTGCACTCCGCTCAATGTTAAAAAAAAATCCAAACTATGGGTGATGACTAACTTTAAGCAGACTAAGCCCTGATTAATTCTATGGAAGCACTTGATTAATGTGACATATTCATAAATTCAAGGCCTATAGCACCAATCAGTTGCTTCTAAAAGTATATTCTCTTAACAAAAGATGAATAATATCTACAATTTTATACGTCACATAATAGTAACTACTTTTAGGTTGATGATCTACTAATATAGTGCTTACTGAGTCAGTGGCCTTCACTTCTATTCAATAGGTTGTTGCTTTTACTTATACATGTGGACGTGCTGACTCGTATTATGCTTGCACCTTAAACTTTACAAACTGAATTTTAGTTAAAGTTCCATAGATGCGCAGATTTCAAGCTTTTGACTAGTTCTCACGAATAATTGGCAAGCCCCATATAAATTGATCTTGGATAATCTACTACAAACTACAAGCAAAGATGTGAGTGATTGTAATTAGCTTAGCATTATTTCTATATCCTAAGTTCTAGATAACAAATAAATATTAATTCTAGTCCCCTTGCTTAGGACCAAATTATTTTGTTTAAGATCCATGATTCATGTGAGCTCTTAACAATCAATGAACTCTAGTATTTACAATCCTATAAAGAAATTATAACATACTATCACTCCATAGAGACAAAATTTTGATGCTCTAAAATAATCAACTCTCAAGTTTAATCTTTCAATGCGTACCTTTCCAAGCATCCCATAAAGGCTCCATGCAGATCTGGCTTTGGCATCCTTCAAATCTCTCATGACTTCTCCAGATTCCCAATCCAACTGTTTTGAAGGCTTCTGAGGAGCCTCCTCCTCGGCCACCAATCCCATCTCCACCTCCCCCTCCTTCACACTCCTCCCTTCCACCACCAAATCCATCCAGAAGACGAAGCCGACAAAGAACAAGTAGAAGAGGATGAAGCCCACAGCCTGCCACAAGAAGATCTCGGCGCTGAGGTAGACGTAGAACAGGGCGGAGGCGGCGATAAGGTAGAAGAAGACGTCGCGGACAAAGGGGCCGGGATTGAGCGGAAATGGGGCGGCAAGGACGGCAATGGCGCCGACGACGAAGGCGGAGACGAAGGCGCCGGCGGACAGGATGGCGCCGAGGCCAGTGCGGGGGTGGCCGCCACGGACGGCGGCGACGGAGGCGAAGACATCGGGAGATCCGTTGCCAAGGGCGAGGAGGGTGACGGCGGCCATGGAGGGGGAGAGGCGGAGGTGGGCGGCGAGGCGGTGTGACGACGGGGGTGAAGTGGTCGCGGGCGGCGGAGACGACGAAGTAGAAGTGGAGGAGGAGGAGGAGGGAGAGGACCGGGGAGGGAGAGATACGGGGGTCGCCGGCGAGGAGGCAGAAGTGGACGGCGGCGTAGTTGAGGAGGCAGGGGGAGTCGCCGCGGCAGTGGGAGAGGGCGGCGGCGCAGCGGCGATGGGCGGGGAGTAGGCGGACGGCGGAGCAGGGGGCGTCCGACGGGGGAGGTGGCGGCGAGGACGACTCGAGGAGGAGGCGGGATTTGGATGGGATGTTGGAGAGGGGTTTGGGGGGGAAGAGGAGAAGGAAGAGGGTGAAGGAGAGGAGGAGAATTGAGATGATAATAAGCTTCAAAGGGGCTGAAGAAGAGGAGGAGGAGGCCATGCCATTCAGTGACTACAGAGCAGTGTTAGCATGGTGGAGGGAGGAGAAAAGGGGAGGTGGGGGGGAGGGTGCGGGCGGGGAGGAGAAGATCTTCCAGAAGAGAGAGAGAGGGGATCCCCATTTGTTGCCTGTTGGGGAATGGAAGTACACAGTGGATGGGTTGGGCCTTAGCAGAGCTCACTAGCTCAGCCCATGGATGGATTAGGTTTGAGGCAACGAGAAAAGAAAATACTTTGTGTATGCAGAAAATATATCATCCCATAGCCATCATATTTAATATCTATAATTTTATTTTTTATTTAAAATTTTAAATAATAAAAAAATATTTTTTTTAGGATAGGATGTCATAATATTTCTTTCAAAAATTATAAAAGAATAATATATTTATTATTAAAAAATTAAAATTTTTAATAATAAAAATATTTCTTTCTTTCTTATGGCATCTGGCCAAATTATGACTTCTCATGTATAGGAAATAATATGGCCATAAGATGCCTTGATTTTTTCAAAAGATGAGAAACATTTTCCTCATTCAAAATTTTAAACCAAAAAATGAAACTACCGATATTAAATTTGCATTAGAAAGTGATGGCTACGTGGCCCAATCATATGAGATGATGTACTTTCTTCTACACCGCATGTGATGCGTAAAGAATTACTCCAATAAAAATACTTTGTTTACCACATGAGGTGCAATAAAATTGATATGGAATGCACCACTCAATTACATTGGATCATGTAGTTATCATTTTCCAACATGCATTTAATGTCTACAAATTTTTTTTATTTAAAATTTTAAATAATAAAAATATTTTTTTTCTAAAAAATTTATGGCCATATTATAACATTCTACGATAAAATTATAACATACTGTCATAATTTTACTTTTAAAAGTCATAAAGATATAAGAATATTTTTATCATTAAAAATATATAAAATTTTTAAATGATGAGAATACCTTTTTTTTTTTTTTATGACATTCTTATTAGAAAGTCATAATTTGACCATAGGATATTATAATTTGGCCATAAGATGTCATAATTTTTTTTAAAAAAAGAGAGACATTTTTGTTGATCAAAATTTCAAGCGAAAAAGCAAAACTATAGATATTAAATGTATATCGAAAAGTGATGGTTACGCAGTTCAATTAGATGGAGCGATGTATTTTTTCTATACCCAATGTGGTGTACAAAAAATTTCTATTAAGGCAACCCAAAAAATTAATTAATTAATTATTAAATTATTTATGTTTTCAAAATTATATATGTGTGTATGTAAGAAGTTATAAAACAGCATATAGTTTGTATTATTATTAATACTAGTTTTGAACCCGCATGGATTCTAGATCATGTCATAGCTTATTTTTTAAATTAATAAATAAATATAATAAAATTATGTTCATTCAAATTCTTGATATTAATTTATCTTTTTGATTATATTATTTAATTATAAGAGTGGGTTTTCATTGTAAGAGTGGACTTTAATCAAATTATTTAATTTATATATATGAACTTCAATTCAATTCTTTAATATCATAATAGGTTTTCTATTGAATTGAATAATATTTTATAGATTTTTTTTTATCCATGTGACATTAAGTTTGTGCTTACATGGATAAGTTAAATTACTATCCCACTTTCTTTCAATTTTTGCTTTTATAGTATATAATAGATAGTTTGATGGGTCAATGGTACATTATAGGTCGTGCATTGTGAGATCTCTTGATGAGAATTTTTTGTTGACCGCCTATAAATAATATGAAGGATTTGGGCCGCACATCCTTGATTACATTAAATTGTTGGATCCAATGCATATGCCTTAGTTATGTGTTCCATGCCGGTGGACTACATACAAAAGATAGTAATAAGAAAGGGTACGACAAACTTGGAAGCAACATTAGAAATGGGTTTAAATAGATATTATACTTGATAAATTAAGATCTTGATGAAATTATAATGAATAGTTTGTTGAATTTAATCTCTAATGTAGCCTACTTGTCGCTCATTGAGTCAAGTTCTAAATCAATTAAAGTGAGTCCAATTAATTAAAAAGTCCTATTCCTAATAAGATCTAAACTATAATTTCTACTTTAATTAGGAATAAGTCTCTTATGAAAAAAATAAATATAGGTATAAATGGAGCATGATCCTTTTTTTCTCTAACTCTCGAGAGGATGTGATAATTTTCATCGATTGTTCGCACTAAGGACGAAGATAAGGAGAGAAAAGATCAGTCATCTACAAAAAAAAATATCAGGCTCTACGAGATATGTGACCATCATGCTAGTAAGACCATGATATAAGGTATGATTTATTTTGATTTTATATGAATATTAGAATATAATTCAAGCATAAAAATATAAATTATCTTATATAGTTAGCAAAATATTGGATGGGATGACGAACAATTGCAATGCATATGCTTGAGAGTATATTATGGGGCAGCACTTTTTGTAGGGAGTTGGACTCCATGTTGTGCCTTGTGTCAGGTTAAACATGAGGGTAGGCTACACTTTCTACCCACATATTCTTTGAGAGACGACTCAAATCTAACCTTGCCCCTCGTTCAATTGGCAAAAGATGATGCCATACGAGCAAGTGTTTCAGGGTAATATCATCACAAAAATAATGAAAAAAAATAACTATGTTCAGTTTCATTGCTAGAAGTGTAAGCAGCCCAAGTACTTCCCATGATAATTAGTGATTGCTAGCTTGATTTTACACTAGAAATGTAAGAGTGTAATCTAGCCAAGCTAATTGAGCTTGGGCCTGATCAGCGTTGGTTTAAAATTAGTTTATCACCATGTAGAGTTTAATTCAAGCTTAATTTCAAACTTGGTGAACATTAATTTAATTGATCTGAAATCAATTCAAGCTTGATTCAGGTTCAGTCATACTCAATTTTATGCTTGGTTGAAGCCTATTTTTAACATCTAATCGTTTCAAAGAACTTAAGCTTGTTTTGAGCTTTACGAAGCCTAGCTTGATCGAGCTAGGTCAAACTTTTGATGCTTAAAATTAATTTCGTGTCCATCTTGCTGGTTCAAGCTTAGCTTTATCCAAGCTTTTTCGAGATCGAGCTTAGTTTGATTATGCTCGAAGTCCACCACATCCACGTACCTCACAAATCTCCATGTGGTCCTCAAAATTCAAAGCTCCCATTTTGATTATGCTTGACTATTTTGTATCATTATCTAACCAAACTCTTTTATCATGTTTTGATCACAACATAAACCTTGGCCATCACAGTTAAATGAGCAGGTGCAGTTGGTGCAATGTGGCTTCTTGCTGTTTGGTTGGAGATGATAGCCTTTTACTGTTTTCTCTTTCCATAAAGTTCTGTGAATCTGTTTGATAAAGCTATGTAGCAAGAAGGGCCCAAAATTACCAACAGACATTGGATACTCACCTAAGGCCAGATGCGAAGCCCACCCATAACCTATTAAGTGTTACAGAATGAACCTGTTAGGCCTTAAATGCCTCTACCTTCCCCTCATGGCTTCCAAATTGTTATAAACTCTGCAGTATCTTGAGGACCAGAGAAGGAAGATAATAGGACTAGATATGTTATAAGTTGAATAGGAGAGAGAGAGAGAGAGAGAGAGAGAGAGAGAGAGAGAGAAGTTTTAGGAATGCGGATTTGATT
This sequence comes from Cocos nucifera, assembly GCA_006176705.1. NCBI lineage: Eukaryota > Viridiplantae > Streptophyta > Magnoliopsida > Arecales > Arecaceae > Cocos > Cocos nucifera. The sequence continues at coordinate 1,600,229 of QRFJ01000120.1, read as the reverse complement.
TGATTGGAAAAGGGAGAGTGAAAACACAAATAATATTTATATTTTTTTAAAATAAACAGTGGGATACTATCTTTGTTCCAGAGAAATAAAGAAATACAGCAAGCAAACAAAAATAGAAGTTTCTTCAAGTCACATAAGTAACATAAAAGATCCCAATGTTCTTGGGAGGTCACATGGTGCATTGCCTGTGTTCCAACACCAAGCAAAAAGGAAAAAAAAAAAAGAAAAGAAAGTTGCCAGGGATATGTATGGCACAAACCTTATGATTTCCTAGGAAAATAGAAGTATGGCAAAGACTTGGCCTGTCTCTTTTTTTTGGGCTGAGTCTTCCTTGACTGGTGGCTTCTGAGACCTCTCAAAAGAACTTGTGGGACTCCCTTTATTTTGTTCATACTGATCAGAACAAAATAACAAGGACAAGTAATGAAAATGACGATTGCATCATAGCAACAATAGTTATAAATAAAAGTCATACGTGATTAAAAAAATAATGAATGATTGGAAACTACATTTAAACATGGGATTGGAGCCAAGTCAATGGTTAAACAAAGAGAAAATGGGAGAAAAGGAAAGTGATGGAGTGAAATGCAAATAATGTGGGGTCCAAGGGACTTGGAACACCATGATGGTGGACTTATTTGGAGGGGCTCCCATGACATGGGGTTAGGTTTATTGGATTCTCTTTGTCCAAATCAATTCACCAAATATATCCCTTACTTTCCTTCACAATCATCCTCATTCCTCCCTTGAGTGATTCAAAGGTGAGCCTGCCGACGATTTCAATAGATCATTAAAATGGTGGATTCAAGGATTGGCGAGGATTTGCCGTTTGACTATTTCTAGTTGACAACAGAATTATAGGCTAACCATAAAGTGAAATAGTTGATTATAAAGTTATGCGCTAACTACAAAATACTATATATATATATATATATATATATGGATAGATAGGTAGATAAGAATTTATTTGATTAAACTACATCTATTTTGAAAGATTCTTTTATCCAATAGGATTTACAAAAGTATCACTATGAGGGTGGTCGCGTGATTTGTACCACTGATAGTAGAATAAGTATTATTTTTTGCCTCAAAATTTTATTGGTTTATTTTATAAATATAGAGGTCATCATCATAATAATCATAACTAAATCTTATGATAAAAAATAGTGCCGGAATGTATGACTGTTATTGTTGGTGAAATAAGCAAGAAGGGCATGGAGATTTAGATTTTGGAGATTATTTTTTTGTTTTAGTAACTGAAATTACTGATTTATTTAAAATTTTAGAAATAGTAAAACTAAGAAATGGTCTACGTTCGTTGACTTGCATGAGCCCACGCGTTTACCTGCATGACCCCGCGCGTTTACCCTCGTCCCACACGTCATCGCATCCAAGGTTCCAATAGGTTCGATATTCCGTGGACAATAGCCTCCCGAATACCGATATTTTCTATTATAATAAATATAGCACTCTATGTACCTTAAACTACTCTAAAAGTATGTTTGGAATATTTTATGATTCTTGTAATTGTTTTTGTTAGGTGTTACAGCAGAATAATGATAAAGAATAATACTTTCTGCTCAAGTTAGTATTTATTGAATCAAAAATTTTAATTTTGAATTTAAATAAAAATTTAATTTTTAAATATATTTTCTTCAGATGAATAATAAAATATAAGTTAATATCATTTATTCTTTTTCATCTATCGTGGTAGCCATAACATGAGAATGTCTAAATAAGAACCATATATCGTACTTATTCTTATTGGCACCTTGACCTTGAATTGGGAGTGTAAGGTTCAAACTTAAGTAATCATGTTGTACTGCCTTCTTGGCATTCTTTTAGGCGATGCACTGGTGGTTTAGAATATTCTAAGTTTCCATCATTGGTTTGTACATTGGCTCATGGTTAGCAACCTTATATTAGTAGCTTGGGTCCTTTGACAACTTTTGAAATAATATGTTACCAAAAAGAAAAAAAAAATTAAAATAATATAATCATATTCCAAACATCAAGGAGGCAAGTAAGGTACGATATGTTTGTACACTTCATCACAGAAATATATTGACACGTTCTTGAATATGTTATTCTCAAATCAATATGCGAGATATTCATTCAAAAAAACAAAAAGCTCTTTTTGCAAATGTGCATGTAAAATCCACTTATAGATACTAAATCAAAACATTTCAAAAAAAAATGCTATATGTTCATATAAAATATTACACAAAGTAATGTTAGCTTGGCATGTTTATATGAAATTTTAATAATGATGTTGTTATGTTACTATGGTTCCTATCAAATATTATATTAGCTATTATCATGATTATAGCAGCTTTTATTTTTCTCAAACTTAATTCAAATTTTATTATTAAAACAATTACCACCATGAGTAGATATTATACTAGTGCTATAAGAATATTAAAAAAATATTTTTTAATTATTATTTAATTTATAAAAATATAAATTATTTATATTATAATAAATTATTATAATATAAAAAAATATTTTATAATAGTCATTAATATTTAAATAATTTTTTAGATATCATATTAATTTTCATGATTAGTACCAATTCTGAATTAGGACTGAGCAAATAACCAAAAATTGAGAAAACTCAACTAACCTGACCCATCGAACATTGATTTCGAACGATTGAAAGGCATAAATCAGATAAAATTAAATTAAAAATTATAAAAAAAATTAATTATTTATAATTGATTTAATTTTAATATTTTTTACATACGATCCATTGGAATACGATACAATATATTCGAACCCATAAATAAATTTAAATAAATTAATATTAAATTTAAAAATTAATATTAAATAAATATTAAAGTCCAAATGATACATACCATTCGAAACCTGCTACAAACTATTTAGTTTGATTTCAAATAATTTATATATAATAAATAATTTATTTATTAATAATAAATTATATTTTTTTAATTTGATTAAATTCCATCGATTGAAATTTTTTTCTTAATCCGGTCAAATCGGATCCTTATTCAGGCTGGACAAAATGGGAGCCCCGGGAGTAGAGCTCAGAGAAATTTCAAGTCCAGCACTCACAATCCGTTACGTCAGAAGACAAGGTTTAAAGTTTTCGTACCACGGTGTGGACGCCCAGCTCTCACTCTCCCACGGCCCCACGTCCCACGACCAGAAAAACGACCCCACAGTGTCCCAACGTCGTCCACCCTAAATTTTTCCACAACGCAGAGCCCCACAAAAAGCATAATATCATAAATATCGCTGTGGGGGCCATGGATCACTACCTCCCTCGATCAAGTTTGGGTCGACCTTTGCGTTCCTTTGGCGGTGCCCGGACCGTTGCACTTCTCTATCCTCTCAATCCATTCTGACACCATCCCCACGGCTATTTGGCCTCACGGTGATGTTACTACAACTTATAATTATTATTATTATTACTAATAGTACTGATTTTACTATTTTTTGATATAGATTTTATTAATTTTTTATTTTTATTTCTTCACTTGGCAACTAGCAACTCCCGCGACACTTACTAAATTAACGTAAACCAGTCAAAATTACAACAGGATGCTTGTATTATTACGCCCCTCTTATTTCTTATATTCCACTCCACAACATTTTAAAAGCCGTGAAGCACTCAACAGTCTGCAGGCCTCCACGACCCAAATGGCACTGCTGAGATAATGATAACAATAATATAATATAAATAAAAAAGAAAAAAAAGTAAATAAATAAATAAATATGGATAGATAAAAATAAAAAGAAATCTGGCAAAGCCTGCCCCTTTGAATGCCTTCTTTTTGTTCGTTGCTTGCCGACAGTGGCCAACCAATCATCCTTCCTCCCTCCCTCCCACCGTTAGATTCTACTTCAAAATTTTGTTGTTAAATAAAACCCAAGTATTATATATATATATATATATATATATATGGTGCACAAAAATCCAGGGCTTTCTTTTTCCATTCCTTCCTCCTTGCGTATACCTTTCCTTCCATATCCTCAACCCGTTTGATTTGATCAACTCAAATTCGTTATCTATTATTAAGTTCATGCCATATATTCCATTGCTTGTTGAAAAGCTAGCCATTGCTTTTTGGAAAGCTATTCTTTGCAAATAGTAAGCGTAGGAGGAGGAGGAGAAAGGAGGCTCTTTTAATGGCGGTCTCGGTCTCGGGGTTGACGAGGAATGCATCGCTGCCGGTGCCGAGATCGCCGGCGAAGAGGAGGGGCGGCGGAGGGGAGGAAGGTGGAGGTATGGAGGCGCTCCGGCGGCTGGGGCGGCGGGTGAAGCCCTTCGAGCAGGTGGGCGTGCTCGGCTTCTTCGCCTTCACCGCCATCTTCTTCCTTCTTATCTTCTACTTCTTCTACTTGAACCGCGGCGGCCTGGCGTGGCCTGGCCCGGTGGCGGCCGCCTCCAGCGGTGGCGGCGGCGGAGGCGACCGCCTGGCGGCCGCCGCCACCGGTGGCGGCAGTGGAGAGAAGGGCGTCTGGGGACTAGGGGTGGAGATTGGCCGGAGCAAGGAAGAAGCCGGCGGCGGGGAGAAGGGCGTCAGGGGACTAGGGGTGGAGACTGGCCGGAGCGGGAGCGGCGGCGGCGGCGGAGAGGAGTGCGACTGGTTCGAGGGGGAGTGGGTTTGGGACGAAAGCTATCCGCTTTATGAGTCGAGGGATTGCGCGTTCTTGGATGAGGGGTTTCGGTGCTCGGAGAATGGGAGGACCGATCGCTTCTACACCAAGTGGCGGTGGCAGCCAGCGCGGTGCGATCTCCCCAGGTTCTATCCTTATTCTTCTCTCTAACTTCCTCTCTCTTTTTTTCTTTCTTTGCCTTTTTAATCTCTTTTCCTTTCTTTTTCCTTTTTTTTTTTTTTTTCTCAAGCTATTTTTTTCTTCTTTTTGTTTTTGGAATTAGATTCCCAGCTTTTGGGTAGGAGAATGTGATTTTGGTGATTTACCTCGTAATTTCTAGTTTTTTTTTAAAAAAAAAATCTCTTTTTGCTTGGTTTCTGGGTTTGGGGAAATATAAGGAGTCGTTGACTTGTTCTTTTGGAATTCAATTTTGAATTTTCTGGTGTTGTCGAACTGTTTCTTGTCTTTCAAATCGAAGTCCTGTCTCAAATATTCTTCTTTTATTTGTTTATCTTTTTCTAAAAAGTTTTTTTTTTTTTTTTTTTTTCAAACTTGTTCGGTTATGTGAGAGGAATTTGGGATTTATGAGTCTACCATTACATTCCTTGGTTTGTCTAAGAGGAATTCGTTGGCGCAACATTAGTTTTATGAGACCGAGAGAGCTGGGATGTTTGATATCATAACCTTGGTCTGCTTCCCTTAAATCTGGGATTTTCTGTTGTTCTTTGGACATATTTGTCGAATCTCGAGACATCCCAATCATTTTATTATTTACTGAATTAAAAACGTCTATATTTACTGTTAGTTCTACATAGCTTAAGGTTTGCCGGCCGGCCGTTCTCATGTTTCTGGGTTGTTTGACCATCTTTTACCCTATCTCTGGTTGAGGTCATGAGAGAGAGGATGGATGAGATTGGAAGGATGGATGGTCCCTTTCTATATAAGATATTGTCCGCCCCCTTCAAAAGACATCTCATATGGAATGAATGGTCCCTTTCTATATAAGCTAGGTTCCTTGACTCATAACCAATATAGACTAATGACGCCCTTCCTTCTACACCACGACATAGCCCTCCAGTCAAGAAGGAGTCTGTGTGATTGGAGGAGCCCTCCAGTCTCAAGGATGGTTCCCTATCTGGTGCACCACTGTTGCGGTCTAGGGCTTATAGCTTGAAATGTGAGGTATTATCATGGTTTTGTACTTTGAAAAGCACCTCACGTGAGATAGGTGGTCCCTTCTTATATAAACCAAAGTCCTTCTTGAGTCACAACTGTGGAACTAATAATGCCCTTCCTTCTACACCATAGCAGTATATTAAAATTAGTTCGGGATAAATGTTGCCATCTTGGAAAAAAGTAATTTATTTGTCTCTCTTTTATTTTAAGCATATCTTCTTCTGCTTCAAGAACAAATCCATAGAATTTTAACATCATTCAGGAGCACTTGATATCGATTAATTGAGTTTGTATTTTTCTTTTTCTTTATCATTCTTTACTTGTTATAAATATGTTGGTTTAATATCTCCCTTTTCATTGATGGTGTAATGTGTAATATTTTAAGCAAAAACGAGGAGATTCTTGCACCAAGCACCATTTTTCTATCTCGGCTTTCAGATCTTAATTAATTTAGGGAAGTGCTGAAGAAATGGTGTCTTTTTCTAACTTGTTTCATTCTATTTTTATGGTTAAGATTTGATGCCAAGAAGATGCTTGAGAAGATGCGAAACAGACGGCTGGTATTTGTGGGCGACTCAATTGGAAGGAACCAGTGGGAGTCCCTCCTCTGCATGCTTTCCACGGCTGTTCCCGACGAGAGCTCGATCTATGAAGTGAATGGTAACCCGATTACGAAGCACAAGGGTTTCTTGGTTTTCAAGTTCGGGGACTACAACTGCACTGTTGAGTATTACAGAGCCCCATTTTTGGTGCTCCAAAGCCGCCCCCCGGCTGGAGTGCCGGCGGAGGTAAAGACGACGCTTAAATTGGACATGTTGGATTGGATGTCCACCCGATGGAAGGATGCTGATGTGCTGATCTTTAACACCGGGCATTGGTGGAACCACGAGAAGACTATCAGAGGGTAGTTATTATGGTTATAGCTCCTCCATTCCCTGTTTGTAGATTCTTAACAAGATCCTGTGATGGGAACGGTGAGGCCATTTTTGGATAAATAGGAAACTGAGGGAAAGGAGTGAATAATATGGTAAAGTAATGAGGCTGGATTATGCCTGGATCCTGTTTCATATTCCTTTCCCTCATTTTCACCGGATAGAAGGAGCGTTCTTTCTTTATGGAGTTTGGTGGAAAGCAATATACGTGGGCTTGACTTCTGCTTTCTTTTTCCTTTAATTCAGAGGGTGTTATTTCCAAGAAGGAAAGAAGGTAAAGATGAAGATGAGTGTGCATACAGCATACCAAAGAGCGATTAAGACCTTGTTTAACTGGATTGACAGAGAGGTCGGTAGGAGTAGGACCCAGGTCATCTTTCGCACATATGCTCCCGTCCATTTCAGGTTTGTGTGCATGAAGATTAGTTTATTTGTAATCTTTCCCATTAAATTTATAACATATGTGTTAATTGTGCTCCATGGTTTATTTTGTTCCGATAATTCTCCATCATATGATCATTTTATTGTTGTTTATTTTGTCCGTCAGGGCTTCTAATTCTCCTATCATGGATGATGCATCTTTGTCGGTGAAATATGAGAAAAACGAACCGTTCATCTCCTCAAAATATATATATATATATATTTCTTTTCTTTCAAGTGCAGTGGATGTTTGAAAGTCTCTAAGTGATTCAGATATCACAGCCAGTATAACCCTACATTTTAATAAACTTCTTTGTTTGGCCATTTGAGACTGTTATAAAAGGTGTCGAACTATTTAAATAATTAATAATGATGCGTTGAAAAGAATCTTATTGATGTTGTTTCGGCTGGGATTGTCTGGTTCAAAACAGGTCACCATAGAAGTAAAAACTAAATCCAAGTCATATATCTTCATGATGCATGCATGAATCCATGAGCAAATGCTTTTCGTCGAATTTTTTTAGAAAGATAATATGCTCTCCAGTAACCGAACTTTCATCCCTGCAAAACTGTCAGGAAACAAAACGTGCATGGTATAAAACTGTACTATTAGCGTTCGCTGATTCTGGAGTCCTGATGAACCGTTTGGTTACGTATTATTTATTCGCAGAGGTGGGGACTGGAAGACGGGAGGAAGCTGTCATGTGGAGAAATTTCCAGAGTTGGGTACTTCGCAGATATCGCTAAAAGAGTCGGCTCATCTGCTGGAACCATTCAGAAATGCGTCTTTGGATAATTCTGCCAGGACTCGGGTCCTAGCACTGGATGTGCTGAATGTCACCCAGATGACGGCTCCAAGGAGTGATGGCCATTTGTCCATCTTTTACCTCGGTCGATCAGGTCCTGCCCCTCTCCACAGGCAGGACTGCAGCCACTGGTGCTTACCTGGGGTTCCTGATGCATGGAATGAGCTACTATATGCGCTCTTTATCAGACGGGAATCGATGATCCATCCAAATGTTACTGCTTTGGGTAATACCATGGTAAAGCTGGCCTAGTAAACATGATTAATCTGCGAGAATGCGCTGATGTGAATCTTTCAAAGCCTTTTATGGCGGCAGAGCCGGTGCCAGATTTTGATGGGGCTTGTTGGTACAGGCTACAAATGTAGCACATATAGGAGCAAGATGTAATCAAAAAATCAACTTGGTCCATAGAAAACTGATGTCTGTGATGTGATGTTTAATCCAAATTGAGAAATGAGGAATAACAAATACAGAAAAAGTATTGTTTCGGAAGCCTGGTCTGCGGTAAGTTTTGTCGATTTGAGTTTTTTGGTTCTACCTTGTCGAAATATTTTGACATAAGTTTGTCTCCATCATTTTTAATTTGCAGCAACATGAAGAAGAGATCTGCGTGGATTTTTGTCGGATGTAATCTTGAGTATTTAATGGTTGTAATTGCCGTGCGTGGATGGGAAAATCTATCGTGGAAAAGCTGATGAGGTTATCAGCATTTAGCATGTGTGATGAATGGTACAGATTTAAGATAGGGGACTGCTTAATGGCTATGATATCATTAAAAAGTGTTAGGTATGCAACTAGATTGACGGATGCTCCCCAACTTTCAGTTGACATTCTTCTTTAATTTCTCTCTAAAAGCATTACGAGTCCCATAGTGAATATACTTGATAAACGTGTTTGATGGACCTTTTCTGCGAATTTCTACCATACAATTAGTCCAATTAGGAATTTAGGATTCATATAATCATTTGTAATTATTTTTCTGCAATCAAACGTAGCTGCTGATTAACCTGATGGTAATTCTTCATCCTGAAATAGTAATCATGGTCTCATATTGTCATAGCCTCATCGGACAATGTTTCTAACGTGCGACCGGGCACATTTGGCTTTTCACAGAGAAGCGTAATCTTTTTCCTTTTTCCCTTTTGGATATAAAGAAGTGTAATTCTTAGAAAACAGGCATGCTGCCAAAGATTAAAGTGTTTATATACATCACATGTTGTTTAATGGTTGGCTTGGTATGGACGGGTCTTATGATGCCGTCACAGTGTCTGTTAGCCTCGCACGCTGTCATATGAAATGAGGTGCAAAGTGTAAACGTCAGCACACGTTTTTCATGAGAGCGGCTTGAAATGCTGATGAAATATTGCTCGAATAAAAAATAGTGTCGATGCCGACAAGACGGTAGCATCATACTGAATCTCCTCAATATTTTTTCCCACCCGAACACGGCTGCCACCAGATCAGCTGTCACACGGGCATCTTCGGATCCATTTAAGCATAATGGGAAATATAAAATTAATATTTCTATAGTTCGACATACGGAAGGTATTTGCAACTCCATGCAACGTCTGTAGAGTATTTTGCTTTTAACCCTAAAACCTCTACAGGAAAAGATTTGAAGGGCTTCCGTTCCCTCCCAAAAACGCACGCACGGACTTGCACACATGCATCTCGAATTACAATTTCCAGCGAGCAGCATCAATTGCTCGGTTTTGATTTTAATTGTTGCGATGCATCTTGCTCTGGGGGTCATACCCTCTTTACCTAACAGCACCAGACATTATAGGTTCGCTTCTCATATGATGCATCTCCGGAGTAGAAAAAAAAAAAATGGACTTAAATAAGTAAATAACATGCGAACCCCTCTCACTAAAAAAAATAAAAATAAAAAACATTTCTTGTTTACATGTCTCGTTAGCGATTTTTGGTTCTGGAGAGAACTAACCGTTTCTCCAAAAAAAAAGGGGAAAAAAGAGAGTTTTCTGCACGGTTCACAACAATCGGAGCATAACATTGGATGTTAATATGCTACTGCTCATGATCATTTGCTGACGGGAGAAAATCATTTCACAAAAATCTTCCAACTATTTGCATTTTCATCCCCATTTGAAGCAGTACCTGGGACTGGTTCGCAGCACATGCAAACTTGATGCCAGCCAGCCTGAAAAATTTGGGACTTCAACCTTGGTCTGGTGCAACCACCAAAATATTTTTGAGCAGGAGGCCAAGCAGGTAGCTTCTCATGCACAACACTCCAGAAACATTTGCATAAAAATCCGAAACCATTGATAACCAAAAGAAAGTTGACTGGGATATAGGCAGCAAACTGCATGAATCTCTAAAATTAGACTTACAATTTAATTTTACAAGAATCTGTTCTCAGGGCATCAAAATCCAGGAAAATTACAGATGTGTTATCCTTTGTTCGCAAAGTTCTAGCTTCATTTAATACATCATTTGCTATCCCATCAGCTGAATTCTCATCACTAGCATCGTATCTCTCCTTCATCTGCAAAGTTCACATTAGAACAATATCATAAGGAACAGAATATGTAGAAGATTAGCTGAACCTAAGCGAACTCTCTAACATCACCATACCTGAAGGACAAGCTGCACTGCCCTTTTTGTGCTAATAACATCCCATAGTCCATCACTACATTGATTGGGAGAAAAAGAAAATGAATCAATGTCACTAAGAATTCAGGAGACACGTGCCATCTGAAAAGAACAACAGAAACTACCTTGCCATCAAAGCAAAAGCCGTGCATGCTTTGGTGATCGACACAACTTGGCTCACAAAAGGCTCTGCGCTAAAGCGCATGTCTTGTTCCTTCAGGAACTTGTCTCCAAGCATTCGGCTAATGTTTAATCCTATAGAAGCATGTATGAAAATATTAGATAAACCTTTCTTATAACATGACCTTCCAATAACAGTTTTTGACTCAATGGCCAGGTTACAAATGTTTGCATTAGAGGCATTATGGTAGGAAACCAAGACAATACCACAAAGGCGTCCTTCACCATCTTTCAACGGTCTTCCTGTTTTAATCAAGCGAGTTCTTTCAGACTGACTAGTTACTCTGTGATCTTCTGACATAGCAATCTGCTTTCCATCAACACTGGCATTGAGAAAGCATGTTAGTCAGCAAAAACTGGTGATGAGGACAAGAAGAAACACAATACCAACAGCTTCCTTTTTTTTATAAGAAAACACAAACTGGACTGTTAACTCAAATTCATCAATAACGACACCAAGGAATTTGAAAGATTGACAAGCAAAATCGACAACAGGATGAATAGAGAAAGCTATCAAAGGGACAACATTCCATGGAACTGATGGTCCAATTAGAAACCTATGTCAGTTCAATTACTAGTCATGTATGAGCGTGCAATAACAGACTTCTTGTTCTTCTGCTATACTTCTCTAGCAAACTCAATTTCACTGGTTTCCAATTTAACATCATCATGGTTCTCATTAGCAATTCATTTTTTATGGATATTATTTCAAAGCAACTGAGGGTTAATTAACAGTGTGGAGGTGTCTTTACATTTCCCTGCTCAAGATGATAGTCCGAGCTCCCGATCTATCAGCTAAAAGTCCGCCACTAAGACATTCTGCTAAGCAGCAAGGACTTCTATGATCATTCTAAGGACAATGTAGTAATAACACCTTGATTGCCCCTTTAACCACCTGGAATGCCTCTTAACCGATGCAAAGGATTGCATTAATGGAACCGAGTGCACAACAAATTCATTAATCCAACATATTATTCAAGAGGGAAATTTAAGAGGTCATATAGCCTAACGAGGATTCCCAAATGTCTATTACTTCCACATTGTTCAATTTGCAGAAGATCCATGTTTATTTTAAATTTTACCTAGGATGGGCACGTTCTTGAGAAATCAGTTATCTGCAAGTAGCAAGCTTCCTCATCTTGAAGGTAGAGTACATTCTTTAACTTCCTATTCATGATTCCATGCCTTTGATCCCCACAGAGAGAGAGAGAGAGAGAGAGAGAGAGAGAGAGAGAGAGAGAGAGAGAGAGAGAGAGAGAGAGAGGATGAGAATTGAGGACTTTGTTGCCAAACTTCCTCATTATTCTTCACACTTTTGCACCATATCATCAAATTTCTTAAGAAAGCATGGACTGCACATCGAAGAATATCTCCAGAGTATATTTTGTGGACATTAAGAAAGTTGCCTTGTATCGTGTGTTGGGCAGCATATTAAAAAACTGTCTACGTGCAACACCCTATCTACTTACTCATTCAACATCATCCAAAATTCGACTTAAAAGAGTTTGACAACACTGTTCTCATTCCAATCTGTTGAAAAAAATTATGAATGGTTCTCATGCCATTCCTCCAGATCTCATGAGATACTAATTATAATAAGCTATTCTGATAACTGATAAAGAGAATGGCTCTATCACTGACATTATCAATAACTGATGGAAAAAAATGGTATCAGAATTTCATAATATTACAAGTCAACAGCAATTAACCAGCTTAATCTATAACGAACAAAGAGACTGTGAAGAAAACATACTTCATGAGACAAGCTGAATCGCCGACATTTGCACATTGTGCAAAAAATTCTTTCTTATGATCAAGCCAAATCAAAAGAATTGTTGCAGTACAACCCTGAAAATATTAACAATTATGATAAATAGAACAGCTATCAGCCCCACAAAGTAGCTAACTATCAAAGTAGGAGACTGTTCCTCCAAGATTTGCATTAAGTTGATCAATTAAACTATTCTATTGGGCTGGTCATACAAACAGCTGAAAAATATTTGCACCACCAACATATCAAACACATCCTCAACCAAGAAATAGACTAAGCAGCATTGAGCATTGCTATTCATATACTAGTGTTTCTCTACTAATTGTTATTCTCCAATTAACAACATGAAAAGCTCAATTATGTGGAAGAACAATGACATGATTCCTAGAGATTTAATGCTGGAGATGCCAATAGCTAAATTGGAAAGTAAACTTGCATGCGAACTGGAGAATAAGGTGGCCACAGTTGATGCTAAAAACATATACGTAGAAAGCACAAGAGCTGGTTTGACTAGTAAGCCAACAACTTTTCATGAAAACATTCAAATGGGGAATAGTTTTCCACAATATTTTGAGACATAGATCTAGCATTGCAAGTGAAAAATTGAAGCTCTGGTTTGACATGGTAAGCATTCATTAAAAATGCAACTGTGCTTGCACTGTAATCAGGTATTACAACCTACTTTACCAACAGGAAGGTGGGTATCAAATCCATCCAACTAGGATGCTCAAGGAGTTTGGGCACTCGCTAAAAGGTTCAATCTACAGTTAAATCTACAAGATTTATAAAGTACTAGACATACCAAACCAAAATAATATATCTGATACTTATAAGTCACTTTTCTTCTCATTATATGATACTTGCTTTGCATTTATGGAACAGACCTGCTAACAGAAAATCCAAAATTTCCAACATTGAATTTTGATTTTTCTGAAAGAAAAACAAAACTAGGTTTACCAAATTTGTTCAAGGCTACTGCTATTGTATTTCTGCTTTTAAAAATGGAATTCAGGAAATGGAAACATTGCTAACTGAACCCAACAAGATTTACGTACTCTGGGCATGGTAATGTCTACATATGCATCCAATATACCAGAAATGAAAATTTAAAAGTGGTATGGCTCACTAGACTTAAATAAATAATAACAATAACAACAACAACAATAACAATAATACACCTTGTTCTATAAAATTATAAGTAATATTTTAGCCTGATTTTCAAAATCAAACAAATCTAATCATTTTTTACACACTTGTAAGAGAGTACACAATAACTAATGATTGGAACCCATACAACTTGAGAACAAGGTAGCTCCCAATGATTACTTGACCAATTAAAAAGGTGTTCTGGCAGTAAGTTCAAACAACTCTATTTTCTCAATGAGATTATTGAGGCCTCCATCAAAGCTCAGGAATCCTTTCCAAAGAAAAGTGGAAAAGCACTGAAATAGCCAAAAAGACATTAGACATGGCTAATGATGCTTCTGCTAAATATTAGCTCTTACAAGCATTTAAGGTTCTAATCATTGTACCTTCCAAAGACCATATTATTATCTCCAAAATTCAAGTATCCCATCTCCAGATAGCTGAAACACTTAGGGCCCGTTCATTTGACGGTAAAAAACCCAGGAATCTGTATTTTTCTAGGTAAATATTTCCTAGGCAACATTTAGACAGAAAAATAATTTACCCATGTTCTTTTATGCATTGGAAAATAACTCGAGAATCTATTATCTATGTTCTTTTGCATTACTAGTTTCTTAGATAAGTTGCCAAGATCTATCCATATTTCCTATAATACTCTTTATTATATAAATATTATTATATATAATAATATAATATAATATATTATTATATATAATTATATTATTTTATTTTATTATTATATATAATATATTTTATTATTATTATTATAAGGTTAAGGGTATATTAGGAATAAAATAAAAAGGTTATTTTTTTGATTGATGGGAAAATGACTTATCCAACCTCGTAGGTGTGTAAAACTTTCCCCCCATTTCATGGATCAATGTTGTCCATAGGAAAATAATTTATCTACCTAGAGAAGCATGAGAACATGGTTAAGTTGGTTAATGAAAAAGTTGACCAACTTTTTCATGATATTTACTCACCGAAGAATGAGCACTTAAGGATGTTGTCCTCCCGAAGCATAAGCACACCCCAGAGAAAGTTTCTACAAATCTAGTAATCTTCTTTCATGCTCGTCAAGCCTCCTTACCAAGCATCACCGTTTTATTAGCTGACCTCGACTTAAATTCCCTAAGACCATCGATACCATCATCCTAGTATTATCTATGTCAAACAAAAGATACAAATTTAAAGTTACATTAAAGAATTGTTGAATGTTTCCGCAAGATAATGATAATCGGGGTACGGAATTCTTCTAAGGGTGTCACCAAAGCAAGTCACTTGTTTAATATGCATGTGCTTGCTTAGCAAGTATTATGTGGCCTTCAATAATCCTTTGCAAAGTATGTGCTTTATAATAATCTTTTACAAGTAATTAAAAAGATAAAAAATCTAATGTACTAGAGTAGGAAAAGATGCAATCTTTATTTTTTGGGACACCATATATGTCTTTAAATTATATATTGTTTAAAATACGAACCTTTTATTTCTATACACATTGTAAAGATTACAAAGTCCTGCATAATAGATTGCTCCATTCTCCATCTAATATTGATTCCCCAATGCTTCGATATCATTGAAAATAATCTCAATGAGGAAGACACAAGATAAATACAGCGAAGTGCAAAATACTGTATGGCTGTATCATTATTTAGATAGTCAATAAATTAATTTCAAGTTTCTCAAAAACCATTTTCTACCTAATAAAAGTATCAGACCACATAGTAACTTTATGTTTCACTTACTAGAAAATCAAATCTGGGCCTAGATTTTGTTTAATCTCAAACAATAGTTGAAAAAGAAATATGATAAGAAGGGAGAAAACCTCATACTGATGATTCATAGCAGCTTCTGTTAGAGCAAAAGCATCTCTAAGAACATCTGAAGCATCACAACAGGAAAGAACCCTTTCTCTCCTTTCAGGATGGAATAAAATTTTAGCAACATTCTCAGGCAGCATTCTAGAAAACAAAAGTAAACAAAACAGCTATCAGTCTCTGCAAATAGAAAGTAAATAGCTAAATCATGAGAAAATGTCATTACCACTAGTATGTTCGCAGTCTAACATTTGCATGAAGGAGAAGAATAATGACTGGACTGTAGGATATGATGTTTGATTACCTATGGGGTGTAGGTATCTACATAAAAAAATAATAGCAGTACTCTTAATCAAAATTAAATAGACAAAAGATGACTACAACAGACTGAATTAGCAAACTGCCTTGTATGAATTAGCAAATTATCAAATTATGTATTAAATAATCTCCTATTAGGTGGTCGCATCTTTTTTTTTTTTTTTCAAAAAAATGTTGCTAGCTTGCTGACTTTTGTATATATATTTCCACTATAAAAAAATATAGAATGTTTGCTACATGCAATTCATCTGTTTGCTGTCTACTTATTTATATCCACTTCGTGCAGTATGAACTATGCTAGCATGCTATTAGGTCATTACATGGGCCATGAACCATGCCATTATGAAGTATGTTATAATCTGTGATTTTAGATGTTGTTATATGATGTTCTATTATAAACTAACCATGCTTGCTGGATGTTTTTAAGAATATATGTAAAAAAATTAGTGTTTTAAAATGTGGTGCATAAGGCTGCATATGTGGCCACGTATGCATATGCAATCCTATGACTGAACCGCACCACCTATATGCATTTACTGTATGCTGTCATACCTCATATGGGCCAAAAAACAGTCCACTTAGCACCAGCGACTGTATTCGTGGCTCGATTAGCATTATGCTACCATACATGTTGCCGTTAAGCATTTGCTGCCCACTTTTATGTGGCTTGTGCAAATAGAGAATGTCATTACTGATGGTTTGGTTGATGTGGATTTCAATATGTTATGATTACTGTATTAATATGAAGTACTAAGTGATGAGCACCATTCATTGTTGTTATTATAAATAATGTTGATATTATTTATCCAAAAAACATTACCATCATTGTTATGGCTTTATCATACTTAATATATTTTATTTGTTTTTATATAGTTAACATATACTAACTGCATATGCACCCACACATGCAACCTGTATACCGCATATGACTATCTGTCCCCTTGACAGCCCACATACTATAGCAGCCTTTTTAAAACAAGGAAAATATTAATTTATTTGTTGCCGTATACTGGACATCATATTGATATCCCATATCCATACTTAGGCCTCCTAGATAAGGAGTTTGCCAAAAATATAAAAAAGCATCTTCAGAGCATTAAGACAGAATCAAGAAACTTCAGATGAGCGATTCAAAAAAATGCAGACATTTTTCATTTTTTTCATAATTTGAAATATCGTATTCAAGGGTTGCAAATTGTAAAAATGACAATATCTTCCTACAATTGGCATTTCCTTCATATTTTGGCTTGTAAAGTTTAGCACTCTAGAGTAGAAAATCCATTCACATGCACATGAATATACAGATCATGGTCAATGCTAACTGAAGTCTCATGCAAGCAACCATAGGTTCTTCAAGAAACTATCCTCATTAAGGTAGTTATTTTCATGGTGCATGACACTGTCATGTTCACATTTGCAAGCATTCTGCTTTATGAATCTGCATTCCCCAAGCATTACCATTTGAAGCTGCCTCTTTTATTAATCCAAGCTTTTCTACATCCCCTCTTACAATTTCCATCTCTGCTACCATAGATCTTCCTTTCCTCTTCCTACAACCTTTAACAAAAGATTGAAGAATGTTTCCTTACTAGATGTCCCTTAGTTTGTTATTGTACATGTCCAACCATCTTAATTAAATCTCCATCTCTTTGTTCTTAATTGGTGCCATGTCGCTAACATACTAATTTCATACTCTATCCTTTCTAGCTCTAACAAATCCATCTCAATATTCTTATGCCTACTACATTTAACTTGTTTTGTTTGGCTCTCCTTATCACCCAACATTCTAAACCATAGCCTTATTGTCATTTTAAAGCTTTTCCTTTTGAGTCACCAACATATGCTCAATTTGCAGTACCCAAGAAGCACCTCTCCACTTCATCCAACCATCTCTGATTCTATTGCATGTCTCTATCTATATCTCCATTATCTGATATATTAATCACTTTCTGGCATCTCTCGTCAATCTCTTGACCGCAGCCTCATCTACATTTCTATTTCCACTAAAAATTGTATTCCATTTATGATTTTTATCCTGCTAATAGTTAGTCCAACATCATCTTAAAGTTTTCCTCCAAAATCCAATTTAGGGCCTCTTTCGATTCATGGGCCCAAAATCCCATAGGATTCATGGTTTAGGCCTAGACATCTGGGAAAAATGAGCTTGGGCTAGGCCTGTATTCAGAAAAAAAAGAATTTTTTTTAATCCTACGGGACTCAGGCCGGTCTACCCCACAGGCTTCTGGATATTTCTGAATACAGGCCTAGCCCATGCTCACTTTTCCCAATTGTATAGGCCAAAACCATGAATCCTACGGGTTTTTGGGCCCATGAATCCAAATAGGCCCTTAGTATTATTTTGTTCCTTTCCCATGATGAAGAGACAATTTCCTTTCCCATGACGAAGAGACAATTTAGATGCACTAGAGGTAACTGGGTCACTTATTCTTATCACATTTCAAGTGCACGTTAAAATAACTCATTTGCATAGGGAGATTCAGGATGTAAACTAAAAATAAAATCGTGCAACTATAAAGAAGCAAAAAAGAGAGGGAAGGGGGGGCAGAGAGAGAGAGAGGGCAATCACATGTATGAAATATAGGTGAAATCTTGAAATGATGAAAATAGAGTTATCTTTTACTCCATCAATAATAGGAAACGTTAGCTGGGACCAACAAGCAAAAAAATATATGAAAGCAAATAGATGCAGTAAAAGCAGCAAAATATGGATGTAAAGAAGCCAACAGCATTGATCTTGAGAATCACCACATGATGCAAAGTTTGATGAGTGAAATCACTGAAATGTGTATTACGTCCACATTCAAGACACAAATGAACAAGGGACAGATAAGAAAAACTGAAGCACAATGATGTGACAAGCCATACATGGGCATAGAAAATGGGGGAGATAAATTGACAGAGCAAGATATGCTCAACATAGAAATTGCTTTCGATTACATAATTGTTGAGACATGACAGGAAGCCTCAAAAATATTTAATGATACAGAGCAAAATATATCAGAACCCACGAAAGATCAATAACATAAGAATAAATGTGCAGTTGCGTCTCTGTTTACAAGAGATTGTTTATAAGGTCTACTTCAAGTAAAGTGCAGCATGTAAAAATGAGATCCTTGAACCTTTATAGGGTATTCATCAATTATCCATTTAAGAGAGGAAAGAGATCACATACTTGCTTGCAGATTTGGCTGCTCCAACTCCACCATGCCCATCAAAAATACCAAAGAGTCCAAACTGCATTGCAAGAACTTGATCAGACCAAATCATTTTTTTTAACACTGGCACAAGATTGGTGATTCAAAAACCTGTTCAACACTGGGAAGCGGCCACTGGCAGATGCACATGTCTTCCATTGGAAGCCTCTTTCCACCTCGGCGCCTGGCCATTGGATCAGACGCTATACCAACTCCAACGGGTACACAACATTCAAAATTTCTTGAAATTTGAACCTACAAAAAGTGAAATAACGTGTTGAATGCAAACTACAAGCAGGATGGAAAACTAACAGCTATACAGCCTTGAACATGCAAATTTGATACTAACAACCACTTGATCAACCAAGTAACTCTATCCTACTGCCCAAATTGACGTTTTAAGATGTAGTAAGAAAAATAGCTGTGAGAAGACAAAAAGCTAGCATTACTTTCAGCATTAGCATGAGGACCTAACCACACTTTCAGCAGTAGCACAAGGATGATAAATGGGAAGGGTAACCAAGCATCCTACAAGTCACTTTTCCTTCTTCCTAACAAGATAGAAATAGGAATGTGAAACAATGTGAAGAGCAGAAACAGAAGTGTCCATTTATGGAAACATAAATTGTTTCAACGAAACTAAGATCTGTACAAGGGTAGAACAAACCCATGACCATCAATTGTTGCTTTTTCCTTCATTGTCACTATTTCCAATTATAGACTTAGTTCCATGTTACCCTGCACTTTCAAATTCTTTCTCAAAACTTTCATCCACTCTATATTAAGTCATGCCCAACATGTGCGCGAAATACAATAATAATGCTTAATAACAGGAAACATCCTCAAAACCACATCAAATTCCATACAGATCTTGAGTAAAAGTCCATTATTTACTTCACAAACCGAGAAGTACAAAATTTCGAGGGGAAAAAGACTATTTTGTATGTCAAGCGTGATGCAGAATTGGAAAAAATTAAATTATCATTGCATAAGGCTAAATTGTCTGTTCAGAATCAATGATCGTCTATTTCGACCTGCATGAACCACCACATCAAGTTTAACACTAGGATCCTACTAGAAGACCCATCATACTGATGTACCTTCCTAAGTAGAACACTTGTGATTGTTGATCAAAGATATCCAAAGCTAACATCCCAACTCACATACATGATCTGCCACCAAAATTTTCAAGTCAAGTTACCATATACAGGCCTCTCGGTTTGACAAATCATCAAACTAAAGAACACATTTTATCGTTAAGATTAAACAGTCCACATTCAACCCCCACCTTTGCAAACTCTCACTTCACATAATTCAGAGCAAATTCCCTCGACAAATGTGAACAATGTAGATTAGCAATTAAACAGATTCTATCAGGCCAAACATAAAAAACCATTTCAATAGTCCAAACCCATCTGCATGATTCAATGCCTAAACATATTAAAGCATGCTCAGCAGCTCCACATCATTCAATAATGGTGGCCCAAATACAAAGTGCATGATGGGCCAACTGACCTGTTTCAAGCAACAACAGAAGTAATGCTTTAACACATGATCTTCAATAAACAGAATCACAGATATGCATGATTCGTACGTGGTGAAAAGAACAGCTCAAATGTTAGAAACAGAGACTAAAAACTCATCCTATCAATATGTCAGCTTTGATGGATTAAAACATTGTCCATCAAAGTATGAGAACTTTTAACCACATGATATTAAGCTGATATTAGCCTTCTGAGAATTGGCATTTACTTTCTAACCAAGCAATCCGGAACGAGAGCTGACCTTCATGAAACCTAAAAGACCAATTGAAAAGTCTATCATATAATTCATGCAGTTTAAAATCATGCAATCAGGCTGAAATCATTGAACACCTTCAAAGAATCAGAAACAGTCCTTAAGAATCAGAAAAGAAGAGGGGGTATTGAATATAGATCTATGTTTGCTCAAGAGGCACACATGCACAAAAAAAGAGAGAAATTAAAACAAAATACCTGGATGGAATCAAGCAAGCTCTAAACATGTGAAATTATGAGTTCAGGAATTTTGACACTTCCTCATGGATTCAGAACAAATACTCATAAAGAACTAACATAAGGATTCCAAAAAAATCAAAAAAAAAAATCAAAAATATATATGATATATTTAGATAATGATGACAAGTTTACCATGCAAAAGTTATAAGGGCAATTCAGTTATCTTACTTCACAATGCATGAGACAAGATTTACTGTTATTAAAAAAAATTTCAATACAAGGAAAATATCATTTCAACTTACAGATAATCTCGAAGAAGTGCCAAGAGTGATAATATCCCCATCTTCCAGCTCAACAGGTTCACTCCAATGTCTAGAGTTAAAATCCGGATGGTGGACTACCTGAGAGTTCAGGTATGTTCCATTCAAGCTACCCATATCCACCAGTTCCCACTTTAATTTCTGCAAACAGTAATGCAGCAAATGCATTCAGACATGAGTGCAAATGAGATGCAAGAAACGGATGTACTAACATTAGACTATGATTATTAAATATGTTTGAAATGCATGAGAACCACATAGAAAACAGTTATCCATGATTTTCATCTCTCCCACAATATTAACCACACTCCTTACTGGTTTCCTGATAACTTCCCCAAGAAGCTCCCGTCCATTTTTTAGTTCAGAAAATCAAATCCAAGTTCCACAAGTGAGTTCAGTTGGAAATGCTTAGTGGCATGAGAATTGTGCCCGCCACCATCAATGATGCATCTACCTAAGAAATCAATAGCAAAGTGTGCACCCAACGAAGACAGTAGGAGGAAGTCCTCTGAAAAAAAGGGAAAGAAAAGGAGGAGGAGGAGGAGGAAGAGGTCATTTATAAAAAAAAAAAGGTTGGGGGGGGTGTTAAAATAACCTAAAGAACTGGTCCTAGAAAAAGGCTTAAATTCATGTTCCAATTTACACAGGTCAATAAGAAAAAAAAAAAAGAATAAAAGAATAAAGAAAAAAGAAAGAGAGAAAGAAAAGGCGCAGGACGAAGAGGAGTCATTAAAAAAAGAAGACAAAATAGCCTAAAAAACTGGTCATTGGAAAAGGCTTACATTCATGTTCCAATTTATACGTGCATGCTTCCCTGAAACCTCAGAGTCCTTCAGTAATAAATCACTCGGGGAAACCCTTCCAAGGGTCAGTGGAAGCATAGAAATGTCTGCTGACTGTCGAGAACAGCGTAGCCCGGTAGAAGGACCAGCAATCACTTCCAGAGTCAGACTGCTTTCTGCACTTTTAAAAGAAAGACTGGATGACATGATTTATAAAAACCAACACTAGAACAAAATAAATTTTAATTAAATAATTTAACCAGAGCACAGCAAAGGAAATGACTATACGTATAAATGAAATATCTTTGAATGCAGATGCCAGATTTCTCTCATTGTCACTAATGAATTCCACATTATAGCTGGATTCCCTCCTAACATCTTTTATGCCCTCAACAGGCCAATTTGGCACCAGTGTACGCTTAAGTGTTTGGCCAAATTGCAGATCTTCAGAACTTTCAGTGACCACATCCAGAATCAGGCTATCTCCTGGAGCAATTAAGGCATTGCTTAGTCAGTAAGATAAAAGATTAAACATCAGAAATGAGATATTTAATATGATATGTAGCAAAGTGGCAGACCTTGACTGCCATGAGAATCAGTTGACTGAACCCTTTTCTTACTGACATGTCCAAGTGCTCTCGGAGAACTGGTATTTCCATCAATTTGAATTATCGACTCCTGAACATAGCTTCTAGACAAATCATAGCTTTGTTCTGATGCTTGATCCAAATTCTCAGCAAAAAGAGGTCTGTCAAGATCATCAGGCTGCAAAAGAAGCTACCACGAATTAAAGTGCAGTCTGCACTTCTAGATGATGCACAACTGTGATTTGATCATGGTATCCTACTAGAAGAAAATCGATAATTTGGATAATAGAACCACTAACAAAATACCGGTTAATTTAAATATAAAACCACTGGCTGGACAATTTTCCCACATTAACCATTACTTTAATATTTCAGGATTATCTAGTTTAGGCACATCATTATTTTCTTGTTCTCATGAATTCCAGTTAAGATAACAATTTTGAAAAGATAGAAAAGTACAAGTAGTGTCACATGCATCACCTACAAATGCATAGGAATCATATCAACTCAAGTAGAAGTTGCCAACTTTACAAGCAAATCAACCAAACTTCATCAATGTACAGCAGATTCAAATAGGATACTTCCATAAGAGCATCTGAAACTGTAGTTAGCATGACGTTTAAGTAAATTACTAAAGCATTTCCAAAATCCACAAATATAGCAAGCTATGGCACCGCATTACCATAGAAGCAAATCATGTAGCAAATGATAGTTTTCAATTATATTGTATTTTTGGACTTACTTTTAGGCTAAACTCTCTAGAGACAAAAAAATACTTTAATTCATTGCTAGTGGTCCAGATAAGGAGCCCAAAGCCACATCTATTTAAATTCACAGTTTTACAATTGTGAAATACTTTAATTCATTGCTAGTGGTCCAGATAAGGAGCCCAAAGCCATATCTATTTAAATTCACAGTTTTACAATTGTGTAAAGCTTTTAGTCAATTCAATCATCTTTCTTTTTTTCCTAAGTCGGGACAAAAGGGAACTAGGGTAACTATAGTCGGGCGTTATGACTAGGAAATATTATTACCTCAATCTTCTAATAGCTTTACACAGGGGTCCATGTAAGAAAATGAATTTTGAAGTACTTATGAGTTGTTATCATAGGAAAGTATATTCCTTCATCATAGACTGCATATAGCTTATCTTCCTCCCCTGTTTTAATTCTTTTCATTTTAAAAACAACAGTTTTCCACAATATATCCAATCCCCTTCAACAGTTTGCATCAGCATCATTAACTTGTTGGTTCATTCTCTTTACCTTGTCGATCACTTACCTTGCAACATGTCAACTTTTTTCAGGAAGTCCCCCACTATTCAAACTTCTGATTCCTCCTTGTCCAACTTGCTTAATGTGATTCCACAAGGTGTTTAAGAGGGGATTGTATTATGTGATATGCTAAACAGTATAATGACCATAGTGTCATCATATCATTAGCATGCATATATCGGACTATAGCTCTTCACAGTCAACGTCGTACACTATTGCATCCTCGAAACAATTGATCGCTAAGTGAAAATCAAGTATTGACTTTTCTTGATCAACATATTAAATATTTAGAAAAATACCAACCTATATTGTATAAGACATAACAAAAATGTCCTAGACTTGATGTAGTTTAGTTGCTGGAATGTTGTAAATAAAATTGTGCTTTGGCTAGTTTATGCTTTTTATTAGTAAATTACAAAACTTAACTTTCCTGTGGTACATTTTACATTATTAACCTGATGCTTATCAAGTTCCTTATTTATTTTGTTCTTCATCAGCGTCCTTCTCTTCTGACATACATGTCATGTTTGCACCCGCTCGATGAGTCATGTTAAATCAGAATTTCACATATATGGCCTTTACCATTTAGAAGCACAAGTATCTGAAAATAGTTCCAACAACCAGTAAATTAGTAGTTATGGCTTGACAAGACGATTTTAGATTTTGACAAGACCAACCAAAAACACATGCAAATATATTACAGTAGTTAAGGAGTACTGCAACATTCATGGTTAGCCATCGCCCTTGCTTGACAGTAGTTTCTCTAGAATTACCAATGGAGACTACACCATTGTCTTCTAGATGATCTCAGATAAAAGTTCTCAGAATATACCTACCAAGTGAAGGTGCAGCTCTTACAATGAAGCCAAAAAATGAAAGAAATTACCATGATGGAAAGGAGTCAAAATGAAGGCACGGGAACTAAAGATGTCATACAGAGATGAAGGTAAAAGTGTAACCGGAGGAATTCATCCCAACACGGTGTATTATCCTCAAATCTGAGCATTCCGCCTCTCTAATAATATAAATAACTATTTACTTGATAGTATAAACAGGAGGGACAATGCCAATAAATGATTTTTAGCAATAGACCAGTGAACACTCGTCAGTTTTCAAGTTAGATAAAAAGAAAAGATCAGCTAAATTAATTACATTCCAGTTGCACTTTGGTAGAGCTAATCAAACAAAAGAGAGATGTAACCAAGCAAATTTCAGGTAAAGAAACTAAACTTGATACCAATGGCCAAATCATGAGCACGTATCACAGGTCTTAATCTTTATTTCCTCGACAACTAAATAGAACCTTTTCATCATTTTCCTCACTAAAGTAATACCAGCACGAATTTTTTTTTAAAAAAAATTATGACCATAGGAGATTAAAATATACAAATTTAAGATATTAAAAGAATAATTTAAAGAAACACCGCATGCATCAGAATCTATCCATCATTCGTAATGGAAATAGGGATTATCTAGATCAGAAAGCCGAAATCAAAAACCATACATCAAGAATACACGACACGGGCCATTGGCCACAAGATTCGCAAAACCCAGCAAGAATCGAACCAAGAACAAGGAATAACAATCCCGATCAAGGGAAGGAGAAGCGCATTCTTGCCTTGACGGCGGCGATGACGATGCGGGAGGCGGAGGAGGAGGAGGAGGAGAGGAAGAAGCGCCACGGGCGGCAGGCCAAGACGAAGAGGAGGAGGAGGAGGAGAGCGAGGCCCGCGAGGGTCGCTGCCATCCCTATCGCCATCCCCATCATCATCGACTCTCCTTCTCCAGACCCGATAGAGAGGGGCCGAGAAGAGCGCTTTGAATTGGTCGCATCGCTCTCTGCCCCAATCCACTTTTTCCGATTTACTTCGACTTTCTTGCCATCTGGCGGTTTTTACCGTAACGAGCGTAAGCTTCTTATTTCGTCTGTAGTTCTTATTTTAGGAAAGGAAAGGGCATTTCCTTCTTTCCCTTCGATTATCCCGAGGTTAGCTTGTAAGTATATATTTAGAGGTTAATCACCCAAAACTTACAAATATATTTGGCAAACAATATTTAAATGCATCATATGATGCATGAATTTGAGCTGACATGTTCAGGAACGAATTATGTTGTCGTCAACCTAATGCTTTAACTTATAAATGAGAATAAAATTTTGATTCTAATAATATTTTCTTCTTTTTTTTTTATAATCTTTTTGGTTTGATAGTGTTGGCACCTACTTATTAGTGGATATTACGCAATTTTTCAATTTGATGCCTAAGTGTACCTCAATCGTTCGGGACATACTATTAAATTTAATTGCTAGTTAGGCTTTGCTATGATATCTTTCTAAATAATTTTTCGTTATGATACTTTTAAATTTAAGTTGTTCATCATGATGGGATAAAATTGGCATTTGATCCATTAACCAATTGGTCCAAGAGCTCTTTGTCCTCAATTTCGACATCTCCGATGCCTTCAAGAACCCACTTGGAAGGGGGACTAAGAGCTTCACATAGCCACCAGTCTCATGGAGATGGATGAGAAGCTTCTCCCCTTTTCCTCCATTATCCACAACCATCTTTATTGGCTTGCCTCAAAAAGCCCCCAATCTGACCTTGACCTCTAACTTCAACCATGGCCACTGCACTTTTAGGTGAATTGATGAGGAAGACGAGTTAATGACCATAATGGATTAAACGGATCAATTATAACACTTGAATATTGTTAAAATTATAATACTCGGCATTATCAATTATGAATTTATATCTCTATATTTTGTCTGAATTATAGTACTTGCCGCTTATACTTAAGCTTTTTACTAATTATAACTAGTTTCCATCAGAGAAATCAAGGCCACTCATTCCATATAAATGATAAGCAAATGATTTAAAATATTATCTTCAAAAGATTTTAGAAAGCACCGTGGCAAATCTCCTACTAGTTTGATAATACATGCTTTAAATGCCCGAGTTTCGTAATTATTATGTTATTATGATATTATTTTCTTGATTCAAGAAATTTAAAATTTGAAATTATGACTCCTTAATACATAAGTTTTTGGAAAAATAAAAGTTTAGAATTTAAAAAAAAAAATGATGGTAAAATTATCTACTACAATCCCTAAAAACATGATAATATTTCCATTTTTTCTTCCTTATTCAAGCAACTCTTTGCTGATTATTCAAATTAAATTACCCACTACAATCACTAAATTCTATAACATTGTAGGACATAAATTATGCATTAATCCATGCTTAAGGTAAATCCTTCTTTGTGATCTTGTATTTATAGACCTCTCTATTTTTGGAGGGCAGCGCTTGATTGTTTTAGAAAACTAGAGAACTAAGAACTTGGACTTTTTAAATCAAACTAGTGAAGAATATAACAAGAAAAGGCTAGAATTTTAATATTTCAATCATGATACTTGGATGGTATCCCATCCTTGGCCTACTAGGATTTAAAACTATGCTCTTGCTTGTGCCATCTTTTATGATTTCCATCCATTTTATTTGGGATATGTTGGAATAAGTTAAAGAATTCTTGATATAATTTAAAAAACAAATCAAAACTAACAATATTTTATTATAAAAATATGATAAATAACTTATGGAACATCAAGAAATAAAAATGATCAAACTCGTAAGTATATTTGACACTAACCTAAGACGTATCTCCGTCCCTCATGCAGAAAAATTTAGAAAAATCACTCTAAAATGCGTTTGAGATCCTTCACTTGTGAGCATGATCGTGAAAAAGATTGATAGAGATTCTTTCAATACTCTAGAAAATAATCATAAAAAAATAACTTGAAAAAAAAAATTAGAATGAAGAGAGGGAGAGGCTGTGATGGGTTATCAAAATCAGATCTCAATATGACCATTTTATAGCCATCAAATATAATCATTTATTATCATTTAGATTTTTATCGATCCATTAAGATCTTTAATAAGAAGTACAATAGATGAGAAATAAAAATAAATATAAATACACATGATCATTTGGACTTTTACTAATCCATTAAGGACTGTAATTAGGAGCTTAATGGTCAGAAATTAAAAACATAGTAATGAAGAGATTAATGGCACTATAAATATTTAAATGATAAAACTAAAAAATAAGATTAAAATATTTGGAGGGATATTTTAGAAAAAAATTGAGTTTTTTCTTTTTGAATTCCCTCCAATCGAATATTCATCAATTGTAACTAACTTAAATTGAAGAAGTTTTAAAATTATTAGCACAATGCTTGTCGAATATAGTTGATTTTTTTTGGTCTAGGAAATTTAAAGTTTGAAATTAAAGATTTATTAGTATGTTATTAGTTTTTGAATATAGAATATTCAAAATGGAAAACAAGAGAAAATGATAAAGATGAAAAAAAAAATTATAATGCCAGCTTGATAACTAGAGAACGATAAGGATGAAAAAAAATATAATCCCAATTTTTA
Organism: Cocos nucifera; assembly: GCA_006176705.1. Taxonomy (NCBI): domain Eukaryota; kingdom Viridiplantae; phylum Streptophyta; class Magnoliopsida; order Arecales; family Arecaceae; genus Cocos; species Cocos nucifera. The sequence goes on along the minus strand of QRFJ01000120.1, from coordinate 1,571,840 downwards.
TTCTAATTTTCTTCCTAAATCTGGTAAAAGAATTATTAATTAAAATAAGTTAATTTAAACTTGATAAAATAACAAGGATATGATAATTGATTATAAGTTTTATAAAAAAAATTTGCTTATTAATCTTGCAAAAAAGATTGTTTTCTTTTTCACCACAATACATATTTAGAAACTTATGGATAATTTTGATTCTACATTTAAATATAAGATGGGTGACACATATTCAAATATCTAGCATATATTTATTTTGATCACCATCCAACTTATTATTGAATCCAAGTGTATAATTGTTCGAGAACGTCAAATATATATTGCTTTGAAAAAAAAAGAGATTTTTCTTGTGAAATTGATAATAATATAAATTTTTATATAAATCAATTAGTTTATTATTAAATTAATTTTTTTAATTATCTAGAATAGCCCTAGAAATATTGGCTCCTATTTTAGCCCGATGAAGATCCACATAAAATATTGTAGAATTGTCATATCATGCCGCACACACAAATATTTGTATACATGCACACATACTTACATCAAAACTATCTCCCATCAAAATATTTTCATAGGAGATGCAAGGTATTAAATAACATAATTTTCTCTCTAATCATGTATTTGGCTGAGATCATGAGAGGATGGATAAATAAGATTAAAAAGATGGATGACTTTTATCCATCATTTTTATTTAAAAAATTATAAAAAAGATAAATAAAAAAAAAAGATTGTCCATTCACCTTAGCGCGCTAAGTTGCATCCTTCCAAATTGAAATGATGTAAGGATGAAGCATTGATAAATAAATTTTTACATTGATAAAATTTATATTATTCATACATATTTATATATATATTATTAAGTTTTATTACTAATTATTTTAAAATGTAGTACATAATTTTGATAATTATAATAAATAATCAAAATTATCTTCTATTTTTCTATTTTTGTTTACTATTTTAAAAATAATAATTTGTACAATATTAATTAATTATTTAAATTAAATTATAAATTAGTTAGTTATTTAGATAATCGACTAGTTAATAATTAAATTAGATTAAAATTAAATATTTATATTAATTTTTATATAATTATAGATTATAAAAATTATAAGTTTATATATTATTTATTTCTTTAAAATAAATAAATATTATAAATTAATAATTATAATATTTTTATTAAAGAAAAAAGATATATATATATATATATGTATGTATATATATATATGTATATATATATATTTTTTTTCCTAATCCATCCATCAGGAAATCAGGTCGCATAGAAGATTCATACGGAATATAATGATCCACCGTCCGCTTAATCATCAAAACAGAATCCATCCATCCAAGCCGCTAGATATTTGTCGCTTTTTTTCCGCATCTTTAAAACGCCGGTTGGATGCGACCGCGATGGACGGGCGGGCCAATTTCTATCCCCTGCCGCGCCTCCATCCACAAAACCCTCAAAAACCCCCAAATATCACTGCGGCCTCGAGAAAACCCTTCTGCTTCTCTCCATATCCCTCTCTGATTTCTCCCCACCTTAGAAGAAGGTATGCACCCTCAGCGCTCTCCTTCTCTCCATCGATCTTGCTTTCTGCAACTGTGTTGCTGAAAGGTTGTCCAAAAATCCGTATTTTTGGTAATGCTTTTGGCCGTCATTCACATTTTTGTCCTCCCAAGCTGTTCTGTGTTGTGTATTTTAGCCATTTTTATGGAATGGTATTCTTTAATGGGTATTTGAAGGAAGCCTTCTCCTTGGCTGCGTAGTTCTCTCTTTTATTCTTAGCTGCACTAGTGGTAAGGTAGAGGACATCCTCATCCTGTTTTTAGGTAACAGTTTTGCTCCCTGATGGAAGCCAGGTCATCTTGAGCATGATGTCATTCGACAATCCTTTGAAAGTTTGCATCTTTGTTGATTTGGGAATTGTAAAGATCCCGATGGAGACGATGGCTGTGGAGAAGGGCATGAGAAGGAAAGCCGGAGCCATGCATTTCTGTAGACCATACGCGTCTTCGTGCATAGTGACAAATTTTAGGCTCGTTGGGACTTGTGAGATATTATTTGATTAGAGAAACACACTGGTAGGTGCAAGAGTGGGTATTTAATGAAGTTTGCAGAGTGCAAGCACTAGCAGTACCTAAATGATGCCAATTGCAAGACTTGTTGTCAGCATTTTCCATGCCTTATCCAATAAAGTTAATTGCATTACCTTTATTCTCAAAGTTTTACAAAGATATATAGAGAATTTTTTTAAAAAAACTATTTAGCCAGGCTTGAATTAAGGAGATTTACTGAGTGAAAAAAATTCAGGTTGAGCTTAGGTTATATAAAGAAGAGTATGCCAAATATTGCGGGAGGGGCTAGAGGGAGAAGGCACATGCAAGCACATATGGGAGTATCAATAGAATAGGAGATATGATGTCCTAAACTTATTAAACTTATTGAGACCACAGATTATGTGAAAACAGTTATTTAGATTGGATAAGCATATTAGAAGTTATTGTTCGAATTTTGGACATTTTTGGATGTGTTTTCTATGTTGAATAGCTGCAGAAGAGTCATTTTTATTGATAAAAAAAAGAAAATGTATAATAAAGATGAAAAAAAGGTGAGAATGAGAGAAGGCAATTTTACCAAAATAATATTTATTTAAAAAAAATTACGAAAATGATGTTCTTTTCAAATTATTTACCAAAATACTGTCCAACTTAAAGTCGCCCTTTCAAAGGGCGACTTTATGTGTTGAGTCAGCCAGAGATATATTGCCAAAGTCTTGGGATATGCCACGTAAAAAATCGCTCTTCCAAAGAGTGACTTTGTAAATCGCCCTATCAAAAGGCGACTTAAAAAATCATTAAAAAAAAATCAAATTATTTCTTCCCCCCTCTCTCTCTCCACCATTAAAAAAAAAACCGACGCCCCACCACCACCACCCCGCGCCCCTCTCCCTCTCGGCGTTCCCCCCTCCTCCCCCGTCGCCGCTCCCCGCCTCCCTCTCGCTGCCGCCGCTCCCTGCATCCCCACCGTCGCTGCTCCTAGCCTCCCCCTTGCCGCCACCGCTCCCCACCTCGCCTCCCCCCCGGCGTCGCTCTCCGCATCCCTGCCACCGCCGCTCCCCTGCATCCCCACCGTCGCCGCTCCCAGCCTCCCTACCTCCCCCACCGCCCCTCACCTCCCCTCCCCCCCGGCGTCGCTCCCTGCATCCCCGCCTCCCTCACCGCTGCGGGGATGCAGGGGGAGGCGAGGTGGGGAGCGGCAGTGGGGGGAGGTAGGGAGAGGCGACACGAGGGGGAGGCTGGGAGTGGCGACGGTGGGAGGCGGGGAGCGGCGGCGGTGGGGATGCAGGGAGCGGCAGGGGGGTGGGGCGGTAGGTTTTTTTTTTTTTTAATGATGGAGAGAGAGAGGGAAAGAAAGAATTTGATTTTTTTTTAATGATTTTTGAAGTCGTCTTTTGATAGGATGATTTACGAAGTCGCTCTTTGGAAAAGTGATTTTTTACGTGACATACCCCGAAACTTAGGTAGTATATTTCTGACTGACTCAGCACATAAAGTCGTTCTTTGAAAGGGTGATTTTAAGTTGGGCAGTATTTTGGTAAATAATTTGGGAAGAACATTATTTTCGTAATTTTTTTTAAATGAACATTATTTGGATAAAATTGCCATGAGAGAAACAATATCTGAAGACAGACACAACATGTACTAAATAATTAGTACTTGCAATATCACTAACTTGTTTGCCAGCTAAATGTACTAATATGTATATTATGGACCAACAAGTGTTATTTGACTTAAAATATGGGAAGTCCAATATAACATGAAAGAGGTCAAATAGGTATTTGTATCTTTTACACTCGTATAATTGGTTTAATACATGTTAAACACTTATTCTTATGTGGGAACTGAGTAGGACCTTGAATTCTTATTTAGTTTCCTTGGTCTTCCTGCAGTCTGCATTCTGTAGGGGCACTGGTCAGAGGTGGTGCATGATGCTGATCTCTTTTCTTATGCTGTGTATGTGATATATTTCTTGTCAAGAAAACAATGCATACTTCTTTTATTGGCTCGAAACATCTATGAATATCTTATTATGCTCTGAAATGTATGAATTGGTCATGGTGTTATCTTCCTAGCTGTTACTCTGGAAGCTATACTGACCTGCTACATAATTCGTAATACACATCCATTGCATCGAATGTTTTTACTTGCACAATCATTCTCCTAATCTTGTCATCACATTTATGCAGGCTTGAATACAAAAATCTGGTGAACTTCTGACATCATGCAGGCTCTAAAAGCTAGCTGGGTTGGGCAAACATTTGCTTTAGCTAGACGGGATGATTCTGGAGAAAAGAAGCCTCGCCGTCGACGAACGAAAGAGGAGAGAAGAACAATGGTTGAATCCTTTATAAAGAAGTAATCAAGTTTGCCAAACAATTGATATGTCCATTTGTTTTGAAAATTAATTTAGAAAGTATTTTCTAGTCCCATTCTTGCCTGTGCATTTACATCCTGTTGTCGATTAGTTCTTACCGATATTCCAGGGTAAGTTGTGCATTATGGTTGTCATATGTCATTTGCAGAGGTGGTGCCAGTATTGCAAAGCATCCATGACTTGCTTTATAGGATTCTTCAGCTACATCTTAATTTTCAGCTACATCTTAGTTTTGAGTGGATAATACAGAACAATATACATATCTCGATCCTATTGTGGCAAAAAGAAGTGCATATCATTATGGAATCATGCACCGTAATTGATATTGATGCATGTCATGCACTTTGATGAGTCTTCTAGTTTTGGGGAGCAATGTAGCAGATGGTGGCAAGAATAATTTGTTGGAACTATTTCTCATTATCCTATTAGAAATTTTCTCTAGGATGTTCCTATTAAAGATAATGCATTTTGTACCGCAAAATCACATATTAAAATAGTTGAAATGTTTCTATGCATTAGTTTCATGTTTGCATCCACCAAGTTTCCATATGTGCAATAGGTAAAGAACTCGTAGGCTACTTAGGTTGGAAAATCCAAGCAGTTATGATTGAATTATAAGTGGGAGCAAGCTGTCTAGTAAGGTATCTAGTAGCTAATGTAGTTGAGTTATTCATGAATAGCACAAGGTCAGATTGACAATGGGCTTATTCAAGCTTGCTTGTCAATCTTAAGCTGCATTCTGAAATGAGCCAAGTACAATTAGTTGCTGGTTTGCAAAAATAGATATGACTTAGGGCTTGGCTCATCCAAGTTAGTAATAGGCCTAGCTTAAGAAAGTCTGGTTATGCTTGCCTTAATCTTGATTCATGCTTGAACTCCCTATTAAAAGTGCTGAGTCAAACTTGAGCAGCCCCAACCTGCACTTAAACCCTTAACTCATGTGCCCACAATATATGTTAGATCCTATCAGGCATCGTGTTTGGTATCCAAATTTTCGTTTTTGTTCTTTTTCAGAGGAGGAGTAGGCACTAAGCATAGTCGCCTGTTTATCCAGGCACTGTATCATGATTTTCAGGAAATCTTGTAAGATATTCAATCATCATATATTATTCATGAAAAAAGTTTGATGATTTATACTGAGGACAGTATGTTTTTGTGTGTTTGATCATCTCCATTGACCTAGTGGAGCATGCATGGTTATGATAGGAGAATAAAAGCTAGAGGCCATATTTTGACATGGCAAGATGGAGGTGCTAACTTGGAGAGATTTTTAGCGTGCATAAGGGGTTTTCTGAGAGTTTATTCACGATAGTATCGGTAGTTGTATGATGGCATGAGGAGACATAGGGGTTTCCAGTGGAACTTGATTTCCCTAATTAACCTGGGGCTTTCACCTCCTCACCGCCTATCTGCAAAAGTGGCCAGTGCAAAGAGAATTGAACTTCTTGAGGGCTAGCCACTTGAGGGTCTAGAGTGTGAGAATTCTTGCCAAGCTTGGAGGTTCCTAGAGAAATTAACTCATGGATATAACATTATATGAATCGACTCAGAATGAGAAAATTATCAGTTTGCACAACTTATAAAAAACCAATGGCCAAACCTGTGTTATGTCGTATCAACTATTTAAGTGCTACTTTTCTTCATGTTTCTGGATGTGGCATATTGACCAATGAACAATGACCAACCATGTTCTGCAAAATTTGATATTATAGATGCACCTCAACCAGTAAGTCACATACCATTTACTTGAGTCAGCATTTGTCTTCGGTACCATTTTTAAGGGCTACATCCTGTTGATGCAAGTTTTGTACTACTTGGAGATGTGAACATAAGAATCCTGTTATTTTTGTGGTTTCAGCCTTTGGCAGGAGCCTGTGTTGAAGTAGGATTCCTGTAGCTAAACCCATGTATTTGGGATAAAAGCTTATTGCATATGTTTCTGCAGGGTAATCATATTAGCATGAAACTGATAAATTCCCACTTTGAATTCTGTCAAAGTGATTAAAAGCATGATTCATGTTGTTTATTTGTATAAATCTGCTTTCAGATACCGTACTTCAAACCATGGGAAATTTCCTTCCATAAATCTCACACATAAGGAAGTTGGTGGGTCTTTCTACATTGTACGAGAAATTGTGAGAGATATAATTCAGGAAAATAAGGTGCTGGGTCCTGGTGATGCAAGCTTGAAGGCATTGAATCTTGAAGCTGCCTTAGAGGAGCATGTGTCAGGATCCACAGATCCTGGTGTTCATCTGACCATATCGTCTATGATGCCCATGGCTGATCATGAGGGGATGGAAATGTCTTCTATGGTTAATGAACATCAGAGCGCAGAAAGCTATGAATTAGTAAAATCTGATGACCAGGAAATATTTGCATCTCATGCAAATGATGTTTCTGTTGCAGAAGTTCTGCACGATAAATCCTCTGATCATTTGCTTAACTCCAATGGTCTATGTCAATATGATTTTTTATTGAATGCACAGAGTAAGGAAGAAAACCTACAGAAACCATCTGGGTTGACACATGGCATTGCAGGAATTCATGAACAAAATGATCCTGTACCTCAAGGTAGTCTAGAAAACAGTGGAATTCATAAGATGGAGCAGCCGCGTCCTTTTAATCAGTCCATATCCATTACTTCTCCAACAAAAGGATTGATGCTGGATGAAAAAGATGTTGAAAAGAAAAGCAGAGGTGTGGCTGAGGCAACTGATATTTCTTTAGAAAGCAATGTTATTCCTACATTAACAGGGACAGATGTTTTACCAGAAGCAACGATCTCTGTTGACTTGGTCAATAGCAACGTATCTGATCAACCGGTGGATCCGTTAGTTTCTGGTGCCAAGGATATTTTTCCAACAGCATCTTCTTCCATCAATAGTTGTGACTTAGATTTAAGCCCCCTCGAAACCAAGGAATTAATCAACTCCCAAGAAGTATTAGGAATGCAAAAATCAGAAGTGGAGGTACCCTTTATGCCAGGCAACAAAGTTCCCGATATAAACAGCACAAAATCTTCAGGAACTCATACTTCCAGTGCAGTTAATAAAGAGGCAACACTAGTGACATCAATGATTTCACAAACTTTAGGTTCTCCTACTTCTGGAACTTCAAGTTCTGAGGTGAGTCTCAAAAGTTTGTTTTTATTTTTTTATTTTTTTGTTGTTTCTTGTTAATACCTGCTCATAAGTCGTATAAATGTTGGTTCATCTGCCACTATTGAACATCTGTTTAGACATTGCATGTTATTTGGTATTTTACACATGCAACCTACTTGCTAAGACAGTTTTATTAAAAAAAATTCTAGTCTGTGATCATCATTGTTGTCATCGTTGGTGGTGATGGCGGTGAGAAAACCCTATCCCTAGCAAGACCGGCAAGCGACGTGAGCAAGCGAGGTGAGCGAGGCAAAAGGGAGGGGAGTGAGTGAGGTGAGCAAGTGGGTTGCATAAAGCCCAAACTTGAACCGAATCAAAAGCCCATTCTGTCTGGTTGATAGACTGGTTTGGTTTGGTACACTCCGAACCAGGTGGTTCAGGATGGTTCGGCCGTCCTTGATTGCTTCTATGTATCTTAAGACATTTATGAACCAAAGTTCAAGCGGCTTGGATTATAGCAAGCTATAGAAAAAAGAATTGTTTGAAAACCATTCATTTAGTAACCATATGATGCATAATTAGTAGGTCCAAAGCATATGTAGTTTTGTTTTTAGACGTTTCGGTGTTCATTGATTTAGGAATGTTGTAAACACCCAACTATGTAGCTTCTTCAGCCATTATGTTCCAATGCTCTTCTGAATTAACAATTTTCTTCTCTGTTTATTTTGATATGCCCTGGAGATGGGCTTCTTCAGCATCAAGTTTTCTTTTATCTGGTTAGGGTTGGATCCAAAGTGCATCACATTGATTCACGTTCATTATGTTTTACCTAGCAGGCACTGCCTCTGCTGCAGCCTAATGATATGGAGAACATGGCCATGAAAACAGAAAGTGTTTCAAGTGAATCACTTTTTCCCAGTGTGAAGGAAATATCTGACTCTGAATGCAGCACCAAGCATGAAGATATTGCCAGCAATACTGACGGAGGTAGCAATTGTAGCAGGTAAAACTTACACCCCCCCTCCCCCCGCTCCTTTTTTTCTGCAGTACATGTTAATTTTGGTAACCTAATTCATGAGGCTGACATGTGGAATTACTTCCACTGGAGAATAAAAAGAAAACCAACGAGGAAAAGGTGACTATCAAGGATTCAAGAGTTGGTACTATCACCCATCCTCTTTTTTTCCCAGGTTAATGTGGTATTGGGATGCATCCATCCTGACACTTAGGATGGGACGGTATCCTGATGCTTTACCAGGCTGCCATCAAACCCCTTTTTTTGGTTTATTGTTTATATGGTTTTAGTGGTTTTAAATAGGCCTCTTGCGTCTCTTAAATAGGTACAGTACTAGGATGCCCCTTCTTGCCTTTTTAATTTTTCTTCCTGAAATTATTACTGTATAATTTTTAATAATTGATTTATTCTGAAAATAATATAATTCTCTAAAAATAACTATATATTAAAAAAAATATTGTATTGTAAGTTGATCTCCTCTCAACAACATATCTAAATTTCATGTTCAACTAGAAAATCTGGGCATGATTTCCCTATATTTCTTAATTTTCGGTCAAATAAATGGTTAAAAAGGGAAGGGTGGATGGCCTTACCAGAAGCACCATGATTTTGGTGTAGGGGAGGCTAGCTTTAGTCACCTCCTCTTCCTTCCTCTCCTTTCTCTCTTATCTTCCATTCTCCTCTCTTTCTCTATCCGAGTGGTTGAACCAATGGAGAGCCAACAGGTCATGAACATTGCAATACCAATGGGACGTTATGAGTGTGCTCTCAGGGTTTTAAGAACACTCACTTTTTTACATTTCTTAGTGTGTTTTCAGGCTGTCTGAGGTACTATTCTCTCATCGGAACAGTGCAATATACCAATGGGACATGCCGGTATTGTTTGAAAATTTTAGAAGCTGTCAGACTTTCTAAATGGTCCAAGATAGAACACATATTGTTAGTAGAATGCAGTCGAATTGTTTCAGTTCTTGTACCATCAGCATGTTATATGTACATCATGCAAGTTTTTTCCTTCATTAATTTATTGCATTGTTTCCATTATTTTTTATGAGTTCATAATTTTCCACATGAAATACTTGCTTATGTTAAAAACAAGAAGGAAACATGGCCAGATGGTCATAGCTCTGAGTAGACTCAGGGAATGTTAAGTTGTGATCTTGCATCACCTGCAGTGTACCAGGAGCTGTGGTAAAGTTCAGTCCTGAATCTTTTCTTACTCATGAAGTTCTCTCTATTTTGACATGGGAATTTGTCCAATGTCCCAGCAAATCATCTGGAAAGGCCGATAAGGAATTAGAGACGCCAGAAGTCAACCCAATTTGGGCAAGCATAAAGGCATTTGTTGATGCTGTTATCAGATTTTGGACTGAATGAGGTCTTTTATTGTGAAAAGTCACTGGAAGAATGCAATGCAAGAGATGCTTTCTTTGTTCCTATTTGACGAAGATCTCCTTCCCCCACCTTTTTTTTTTTTTTTTTTTAAAATTTTTTTTTTATTTCGGCTGTTATGTAGCCGAAGTCTGTAATTGATGATCATGATTCTGTCCTGTCCTTTGGTCATGTATGATGGCCCATGTAATGGTTACCGAATCCTAAAACAACTTAACTTTCTTTGGCGGTATTGTAAAAATAATATCCAAGAGCCAGCTCTAGATTTAATTATGAACAAAAAGTGAAGGTCTTTGTGGCAGGTACTCTCTCCAAAATTACAACCTTTCTGTTGAGCAGCATAGATTCTTGAAATTGATTTGCACTTGGGGTATACCCATCATTAATTTGCATCTCTCGGAAAGTGTGGCATATGATCAAAGAGATGGGATTCTACATGCCATTTGGTGTGGAACTCTGGGAGGTTGGAGGACCATGTGGGCAACTTTTCCAACAAAAAGAATTCATTCAAGTGAAGCTATGTGAGATTTTGGTAAGGCAATGGTGAAGATAGGATACTTGATGACTTCTGGAGTTTAGCACCAGCTCAGTTTAACCATTTTATGCTTACATAAACCTAAACAATTTCTTGCTGGAAAAAATCTAGGATATGATGCATAAAGTCTAGGGTTAAAGCAAACAAAGCTTGAACCAGGTGAATGGGCTTGATTAATTTCAAGTTGAGCCAAAAATTAACCTAGTTCGGTAAGGTTTGGCTTGATGAGGCTCAAATATATTTATATTTTATATATTGTATTATATAGATAATGGTCTATTGAATAAAGTCATTATTATTATTAGTATTTGAAATCTCTTTGAATAAATTTGATACAAAAACATGGTAAATAAACCTTCAATCAAGTTTGATTCAACCTTGAATTGATTTTAGCTTGATTTAGTATTACTAAGTTGATCGATCAAGCTTATGTTTAGCTTAGTCTCAATTTGAAATTAAGCACCTTGGAATATTGATAAACAAATCAAGCTTGAAATATTAGTAAACAAAACAAACTTCATCTTGGAGTACAACCTCAAAATTAATTTCAATAAAGGCATAATCAAGTCCAAACTCAATTAAGCTGGAGAGGATTGAACCCAATATCACATCTCATCTCATACTATATGCTACACACTACATAATCTATTTCTTATCTTATATATATGATGCAAACTTAGAACTTAAAGAAACAATATGAGCTCAGGTTGAGGTAAAACTGAAGAAAGCTCGCATACCAAAAAAATGAAAAAAAAATCACGACATTTGACGTAAGTTGATAGAGTGCGTCTCCATCGATATCAGACATATATATCAGGAGATAAATAGCACTGTCAATTGGGGGGCAAGCTATATTGCTAATCATTCTGGAGCGGACACTTGGTTTAATATATCCATTTTGCTGATGTTACGACGTTATATGTTTTTTTTTCTAACTTTATAGACTATATTTATATTTATCTTGTATGAATAATCTGTTTCACCCAATATATATATATATATAGAGAGAGAGAGAAAGAGATAGACTAGGCTACAGTCGATCGAATTTCAGTCTATATCTGATCAAATTCTCGTTCGTTGGATTGATGAGTATCTTCAAATGCTGGCCCTAAAAATAAACGGAGGAAAAAATTGACTTGACGTCCCTATTTTTTAGAAATAAACATAAATATCAGATAATAAACACAAAGTTTCTATTTATTATATACTGTTTATGTTTATTCTATGAAATTTATATTTATTATAAATAATTTATATTTATTTAGCTTTTTGAAGATGCCTTCAATTTTGATGAAGATGTCTTCAAGCCCAAATAAATACAAATAATCTAAAATAAATATAAATTTTATAGAATAAATATAAATAATATATAATAAATAAAAATTTTATATTTATTTTAGAATGATTTTTTATTTATTTTAATATTTATTTTTTTATAGTTATATTTATTTTAGTATTTATTATTTTTTTTATAGATAACGGAGGAGAGGAGAGGTCGGGGCGTTCGCGTGTTAAATCCTCTCTGAAGGCTACAGGCCTCCTGTAGGCGCCTAGAGGTAGGTGCCTACAACCCCTGTAGGCATCTAAAGTGCATTCAATTTTTTTAAAATTTTTTTAGTTAATAATTTTTATTTATTTTTTAAAATATTTTAGGGATGTTTGCTGATCCAATGAATTAGATTGGATATAGATTTAGATCCGAGCCTAATCTATTTTCACCTTATTAGAGTTTAAAGGGAGTAGAACAAGGGGCTAGCCGTCGCGCTCGTATGACGTTCAAATCCGTGGCCATAAGCGCCGTGGCCTCGCCGGTCCTCCGAAATCCCCACGTTAAACGACCTCAAACTCTCGTCCATCTCCTGCAGTCATGCATCTCCGGCCAAACCCACCATCTCCATCTCCAACCAATCCACGCCCAATCCATCATCTCTGGTCTCCGATCCGACCTCTTCTTCAACAACCTTTTGCTGAATGGTTACTCGAAATCCGGCCTCCTTGGATATGCGCAGAAACTGTTCGAAAGAATGCCAGAAAGAAATTTGATCTCTTGGTCCTCGATGATCTCCATGTACACCCAACACAACAGAGAGGAAGAGGCCCTGTGTCTCTTTTCCTCCTTTCGAAGGTCCTCCTCCGATATCCCGAACGAGTTCATCCTCGCCAGTGTCCTGCGAGCCTGTGTTCAATCAGGGGCATTCGATCATGCTGCTCAAGTCCATGGTCTTGTAGCAAAGTCGGGTTTCGATTCGGATGTCTTTGCGGGTACTGCCTTGATCAACTTCTACACGAAAATTGGAAGCATGGATGAGGCGATGTTGATATTTCATGAGCTTCCGGTGACGAATTCAGTGACTTGGACGGCGGTCATCACGGGTTATTCACAGATAGGAAAGAGTGTGACGTCCCTACAATTGTTTAACCAAATGAAGGAATCTGGAGTCCAGCCTGATAGATTTGTTCTTTCGAGTGTCATTAGTGCTTGCTCAGCCTTAGAGTTTCTTGAAGGTGGGAGGCAAATCCATGGGTATGTGTATCGAAGTGGAACAGAAATGGATGTCTCAATAAATAATGTTCTCATAGATTTGTACTGCAAGTGCTGTAAAGTGAGGATTGCACGCCGGCTATTTGACTGGATGGTTGTCAAGAACCTGGTCTCATGGACCACGATGGTTGCAGGGTATATGCAGAATTCGTTTGATTTGGAAGCAATGGATTTATTTCTTGAAATGAGCAAATTAGGGTGGCGACCTGATGGGTTCGCTTGTACGAGTATTTTGTGTTCATGTGGTTCTTTGATCGCCTTACAGCAAGGGAAGCAGGTTCATGGGTATGCCATCAAAGCTAAATTGGAGTCCGATAAGTATGTAAATAATGGTCTTATTGACATGTATGCTAAATGTGGTTCTCTGGTCAATGCAAGAGCTGTCTTTGATGCTATGGTTGAACACGGTGTCATTTCTTACAATGCTATGATCGAAGGATACGCGATGCATGAGGAGCTTGTGGAAGCATTCACCCTGTTCAATAGGATGAGATCAGGGTCACTGCATCCAAGCCTCTTGACATATGTTAGTCTCCTTGGGTTATCAGCTTCATTATCTGCCATTGATTTAAGCAAGCAGATTCACTGCCTTGTCATTAAAGCTGGTGCGGCATTGGACCTTTATGCTGGTAGTGCTTTGGTTGATGTTTACTCAAAGTGCTTGTGCACTGATGATGCCAGAGCTGTGTTTGATGAGGTGGATCAGAGGGATCTTGTGGTATGGAATGCTATGATTTTTGGGTACGCACAGAATGCTCGAGGCGAAGAGGCTCTCAAACTCTTCCATAAACTGTGTGTTACTGGGATGGGACCTAATGAGTTCACTTTTGTTGCGCTTGTCACAGTGGCAAGCAATCTTGCAAGCCTGTTCCATGGCTTACAATTCCATAGTCAGATCATAAAAGCAGGTTTGGACTTTGATCCTCATGTTTCAAACGCACTTATTGACATGTATGCAAAGTGTGGTTGCATTGAAGAAGCTTGGGTGTTGTTTGATTCAACTCGTGGAAGGGATGTTGTTCGCTGGAACTCAATGATTTCAAGATATGCACAACATGGGCATGCAGAAGAAGCCCTTAAAGTGTTCCAGCTAATGAGACATGAGGATATTGAACCGAACTATGTTACATTCGTGGGTGTACTATCAGCATGTGGCCATGCAGGGCTCACTGAGGAAGGACTATGCCACTTTCACTCTATGAAGGACAAATATGTGATCGAACCGGGCATGGAACATTATGCTTCTGTGGTTACGCTTCTGGGTCGTGCGGGGAAATTGCAGGAGGCAAAGGAATTTATTGAGCAGATGCCCATCGAACCTGCTGCAGTTGTGTGGAGGAGCTTGCTCAGTGCATGTCGAGTGTTTGGTAATGTTGATTTGGGAAGGTATGCAGCTGAAATGTCAATCTTGAAGGACCCGAAACAAAGTGGGCCGTACGTCCTGTTGTCCAATATATTTGCTTCCAAGGGAATGTGGGCTGATGCGGACAAGGTGAGAAGGGGAATGGATTATATTGGGGCAGTAAAAGAACCGGGATACAGTTGGGTTGAAGTACTTAAGGAGGTGCATGTATTTATTGCAAGAGGTAGGGAGCATCCGGAGGCAGACATGATCTATTTGGTGTTGGATGGGTTGATGCAGCTAATCAAGTTTTTTGGATATGAACCTGATACTACCGAACTTTTAATGGATGAGATAAATGATTGAGGTCATAGATAGGATTACAAGAACATCAATTTGTTCTATATACATCAGCGTGGAAAAGAAACGGGTCATTTTCAGATTGAAGCATTACTGTGAAGAGCCCTGGGGCATGTTGGTGCAACAGGTTCAGCTGCTAATCATGACCAGAAAAGATGTGCAAGAGAAAGGGAAAGCAGCAGCATATTGATAAGAAGAGAAGGAAGATGTGTTGCACAGCATCAATCTAGGATCCGCTCGGCACTTATTTATTCATAAAAAAAGGGGAGGCCACTTAATTTTCAGGAGTGGACCAAAATGCCTGGAAACAGTGGCTGGTTTCCACAAAACCCTAATAGGTGAATTTGGGCTTGATTCAGGCTTCACTAACAACCTGTTTACAATAGACCCTGATCTCATCAATATTCATAATTACCCCTCCTCAGGCTGGAGGATGAATGTCAATCATGCCGAGCTTGATAATTATATTTTTTCAGCCGATCTCGTTTCATAGCTTTGCTTAAACATCAGCCAATTGAGAAGCTGATCAGATTGTTGTTCTTACAATTCATTCCCACAAATCCACCTAATTCAGAAAGGGAACACAAGAGGACTTGAAACTGGTGAATGTCAGGAATGTCTTCAGAAGGAAAGCTTAATAAAATTTTCTGCTTAAGGTGAACTTGCTACCGGCTATTCTAACCATCTGACTGCAGTAAAGGGTTATTCATATGAGGTTGTATCTATTAACTTATACCATCTTATATTCTGTATTTGGCAATGATGCTTATGTATGTGATGATGCTTGCTGCATATGTTGCACATGATTTTTTAATAAAGCCAGCATTAATTAGTCTAGCTTAAATGTCTTATTTAACTGTGAAGCAGAAACCAGACATGCACCCTTTCTAGGAAGGATCCCATTGCTTTTCTTTATGAAGTGGGGGGAGTACTAGAATTGCTGTAATTTAAACAGAGATTTGTTTCTCTTGCCCAAACTTGAAGATCAGCATATTTCCAAAGATTGGATCTCAATACCCCATTTGTTTATAGGGATGCAACGAGGAAACTGCCACCATCTAATTTTAGTCCTACAGCAGGGTACCATATATGATCCACTACTCCATCCATGTACCAACAGGGTTGTTCCTCGGGGATGCGTTCTCTACACGGCCTAAAGAAGCCAGTCTTAAGCAGGGACAAGTTTTGAGACGAGCCCTGTACCAACCAGAGAGCTTTTCAAAAACGGGCAAAGGAATAGTTATTCTGGTCAGATTTGGTTATACCAGCATGCTACTCCAGAAAAAATGAAGCCATCGCATACCATTCTTGGCATACGGTCCTCAATTTATGCCTCCTGCTTATTTTTTTTAAGGACAAAAATAACCCGAGCCTAGAGTTATTCCATAGGTTGTATCCAAAAATAAATAGGCATAACCGTTCCTCTTCCACTCTTCTTATTCCAGAATGAAACACTGCCGTAGCGATCAGGCATTTTTCGTTTAAATCAATATTTCGGGCTTGTGGTTTTCATCTCTAAATCCCAACTGAGATTTATGATGCCAGTCCTGCTTACAGACAGATAATCACCATGCCCGAACAAGGCATAAAATGTTTTTATATCTAATCCACATTCTATCAAACTAAACAGATGAGATCCATGGCTAATTCTACTGGCAACAATCAGTTTCAAGGATGATAGGGGCACAAATATTTCTGACATTTAAAATCTTGTAATTTTCAAACATTAAAAGGACGACGACGACACAGCTAGTGTCAAAACCACCCACTCCGTGCAAGAAGTCTACGGTTATAGCCACAACACAAGAACTTGCTTACAGACCATCAGTTTTGAAAATAGCCAACTCAAATATGCTTCTTTTATTGGCTGATAAAACAAAAGATTCTATCCAAGCTTAAGTGCATCAGCTCGAATTTGAAGCAGCAGCTGCAATGAAGAAGTTCATCCGTCGGTTGTACTTTTGCGGTAAATCTGAGTGCTCCATGTTATAACCCACCTCTGGGTATGAATCAATGATGCATTCACCAGCTTAAGGCATATCACCGAGTCCATAAGCTCAGATACGTGGATCTATGATCATCCAGGGCTATGGTCCAGCCAATGATAGCACCTTTTTTTCATCTCATTCTTCCTTTCCTTCCCCTCTTTGCTCAATCATGGCATAAATAGTTGAGTTGCAGAGAGTTAGCAGTCCACGACATCATGCTCACGCATTTTGCAGAATCACCCTTGCCGCGGCATATCAATACCTCGAGAGCTTGCTCTCTACAGCTTGATCATAACCTCAAACCAATCAAATAATGATGCAGAATTTTGTGGTTCAGATTTCTGCTAAATGCAATATGATCACTGTAGTCTACAAAATAGAGACTTTGCATCATGTCTAGATCACGAGTCCATTACAGCAATTATTCATGGAACTCCACTATAACCAGTCGTCTTCTTCATTCTACCGCTCTGCATTGCTCTCCTTACAAGAAATACATCCATCCACCTACCGGCATCAGCATATATATTAGATAGGAGTACTCTGGCTGCCCCATGAGTGGGCTCCAGCCTTGTTAAACTCTCTGCAGCCTTCTCCCCAATCTCCAGATTTCCATGAGTCCTGGCAGCAGCCAGCATACTCCCCCATATCACCACATCGGCTTTCATGGGCATCGCCTTGATCATCTGCTCTGCCTCTTCCAGGCACCCAGCTCGGCCTAGAAGATCAATCATGCAGCCATAGTGCTTTATGGTTGGTTCCATCTTATACTCTCTTCTCATCAACTCAAAGTAGCATCTCCCTGAATCTACCAAGCCTGCATGGCAGCATGCGCTCAATACTCCTATAAAGGTGATTGAATTGGGTTCAATGTTTCTTCCTTGCAAATCAGAGAATATGCTCAGGGACGCATCTGCATGCCCATGCATGGCCAAACCACATATTATTGCATTCCAAGGCGACACCGAAGCCGACTCCTGCTTTACATGATCAAACACTTGCATCGCAACTCCAATGCTCCCACACTTTGCATGCATATCAATAAGTCCAGCACTTAAATTATCAGTTAGAGGGATGGATCTGTTAAGCATATAGTCATGGATCCACTTCCCTTGTTCCAGGGTGCCGGAACTTGCAACGGCAGAGACAACGCTCACCAATGTGATCTCGTTGGGCTCAAACCCCATTGATAGCATCTCTCGGAAGAGCTCCAAAGCAAGATCAGACTGCCCATTCTGGACATAGCCAGCAATCAAGGTACTCCATGAGACAACATCCCTTTCAGGCATGTCATTGAACAGCTCCCTCGCGGCATCCACCATGTTGTTCCGCACCAGCCCCACCATCAGTGCGTTCCAGCATGAAACATGCGACTTACGTCCCGATTCGAATTGGAGGCAAGCAAGATCGATGAACTTGCATGCACCATAAAAATGGATCAGTGTTGCCTGCATGAAATCATAGGAATCCAATCCAGTGTTTATAATTGCAGCATGCAATTGCTGACCTTCTCGATCTGCAAAGCAGCGACCGCAGGCTGAGAGCAAATCGACCATGAGGACTTCATTCGGCCTTGCATCAGAATTTTGTAGCATTCCACGGTACGTGGTCAAAGCTTCCTCCAACCTATCAACCTTTAAGTACCCATCGATCATCGTACTCCAGGAAACCAAATCTCTTGCTGGAAATCTCTCGAACAAGTCTACAGCTTGATCAATGAGGCCGGCCTTAGCATAACCATTGAGCATTGAATTCCAGGTAATCGTATTCTTCTCCGGCATCCAATCGAAAACAGCTCGAGAATCACTCAACTGCGAGCACACGGCATAGGCATGGACCAGATTGGTCGCGACGAGGACATGCACATCAAGCCCACATTTTGCGGCCACGGCGTGGGACATGGAGACGCCTCGAGCTGAGCTCGAGCGGGCGCAGGCGGAGAGGACGCTGGCGAGCGTGACCTCATTCGGCGTGACGCCGGCGGCGGCCATGTCGCGGAAGACGGCGAGGGCCTCGGCGGGGCTGCCGGCCTGGGAAAGGGCCATGATCATGGTGGTGAAGGTGACGCGGTCCCGGTGGGGCGCCGCGTCGAACAGGTTGCGTGCGTCGGCGAGGCGGCCGGCCTTGGCATGGGCGGCGATCATGATGTTCCAGGAGGCGACATCCCGCAGCTGGGGAGCGGCGGGGAAGGGGGAGAAGAATAGGAGGGCGGCGGCGTCGAGGCGGCCACACTTGGCATAGAGGTTGAGGAGGGCGTTGCGGACGAAAAGGTTGGAGCAGGCGAGGCCGGACTTGAGGGCGAGGGCGTGGAGGGGCTCGCCTGAGCGGAGGGAGGTGGCGGAGGACTTGAGGGCGGCAACGAGGGAGAACTCGAGGGGGAGTTGGGCGTCGGCATGGAGGCAGCGTTTGAGAACTCGAGGTAAGAAGGCCGTCCTTCTTGCGGCATCGAGCATTAGATGCGTCTCTCCCCGTACAAGCGTGTTTTTCTGGAAGCCGACCTCCCGGTTATTTCATATTTTTTATTTCTTACTTTTTCAACGAAATATGGTTATACATACGTACGTACGACGTACATCCATACATGTATGTATGTGTACCAATGCGTGTACGTACTGTGATTGTAACGATACACCGACCATCCGTAAGATAAGCCATCATGGAACGGAGGAGAGAGCCCTCCAAGATGCCGGGTGTTCGAGGGATTAAAAGATCCACATTCGTAAAAGATGATGCTTTGATTTCTGTGAAAATTTAATTCAGATTTTTTGGGGAAAAAAAAAGTTCAGTAGCTTGTTTCTTTTAATCCAAAAATTAAACAAAAAAAAATTGAAGGCTTTGATTTCTCTCCTCTCGGTATTGCCACTTTACCATGAATGATCATATAAGACTAGATGTGCTTACTTTATTCATGTTCATTACTGGTATCCATAACCCAATGACGAAAAAAGGTCCCCCCAACCCCAACTCAGTTTTTGTCTGTTCATGAAACTAAACGGATATTGGATGCATGAATGTATCCAATCCTTCCGTTTCTAATTCATCTATTTCGCACTAAAATCATAATTTTTTCCCTGCAAAATAGCAAGAGAACACATACAATCTTTGATGGCTCATTTACAATAGGAACCTGCTAACACGGATTCTACCTCTATTTCTTTCTTCTTTACATGAAACCATTGCGTGGGAAGACCAGCATTATCCTAACCATTCATGGAGCAACCAAACATCCATCCAAACTGGACATGTAATGCCGAGTCTAAGAGTTTAAGTTTTGGCTTCCATCCAGACACCAGCACCTGTAATCAGCTACTGACATACCGAGCAGAGCATCCGGAGACATCTCGACAAGTTCCTTCAACCTTGAGGAATCAAAACAATTAATTGTCTTAGCATGAAAAGTTACATTGCCCTCCCTTGACATTAGAAACTCAGTTTGGTGCATCTGAGATCGCATCCTCTTATATAGCCTTAATGCAGCAACACAATCTTCATAGGGATCATGTGTTCCCTTTTGGACATCATATCTGCAAGAACCAATCCTTGAATTTAGAAACCTACTACCGAGTGGAGTGTTGCTTTGTGGAATTTGTCACAACTGCATGAGTATATATTATCATGCTAGAGGATAAAAGAACATTTCACAAATGAGCTGATAAAAATTATTGACAGCGCATGGTCCAAATGTTTCTCAAAGCACAGTGTTAATGATGCTCCATCATGCTTATCCAAAATGAAGACAATAGCTCTAATTCAGCAGTTAATTTTCTCCAAGGGTATATAAAGTGGAAAAGAATTGGAATAAGAATTAACAAGATGTTTAAGATCGAATTGTCGCCGGTAACCAAAGCAAGATGAATAACATTTAAAATGCACAGAATAAATTTTTGTTATGTCCACCATTGCCTTTCTGTCCTTTTATTTTGCAACATTACCTTTTCACTTATAATTAACTATTTAATGGATGCAAAGTAATAAGTAACATTTCTTTTTATTGACCCTTTCAGGTAGAAGCAAAGAAGATGATGCATGCTGAAGGAAAGTCAATGCTGGGATATTTCTATTCGCTAGGTTCATCACTCGAAGTTCAAAAGGCATAGAAAAGAAGAAACAATTTTGTATGGGGTTCCCATAAGGCCAGCATTGTTCATAATGGACCACCTATTGAAACCAATATTTATCACAGTCATGAAAATAAAAGCCATAATTTGCCCAGTCAAACCTCCAACCTTTTCTTCTCTCATCTTTCTCATAAAGCCTATCAAATGGATAATATTAGAAGTTATAACAGGAATTAACAATAAAAGTTAAATAATAGTGTTACTTGATCGTCACTGTTAATAGATCGATATATTTATTGGATTGATCATGAATTGAATTTTAGAAAATTTTTTATTAATTGGATAAACAGTGAAAAGGCAAAAATTGAACACTGTTACCATCATAACATGGCCATTATAATGGGTAAATAGCTAAATACGAGCCGCTTGTTTAAATACTTATCATGATGTTGATACAAATTGTTAGGGAATGATGCAAAGCGGATTATGATAGTTGCAGAAAAAAGAAGAAAAATTAAAAAAAATATAGCACACACAAGTATGAAATACAGAGAATTTACGTGGTTTGAAGTCTCTTACTTCTACGTCTACAGTTGCACAGAATAATATGTTTTACTAAAAAATAAGAAGTTTACAAGAGATGAGAACAACGAAAAACCTCTCTTTTTTTCTCTCTTCTGGATGCAAGAACAGCCCCAACAGGAAGAAGAAACCCCTCCTAAAAATACTTCACACACCAGGTAGCATCCTAAGATTGCTCAAAAGAAGACCTAAGCCTCTTTCTTTCATTCTTCCTCTCTTTTTCTCTCTCTTGAAAAAACTAGATTGCTGTCTGCCACCCTAGGTTCTCTGCCGAACATCTGCTGCTGCCGTTTGTCCACAGACCTTCTTAAAGGCCTCAGACGGAGTCTAATTTGAGTCAAGAACGAAGACTGGACTCCGATTGCAAGTTAAACCAGCTGCCAGTCCGTCCGATCAAGTTCTTAATGAACCCATCAAGTCACTCACGTTTCCTGACCGTCAGATCACGTAGATCTGTGGCTATGCACCGTGCATACTATGCTCCCGACCAAATCCTCACCTGCCACGCTAGCCACCCCACGCCTAAAATCCTATACGCAGCATTTTTTGCTCATGGACCACTAGCGGTCCATGTGCCTGGGCATGGACCGGATGGATATGCCATGCAGTAGCAGACCGCAGTGCGCTGCATGATCTGGGCTATGCTTGAGTGTGGACCGCACGCACGCTCGTGTGCTGGGCCATGTGCTCGCCTACTAGCTGCCGAGCTGGGCTTGCTGCTAGCCAGCCCCTTTGTGAGTCTTCTTCACATGGGCAATTTTCTAGGCTTCTTTGGGTCTTGATTATATCTAGTTATTGGATGGATTAGGCTCTATCACCCAACAACTCTTCCACTTGCGGACTAAGACATCCAAACATGCATCCATCTGAAATAGAAAAATAAACCTCCATATTATAGGTTAGTATTCTATGCAACGCCTCTCTACAACTAGCTTAGGAGGCCAATTAAGGCCATATATAGCCCTAATTTCTCTGCAGCGACTACTTTAGTCAACATATCGGCTGGATTCTTTAAGCCCCAAATCTTTTCCAATGACAACCTTCCATCTTCAAATAATACTTTGATGAAGCGATATCTCAGCTGTATGTGCTTTATTCTCATATGGAACGTGAGATTCTTCACAAGATGAATAGCACTCTGACTATTATTGAATAGTACACTACAATTCTGCTCTCTATCCGGTCTTTTCAGTAAATTTTGCAGCCAAATCATCTTCTTGCTGGTTTCTGTGATAGCAACATATTCTACCTCGATGGTGGAAAGAGTTACAATCTTCTGCAGCTATAAAATCCAACTCATTGCTGTCCCACCAATGGTAAAAATATACCTAATCGTGCTTCTCCTGGTATCGGCATCACCACTTAAGTCTGTATCCATAAATCTCTATAGTGTTTGACTGTCCATCCTATAGCATAAGCCGACGTCCTTGGTACCTTTCAAATATCTAAGGATCCATTTGACAACTTTCTAATATTGCTCATCTGAATTAGCCATATACCTGCTCATAGCTTCCACTGCATGTGCAATGTCGAATCTCGTGCAAACCATCGCATACATCAAGCTGCCAACTGCTGAAGCATAAGAAACTCTTGCCATTCTCTTCAGCTCATTATTATCTGTTGATGCAGAAACTGGTCGTCGCCGGAATCAACTAGAGTAGAGGTGGACAAGATCGCCGTCGGGACCTACAAAACAAAGTCCCGTCCGGAGCCGATGAGGGATGGCTCCGATAGGACCCTTCGACGATCAAGTCAGCTCTGGCCAACAGAAATGGAGTGCTCGGAAATGATTTCCGCAGAGCTTAGAGAAGAAGAGGAGAGCTTAGAGATCAGAGTTCAGATATTAGAGTTAGCATATCTGGAGGGTCCTTTTATAGGTGGAGCTTGATTGACGGTGATGGGCATATCGTCCGATCGTGGGCCGCTCGGGGCCGCATGGAATTTAGTACAGAGAGGAAGGCGTCGTCAGACGGATAGTGGTAGCCATGCTGATGGGTAATGCACCGATGGGGCTAATTACGGAGAGAGTGCTGTCGCCAGTAGTGGTGGCCATGTCGTTCGATCACGTTGCCTGTGGCAGACTGATGGCGACAGTTCGTCCAGATTTGATAGCCGTGGCTCTGAGAAAGCGGGCATTGATCGGTGGACTTCAATGTGTATCCATTCCAGAGTAGTTCGGCCAAGAAGAAGCTCGAAAGGAGTTCGGTCGGAGGAGTGCGGAGGGAGTTCGGCCTTCATAGGCGTCTGGCTGGAGGAGTGCGGCTAAGGCTCGATCGCTGGAGAGTTCGGAAGGAGCTCGACCGTCGAGGAGTCCGACCGAAGAGGGCTCGGAGGGAGTTCGGCTCTTGCGGGAGTCCGATTGAAGCTCGGCCATTGAGAGGTTTGGCTAAAGCCTGGCTGCTAGGAGTCCAAGGAGCTCAGCCGCTAAGCAGTTCGCCCGGCTGAAGGGATTCGAAGGAGTTTGGCCGCTGCTTAGCCGTCGAGGAGTTCGACCGGGGGACGACTGCTGAGGGGGTTTGGTCCGACCGCTGAGAGTTCGAAGGAGCTCGACCGCTGAGAAGTTCGACCGGCTGAAGGAATTCGGCTAAGACCCGTCTGTTGAAGGT
Source organism: Cocos nucifera (assembly GCA_006176705.1). Classification (NCBI taxonomy): domain Eukaryota; kingdom Viridiplantae; phylum Streptophyta; class Magnoliopsida; order Arecales; family Arecaceae; genus Cocos; species Cocos nucifera. The sequence continues at coordinate 1,547,890 of QRFJ01000120.1, read as the reverse complement.
CTTCCACGGCTACTGGTTGCATTAGACAGAGCACCGAACTGGACTTCGACAGGAGCGGGGTTTATCCCCAACAATAGTTTTCCCACTTTTGAGTTCAAAATTCGAAGGAAGGGAGTGCAGAAAAGGCGATTGCCGAAGTCCTCTTTTGGACTCCATGCTGATTCAGGTTGAAGCTCGGGGGGAGATCTCATCTCTGGCTAAAGTTGAAGTTGAAGCCTGGAGAAGATCTCATCTCCAGCCGAGGTTGAAGTAGATCTCGTCTCCTACAGTCGAGATCGGAGGTTGAGCTCCTCGGGGGTGATATTGTCTCCAGCAACAGAGGTTGCCTCGGGAGGATCCTATTTTCTGTAGCCGAGGTTAATACGGACGTTCCAGAGAGATCCAATCTCAGGACGAGGTTGTCTCCGATCTTATCTCTAATCGAGGTTGTCTTGGTCGTTCGAAAGAGATCTCATCTCTGTCCGAGGTTGTCTCAGATGCTCTGACCGAGGTTATCTCGGGTGCTCTGGCCGAGGTTGACTCAGAGCTCGAACTTCGACTTTGCTTCGCATTAGGACAAGGTTCTCCTCTTGCTCCTAACGGACTGTGGACGAGGTTCTTTGCAGCTCGAAAGAGATCTCATCTCTAGCCGAGGTTGTCGCGATCGCTCGGAAGAGATCTTATCTTTGACTGAGGTTGTCAGCGGTCGCTCGAAAGAGATCTTATCTCTGACCGAGGTTATCCACGGTCGCTCGGAAGAGATCTTATCTCCGGCCGAGGTTGTCCAGGTCGCTCGAGCCGTGGTTGCCGGACCCTCGGGGGAGATCTTGCTTCTTGCGATCGAGGTTGATGCGGGCGCTCGGAGAAGATCTTATCTCCTGCCGAGGTTGATGGAGATCCTATTTTCTATAGACTTCGGAGCTCGGACTTAGACTTTGCTCGCGTTAGGACACAGTTCTCCTCCCGCTCCTAATGGACTATGGGGGCACCTTCGGACCGTCGTCCGTGCCTCTTCCTCCATCTCGTCTAGGGTGAACGAGACCTTCGGCTTTGCTCGCGTTAGGACGAGATTCTCCTCCTATTCCTAACGAGTTATGGGGGCACATTCGGACCGTCGTCCGTCTCCCCTCGTCTCGTCTAAGGTGAACGAGGCCTTCGACTTTGCTCGCGTTAGGACGAGGTTCTCCTTCTATTTCTAACGGACTGTGGGGGCACATACGGATCGTCGTCCGCGCCTCTCCTCCCATCTCGTCTAAGATGAACGAGGCCTTCGACTTTGCTCACGTTAGGACGAGGTTCTCCTCCTATTCCTAACGGGCTGTGGGGGCACATACGGACCGTCGTCCGTGCCTCCCCCCATCTCGTCTAAGATGAACGAGACCTTCGACTTTGCTCGCATTAGGACGGGATTTTCCTCATGTTCCTAACGGGCTGTGGGGGCACATTCGAACCATCGTCCGTCTCCCTCCGTCTCGTCTAAGGTGAACGAGGCCTTCGACTTTGCTCGCGTTAGGACGAGGTTCTCCTTCTGTTCCTAACGGACCACTTTCGCTCGTTTCTTTCCTGTCATCACATAGTTTTTACGCTCAGAAACAATGTTATTAAATGGAAAGAATTTTACCGAGGAGAAGTTATTGACAGCACATCCCCATTTCAGGGTCGTGGGGGCGTTGTTCCTCCGGATTTCCTTGGGCAGCAAGGCCCGGGCCGGACGACCTCCTCTATCTCATGCTGGCCTTCTTAATTTGGAGCAAGCTTCTCTTGGCTTTGTCGATGTACCAAGCTCCTCCCCGGGGTAATGTTGATGACGCCGTGAGGCGGCCGACCTTGTTTCTGATTACGGCAGCGCCCTTGGTCGATCTTCTCCTGCTTCAGGCTGGCGTCGAAGGAATTTACCCAGCCGCCCCTTTCTGACGAGCTCCTCAATTTTATCTTGGAGTTGGATGCATTCCTCAGTGTCGTGGTCGTGGTCGCGATGGTAGAGGCAGTACTTGCTTCGATCGTGCTTGTTTGGGGGAGATCATAATCCTTCTGATCTTGGCAGCTGGTTCTTAACTTTCGTGAGAATTTGAGTTCGAGGAGCATTGAGGGGGGCGCAGTCGCGGAACCTTTCGGGAGGAGGACTTCTTCGCGCCCTTCTGTCGGAGCTTTCTTAGTGGCAAGCTTGAAAAGTTCGAGCCTTGCTTGTGCTGGGGAGGTCGTAAGTGCGGCTGAATTTCATTCCGTCCCCTTATGAAACCTGTGGAAGAACTTCATACCCCTTTGTCGAAACTTCCTTGATGGCGAGCTTGAGGTGAAGTTCGGCCTCGCTTGTGCTGGGGAGGTCTTGGATGTGGCCGAACTTCATTCCGCCTCCTTGCGAAACCTTCTACGGGAGAAGTTCATGCCCCTCTGTCGGGGCTTCCTCGATGACGAGCTTGAGGGAAAGTTTGGTTCCGCTTGCGTCGAACTTCATTCCACTTCTATGGGATAACTTCTGCTCTCCATTTCTTCTTCCTTAGGACGATTGGTATGCCTGAATGCTCTTCCTTAAGGTCGATTCCTCGTGTCCTCATAGCGGGTTTGCTGGCAAAGTCCCCGTCGGAGGTTGTCGCACGGCCAGCATCATCTCAACGGAGCCACGAACTCGACCAACAGGTTGAATTGCTCCACGTCTGCGATGGCTTCGTGTGGAACCTGGGCTGCCGGGGCTGAAACGGGAGCAGATGGACCTGGCGCATAGGCTGCCGATCGCCGAGTCGAAGCTCTCCTGGGAGGCATTTTCTCTTCGGAAAAGAACTCTAGTAAGGAAGAAGAGAGATCTCCGAAGAGGAAAGAGAGAAATCGTCGCCGAGCACTCCTTTAAGAACAAGAAAACCTCGGAGGTTCATGTCCTTTCTCTAGCGCCAATCTGTTGACGCAGAAATTGGTCGTTGTCGGAATCAGCTGGAGCGGAGGTGGACAAAGTCGCCGTCGGGACCTGCAAAACAAAGTTCCGTCCGGAGCCGGTGGGAGGTGGCTCCGGCAGGATCCTCCGACGATCAAGTCAGCTCTGGCCAACAGGAATGGAGTGCTCAGAAATGATTTCCGCAGAGCTTAGAGAAGAAGAGAAGAGCTTAGAGATCAGAGTTCAGATATTAGAGTTAGCATATCTGGAGGATCCTTTTATAGGCGGAGCTTGATTGATGGTGACGGCCATATCGTCCGACTGTGGGCCGCTCGGGACCGCATGGAGTTCGGTACGGAGAGGAAGGCATCATCAGATGGATAGTGGCAGCCATGCTGATGGGTCATGGGCCGATGGGGCTGATTATGGAGAGAGTGCTGTCGCTAGTAGTGGTGGCCATGTCGTTCGATCACGTTGTCTATGGCAGACTGATGGCGACAGTTCGTCCAGATTTGATAGCCGTGGCTCTGAGAAAGCGGACATTGATCGGTGGACTTTGGTGTGTATCCATTCTAGAGGAGTTCGACCAAGGGGAAGCTCGGAAGAAGTTCAGTCGGAGGAGTGCGGAGGGAGTTCGACCTTCACAGGCGTCTGGCTGGAGGAGTGCGGCTAAGGCTCGATTGCTGGAGAGTTTGGAAGGAGCTCGGCCACCGAGGAGTCCGATCGGAGAGGACTCGGAGGAAGTTCGGCTCTTGCGGGAGTCCGACTGAAGCTCGACCGTTGAGAGGTTTGGCTAAAGCCCGGCTGCTGGGAGTCCAAGGAGCTCGGCCGCTAAGCAGTTCGCCCGGCTGAAGGGGTTCGAAGGAGTTCGGTCGCTGCTTGGCCGCCGAGGAGTTCGACCGGAGGACGACCGTTGAGAGTCCGAAGGAGCTCGACCGCTAAGGAGTTCGACCGGTTGAAGGGGTTCGTCTAAGATCCGTCCGTTGAAGCTCTTCCGTGGCTACTGATTGCATTAGGCAGAGCACCGAACTAGACTTCGGCAGGAGCGGGGTTTATTCCCAATAATAACGAACTGAACTTCGGTAGGAGCGGAATTTATCCCCAATATTATCCTTGGATGATTGTTCCTTTGAAAGCTTGAAATGACTAGTCAAAGGTGTCTTCACAGGCTTAGCATCAGCCATGTTAAACCTATCCAACACTTTTCAATGTAGCTATCTTGGATCAGTTTCGATTAGGACTGAAATCGGGTAAGATACAGATCGAATATCAACATATTCATATCCGTATTTATTTTGTCTGACGAATATAAATACGGATATGGATACTATTCGGACATAAAATGTCATATCCATATTTGTTTCAAATGGATACGGATACTATTCGGATCCAAAAAGTATGGATATAATTATGGATATAACTTAGATAATTAAATTTTATGACTACAAAATCAAAAATATTACTAAATATATGATAAATTAAGTTGATAACATGTTTATATGATCGTATATTTTTCTTCAAAATTAATAAATATTGTATAAAATTATATATGATTACATGTAGATTTGGATATTCGGATACGGATTGGATAGTTGTCTATCCATATCCATAGCTATTTTTCTTTGACAAATATGGATACAGATACGAATAGTAGTCGGATCTTCAAATTTCTATCCATATCTAAATTAATTTGGATACGAAAATCGATCCAAACGGATAATATCCATACCACTTTCACTCCTAGTTTTGATGTACCTGTCACTTTGTCTCTTTTAATTTTCAACCTAAGTATTTGTTTCGCTGCGCCCATGTCTTTCATTGCAAACTCTCTTAACTTCATTTTCCATCTTTCAATCTCTCACATGCTCGGTCTAGCTGTCAGCATGTCATTAACATACAAGAGTAAGATAATAAAACTGCCATCGAGTATCTTGATATAATAGCAATGATCTTCCTGGCACCTTGCAAAACTATTGTTAGTCATAAATCCATCAACTTTCTTGTACTATAATCTAGGGGCTTATTTCAAACCGTACAAGCTCTTCCTCAGCTTGCACATAAGATCTCATTTATCAGAGACTACAAAGCTAATAGGCTGCTATATATATATATATGTCATCATCTATCTCATAATGTAAGAAAACAGTAATAATATCTAACTATTCTAAGTATAAGTTCTTAACAACCACTATACTTAAAATCACTCTAATAGTAGAGAGCTTAACAATAGGAGAAAAAATTTTAGTATAGTTAATACCTTCATTCTGTTGGAAGCCTTTCGCAACCAATCTAGCTTTATACCTATTGCTGCCATCATGCTCTTCCTTGATCTTGTAAATCCACTTATTGTGTGGAGCTTTCTTTCATTCTAATAGCACGCTGAGCTTCAAAGTCTGATTCTTCTTCAAGGACTGCATCTCATCCTTCATTACCAACTCTCACTTGACAGAATCTTTGCCCTCCACAGTTTTCTCGTAGCATTCAGGTTCACTGCCATCTATTAACAATAAATAATGAAGAGAAGGTGAATACCTTTTCGATGGTTTTGAGATTCTCGAAGAACTTCTTAGTTGAGGTATCTCTGACATTGGTTCAGGATCTTCTCTTACTCTCTTGGCAATATCATCCTCTATAATCTTTTTCAACTTAACCTACTCATTCTCCTTAATTGTCTCCCCTATACTGTCAAGATCATCCTTGTCCTTGTAGAAGTTTCTTTTATTGAAGATCATGTTCTTACTTCTGATGATTTTTCTATTTTGCTCGCTCTAGAACTTGTAGCCGAATTTATCAATGCCATATCCAATGAATAAATATTTTTTTTGATTTTGCATCGAGCTTGTCTTCTTTTTTCAACATTGACGAGCACATAAGAGACAGCCAAAAATTTTTAGGTGAGATAAATTTACTGACTTTCCTGTCCACTCTTCTTCTGGTAGCTTGTTATCAATAGAAACCGAGGGATATCTATTTAACAAGTTGGTAGTAGTGCTAACTACCTCAGCCCAGAACATTTTGGGCAAACCAGCATGAATCCTGACTCTCTCGTTTAAGGTTCGATTCATGCGCTTAACTATCCCATTTTATTGTGGCATGCTCGAGATGGTATTCTCTATCTTGATTCCACTTGCTGTGCAAAATTTTTTAAACTCGGTGCTGTCATATTCGCCTCCATTGTCTGATCTCAAGCACTTTATTTTCTTGCTAGACTCGTTCTCCACCAGACTCTTTCAATTCCTGAAAGTAGCAAACATGTTAGATTTATTCTTCAAAAAATAAACCCATACCTTTTTGGTGGAATCATCAATGAATGTCACATAATATCGTGAACCTCTAAGGAATGTGACTGGAGAGGGAGCCCACACATTTGTGTGTACAAGCTCCAACTTCTTGCCTTTGGTGTTCTGCCAATCTTAGAGAAACTGATCTTCTTCTACTTCTCAAGAATACAATCAGACCAATATCAATAGACTTTAAACCTATTAGCTTATCATTCTTTAACAATACCTGCATATCTTTCTTGCTCATGTGATCCAGTCTGCTATGCCACAATTCTAAATCTATCTATACTAGTGCCACCGTATCTCTAATATTACCGGTCATGTAGATAGTACCCAACTTGCTTCATCGTGCTATCACCATAGTACCTTTGGTGATCTTTCAAGAGCTACCAACAAAAATTATAATGTACCTCTCAGCATCCAACTGCTCAACCAAAATCAGATTTCTCTTCAAACCTAGAACATGTCTGACATTCTTGAGCTTCCATACCGACTAGTTCGGTATTTTTATGTGCACATAATATTTTTTCATAATATTCAACAGTTCATCATCAGCAAGTTAAACATTTTCAAAGTCTCCAGCAGTATAATTCGTCATACACTCTTTTTGTGAGGTGAAACGAAACGAAGCTCTGGAGTCTAGGATCTATCACTCCATTGAACTGTTCATGCTGAGAACTACGGCATCGACTATTACCTCTATTACTATATTAACAGATTCTTCGTTCTGTCCTTTGTTCTCCTTTCTTGCCCAGCAATTCTTCTTGGTGTGCCCTTTCTTACTGTAGTGCCAACAGCCATCACCTTTCAATCTTAATTGACTTCTCTATTTGGATTTGGATTTTCCACGACCTTTATTGCACTGTATAATTCTTCCTCTGCCTTCTTGAGTAACCAAGGCAGAGCTATAGTTTTCTTTAAATTCTCTTCTGATATTTTCATTGAGAATCAAGTTTCGGAACTCTTCGAATCTCAACTTACTTAAGCCATAAGAACTACTCACCGCAATCACGATAGCACCCCAACTCTCGAGCAAAGAAGACAGTAATATTAACGCACAAACTTCATCCTTAAAATTAATATTAACAGAGCTTAACTGACTAGTAATTAGATTGAATTAATTGATATGATCAGTAATAGACGCACCTTTGAGCATCTTTAAATTAAATAGATGATATATAAGATATACTTTGTTGTAGGTCGAAGGCTTCTTATATATATTGGACAGAAACTTTATCAAATAAGTTATCTTTTCTCGGATGTTGAATGCGATATTCTTGGCCAACGTTAATCAGATAACTTCCAATACCTGGCGGTCCAATAATTCCTAATCTGTTTGTGACATGTCTTCAAGTTTCTTTCCTTCAAGAGATAGATAAAGCCTTTTCTAATACAGATAATCCTCAATCTGCATTTTTTAGAATCCAAAATCTTTTTCATCGAACTTATCAATCTTAATCTTTCCTTCGTCTCCTACCATCGCTCCTACTCTTTTCCTCAAGTCTGGTGCTCTGATATCAGTTGTTAGGATCGACTGATACAGTTGTTAAAGAATGATGCACAACAAATTACGATAGTCGCAAGAGAAAGAAGAAAAATCTAAAAAAAATATAAAACATACAAGAATGAAACATAGAAAATTTATGTGGTTCGGAGTCTCTTGCTCCTACGTCCACGACCGCATAGAATAATATTTTTCACTAAAAAACTAAAAATTTATAAGAGATGAAAACAAAGAAGAACATCTCTTTTTTTCTCACTTTTGGATGCAAGAATAACCCCAACAGAAAGAAGAAACTCCTCCTTTCTTCTTCACACACCTGGTACACCCTAAGATTACTCACAAGAAGATCCAAGCCTCTTTCTTTCTTTTTTGCTCTTTTTTTTCTCTCTTGAAAAAACTTGATTGCTATCTGCTGCCCTGGGTTCTTTACCGAACATCTGTTGTCATCATTTGCCCATATGCCTTCTTAAAGGCCTTGGAGTCTAATTTGAGTCCAGAATGAAGACTGGACTCCAATTGCAAGTCAAACCAACTTCCAGGCTGTCTGATCAAGTCTCTAATGAACCCATCAAGCCACTCGCATTTCCTGGCCGTTGGATCGCATAGATCTTTGGCTGTGCACCACGCATAGACCGCACGTACTATGCTTTGGCCAAATCCTCGTCTGCCACGTTAGCCGCCCGTGCCCAAAATCCCATACACCGCATGTTTTGCTCATGGACCACTAGTGGTCCATGCACCTAGGCATGGACCACATGGATATGCCACGTGGGTATAGACCACGGTGCACCATGCGGTCTGGGCCGTGCTTGCATGTGAGCTGCATGCAACTCGTGCATTGGGCCACATGCCCGCCTACTGGCTGTCGGGCTGAGCCTACTGCTGGCTAGCCCCTACAACATAGACTCTTTCCTGAGCTTCTTTGGGTCTTGATTATGTTCAGTTATTGGATGGATTCGGCTCCATCACCCAACACATGAATAAGCATAACAAATTGGTGGGCCTTTGAAACCATTGCAACAGGCCAAGGGACATTATTTTCAACCATGATGTTGAAAAAGGGGAAAAAAACAACGTATCTCCTTTCAAAGACTCTTAATTTTGGCAACATGAAATGAGTTCAGCTATTGTAAAGGTTACTTGCCCTAAGTACGTCTGAGTAAGGTACTTCAGTGAGAAGTTGACTGAATCATTTGTTCTCTTCAAAGGACGATATTGGGCTGTATCCCTGCACATAATCAAAAAACAGGAGAAGATATGAAGCGTTATAATAGCATTCGTTTTTTAAAGAATTCAGCAGTCCAGCAAGAGTGACATCAGAATATTACCTTATCAAGTGAGGAGGGTAATTCATTTTCAAACAATCTAAATCATGATCTAAGTCGTGACCTACAAGAATCCTGGCTTTTCCACCTTCCAGTCGGGCTCGTGATATTGATTCTCCATTATACAAAATCTTCTCAATTTTCTCTGAAACTTCCAAGAGAGGCATTCCATCTACCAAATGGTCTTCAGTTATACCAGTTATTTCAAATCTGAAAGAATTTCCAGAAGCAAATCTTATCTAGTATTTTCTGATCAATTCTTAGTCAATTACATACCCTGTTTTCAAGCATGATGAACTGAAAGGTACCTGAAATTGGTGACAGGAATTACAGGCTTCACATATGAGTGGAAGATCACATTTTCATTTTCATCAATTAAGCACACACGTGCACAGAGATCAAGTGACCCATCACTTCCCCCACCAACCATCTCACAGTCCATGGCAACAACTTCAGGAACTTGGTTACAATCGCTTCCCATGCTTAAGCTGGGCATATCCATTTCAGCTTGAGCATAATTCTCCACAATACACGTAGTCATATTTCCCTACAAGAATTGCTACTCCATTACAGGGAGTTAAATAAAGCACTAGGAAAAGCTTTTGCAATTATAAAAGAGTTTTAGTATGAGAACTCGGTCTCCGCTTTTGCAAAGCAAGCATACTTACATGGTAAGCAGGAGTCAAGCGACATAACTCTTTATGTAGTCTGAGAGCATCAGGGCTGTCGAGAATGTGCAAACAAAGATCACAACCCCTAGCAGCAAAAATCTCTGCACAGTGGCGCTTCGGCAGTGGACCTTAATATTAATGACAAAGAACAAACAAATCCATAATAAACAGTGAGTGGCACGGGCATATAGCATAGACAAATGTTAACATTAAAATGCATTAGCACTGCAATCATATCAATTCCACATCAGCCAATTCAGCTTACTTATGCTCTTAGTATCACGTAAAGATGGAAATCTATGTTTTCATTTGAAAGGATACAGAGGTTAAATATGATATGTCTAATTGTAAATAAACTTTAAGTTTCAAAATATGATTAAATTGATACCTGTAAGATGTTCCCTCACAGATGCTAGTGTTCTGCAGTGCTTGTTGCAGACACCACACTTAGGTTCATGAATGGAGTGATATGACACTCGCATATGCTCAACAAGATGTTCCTTTTTCTTGAATTGCTGGTAGCATGCCGAGCATTTGTGCCTGTTAACAGCTAGTATTACTATTTAGGATTGATTTCGCATTTATTGTCAAGAAAGTCTAACAAGCCATTGAGCAAGACTTGCTCTAGTTATAAACTAAAGAGAACACAAACAAATTGGAAGTGAAACCACTAACATATGCAGCATATGACAATCTATGCACATGGTAGTTTAGTAATTAATTTGACACTACTTCACCTGGCGAAAAAATTCACAATGTGGAGAAAAAGTTTTTGAAGAATTTGGGACAATGCAAGAGATAAATGAGTATTTAAGGATAAAAAGCATCTCAATAAATAGAAGATAATTAGAAAGTTTTCAGAATTATTATAAACAATTAGCATAAAATCATGAATTATTTGTGAAAATTGTGAGAAATTCACAATCTTCCTTTTCATTAAGTTGCCATAAAATTGGAAGCGAAAACTTGCAATGAAAAATCAAGAATAATTGGAAAAATTTTCAGTAACTCAAGCAAATTTTCATACTAAGCCGAGCTGCATGTATTGCATGTGCTGAAACTAGTTGAATTGCTTGTTCATGGTACATAAATCAGGGGTAAAAGGGGGCAAAGTTAGAAGTGTTCAATGTTTATGCTAGAAGTGGCTTGTTTTGCATTCTACTTGCTTCGCATTTGAGCCAGCTAGTGCAGTAGTCATGTTTTAATATGACAAGATATAAATCCACACATGCACAAACATACACACTCACATACGCTCGTAATATATACACACATACACACGCACGCATGCACAGAGAGAGAGAGAGAGAGAGAGAGAGAAAGTAGGCTCAAGTCGACCGGAATTGGGCTCCAAATCCAGTCAGGTTCCCGCAATCTGATCTGCACGAATCTCCATATAGCAAACCAAAAAGTTAACAGCCACTTTTCCATCTATTTGGATTTGAAAAAATTAAAAAAAGAAAACAAGCCATTAATGTGGAATAGAATGTGGCATGAAAGCCCACACATGTTGAGGGGTGAGATCGAGTTTTGTATTTATTTTGGAGTATTTTTGTTTATCGTCGCAGAGTTTGTGTTTATTTTGGAGTATTTCTATTTATTTTGTTTCTACTTATTCTGGATCCACCATTAATACGGATGGGACAAGTCACTTTACACCTCCTCTACAATAAACATAAAGTATGAAGGATAAACATGAAGGAGTTCTGAATAAATAGAAACACTCCAAAATAAACATAAACTCTGCGATGATAAACAAAAATACTTTAGAATAAATACAAACTCGACCCCCAACCCTTAACGCACGTGGGCTTCTGTCCCATTTGCATTAATAGCCCTTTTTTTTAATACTTTTCAAACCCAAATGGATATAAAAGTGGCTATTAACTTTTTATTTTATTGCATGGAGATTCATGCAAATCAGATGATGGGGAACCTAACTAGATTTGGCTCTAAATCCAATTGACTTGAGCCTAGTCTCTCTCTCTCTCTCTCTATATATATATATATATATATATATATATATATATATATATATATATATATATATGAGGTGGACTAGGCTCCGGTCAACCAGATTTCAGTTCATATCCGATCGGATCTCCGACCGTTGGATCAGCGCGCATCTGCACGCACATGCCACCTGAAAAGGCGCACCTGAAAAAAACAGATGCGTGCCTGCGCCTGAAAAAAACACCAAAAAAAAAGATCTCCCACAACTAAAAAAAAAGAGAAGGCGCCTTTTCCCATTTTTTTTCTTTCTATAGCTTTTTTTCAGGTGTGGAAAAAAAAAACTCCTAAGAAGAAAAAAAAGGCGCCCACAGGCGCTTTTTTTTCAGGTGTGGGTCTTTTTTTCAGGTGCCCTAAAGGCGTCTTAAAAAAACTATAAAAAAAATTTTCAGGCGCAGGTGCGCGCCTATTTTTTTTAGGTGCATGCGTACTGATGCACGCTGATCCAACGGCCGAAGATCCGACCGGATATGGATTGGGATCCGATCGACCAGAGCCTAGTCTATATATATATATATAATCAAAATTTAACATTTGCACTATAAAAATTTTGAAGCCAGTATGCTAAAACATATATTGATAGATATTTTTATGAGATATTATTTGACAAAGACCATCGGGAAAACACAAACCATTCCAGGTAGCATAGAGCAAGGTACTAAGATTACAATGACTTCATATATATATATATATATATATATATGGAGTGACAAAGGATAAAGCAAAGTAGTACACTTTTTGTTGTTTCAGAAACAAAGATTGAAGGTAGTCTCATCTCTTCATAAGTGTAAATAACATGATTCTGTCCATGACTGCCAAATGCTTAACCTAACCAAGAAACATTTTTTTCTAACAATGACATTCTAGTTGTTAGTCAAAACTTAGTTATACAATCTGCAACATGAAGCACGACTGTTGCCTCTTTCAGGTACCCCTAACTTGGTTTGCAAGGCTAGGCAGGCATCATAAATTGCCCAAGATTCAGATTGAAGCACTAAGAGATGCAACCAAATCCAGTTTAATGGGTCTCTCTCTCTCTCTCTCTCTCTCTCTCTCTCTCTCTCTCTATCTATCTATCTATCTATCTATCTATCTCTCTCTCTCCCTTCCTCCCTCCCCGTGTGTGTGTGTGTGTGTGTTGGATGGGCAAGTGATTGTGTGTGAGATGCAGACTTGTCATGCGAAGTGTCACTATGTTTTATATAAGCTATCATGGCTAATTATCACTTTAAGTATCTTGACACATTAAGTAATCTTAAATAAACCTATTAAATAACTTAAAACAACTTGTAAACACATGATTCTATTATTTTGTTTATAGGTATTATGTCTTTCTCTTTTCAGATTCTCTTCTTGGATAGGCATCAAAGCAATGTATATATATGTCATATCACTTTGTCAAATTTTTTGGAGGTTGCCATGTTTGATACTTGAGAACACCTGGACATTTGGCACTCATGCCACATCTCTAGGTAACCCTGACTACATGTATGGGCATTGCCAATAAAGAAGGTGAAACCCAACAACATGAAGACGAAGAAAATGAAGAATCTGAGTAGCTTGATATGAGAAAAGAGAAGATGTAAATAGGATAGCCTCATGAGACTTGTACATAAATATGATTGATCTCTAAAATGTATTTACAAGAATTAGAAATATGGTCATAAAGGACATTAGGCTCAAACCTCAAAATTCCATCTTTGATATTTGCTTCACATTCCAACATCCTCTAGACTAAAAAGTCTCGTCTGATCTAAAATGCCAATATGTGGAGGTGCAAGCAAAAATCTATCACAGGTTCAACAGCAAAAGAACATGTAAAATTGCCTCACAGAGTTATTATAAAATAAGGATAAATACCCATATCTTACTTCACAATCATACCTCTAATCCATGCACAAGTTCAAAAAACAGAACCATAAGGATGAGCATGATTACAGTGTTAGAGAGGAATTTGGTCCTTCTGAAGGACAATAACCCTTAAAAGCATACAACAGACAGCTTGAAGGAAGTGGCACAAGATAAAACTTACAGCTACACATGCATAAGCATCTAACATTTCTTTAGTCACACCCATTTTAACTAATACATAAACATACACAGAATGAGGAAATCAATTGAACGGAAAAAGGTCCTGCTAGGATCCATCAAACTCGAAGTGGAACATTTAATGCCACCTCAATAACATCAAATCTAGACAACATTTTTTTTCATAGCGGATTCAATGTTTCCACATAATATACCTATATAGCAAATTCGTATGAAATAGCAAATAAAGATAAAAATTTAAATGCAGCAATTTGTAAAGCTTTAAATAAGCACGCTTTCGCAAAATCCTTGTCACGCATATCATAACCATATATGAGTCAGCATAATAGCACCATCAAAAAGATTAGATTTTTTTTTTCTTTTTTTTTTTTTTGAATGGCAATCTTCCTACAACGGGCAGTAGGAATGCAGGGGAAGTGAAACTCACTCATCGTTTCCATTTCCTGGAAACAGGTCTTAGAGCCTCTGGTTACAATACTCCAATCAAAAGTTATTTCTCAAAGAGAAACCATTATTGGAGGAATAAAATCAAATACAAAGAGCATCATGCCTATCTAGATCAAAGCACTCAGAAAAGGAAGGCAAAAAGAACAAGAAAATAAAACCCTGGAAAAAATCGAATCCGTTCGAGATTTTTCCACCACAAAAGAGATCATGTGAAGAAAATATGAGAAGATCGAGATCTTTAGGAACACTCACCGTCGGGCTGTGGTAGGCTCCTGCTGGGGATCCAGATCCATATTGGGTGGCAGGCTAAGGGAAAGCTGGAGATAAACGAACCGGTCGTGATTGTGAAAGAAAGGATGCGAAGAATAACGCAACGACGGAGAGCTCCCAGCGCAGCTCTGCTGCTCGGGTGCCAACACCAACCAAGTGAGAGGCGAGAGCTCTAGCACAAGCCAAAAGTTAAAAGCACCTGCGGTTTACCGTACATTTGACCTAACGAGAAATACTTTGTGCGCCGCACCGAGTGCGAAATTTTTTTTTTTTAAAAAAAAAATTATAATATTTTTATAATTAAATTATGATTTTCTTTATATAATATATTATTAAAAATATTTACATCATTTAAATATTTTTTAAATTTTAATAATAAAAATATATTTTTTTATTTATAATTTTTATAAAAAATTACTAGGATCATAGGATATCATATATTTTTTTAAAAAAATTATTTTCATCATTTAAAATTTTAAATAAAAAAATAAAATTATAGATATTAAATATGACAATTTTATTGCACCACTGCATAAAGTATTTTTTTTGAGCTAATTCTAAAGGATATCCAGGTTTATTGAGTTCACCATAACCACTTCAGGTTAGCTCAGGTAGGGTCCAGGACTAAAGTCTATATGAAAAACTTTCAAAAATTATCCACCTTAGAAAGGTTGGATGCATGTAGCATCTGATGTTGTTTGGTGCTCCTTATAAGATGGTGGAAGTAAAAGATCCTTTGTAAGATTTTGATATATAGAAATAGCTAAAAATAAAATTAATATAAATTTTTATTAATTATATTATTTTAGAAAAATTATAATTTTAAAAAAATAAATATTATTAATATAAATAGATTATAATTATTTTATTTTTAAATAATTAAAAAAATATTAGATTTTTTTTTATAATTTTTTATTTTTAAGAAATCTGAATCAGCGAGCTGAAAGATTTTGTTTTTTCCTTTCAATGAGATCGGCTAAAATGAGCCCTGAGATTCGCATTGAATAAGGCTTGTTTAGGATAAAGATTGCTTGCTATGCCTACAAATTTATCCCAATTTGACTGTTTGAATGGAGAAATTATATTTTATATTGCATCGTATGACCATGCATGCAGTTAATTATAATCAAAAGTCGATTCATTCTTATGAGCCTCGTGCTTTTCTCGATGTACTAAATAAGCTGCTGTTATTAAACAGCATGTACGACCGCATGGTGATATAACCTTTACCTGTTTGAGCGTATGGGCTGGCTGATTCACGAACTAAGCTAATCGGCATAACAGCTAAGCACTTGCCAAAACCATGCTATGTGCAATGCACGCGCGCTTGCATTATTTGGAGGCAAAGCTACACTACAACGCTAGCCTGGAACAACTGCTTTGGCTTGGTAAATAGGTACAACGAGCATTCCAAATCCTCACAGTAACATCAGCACTGTGACGTGTGATGCCACCAAGGCAGTCTCAGCTAACTTGTTAGTTTGCAGGCTTGGGCGTCCATCAAGCATTGCCCTTCACAGGAAAGATTCACGTCATTAAGTGGAATTCTTAGTACCTATAAAAATATCCAAGTTACAGAAATGGGGAAAGAAAAAGAAGAAAAGGTATCAACAAGCGTAATCTTAAAGTTAAATGTCCCTTTTATAAGTTCATCGGCTCACTATTTTGCTAATTAGATGAAGTTGGTTCACGTTACCTGAGTAAAAAAATTATAAAAATGTTGAGGTTCTAGAAATAGGGGAAAACGAAGAAAGGTATCAAACAAGCATAGTATTTCAGCTATTAAGGACTCGAGTAAATTCCTGCAATCCCAAGGACCAAGAGTAATGCAAGAAAAATGTAGGTGTTTCAAAATAACATATATATATATATATATATTGCTGCAAGCATTGATAACGAGCTTCAAAAACCCGAAAGGAACTACAACCTATCAATCACCACACGCTTCTCTCCTTGCCGTATCATGGAGAGTATCAATGTCCACTCCAAGGAGGAGTTGAACATATCTCACCACCGATCCCCTGATATAAAAAGGGGGGTCCGAGCTCGGACCATCAACCACCACGGGCTTCTCTCCTTGTGGCATCATGAAGAATGTCAATGTCCACTCCATCAGGAGGGAGTTGAACATATCTCACCACCGATCCCCTGATAAAACAGTTTCTCACCGACAACTGCAAAATAACAGAGCCAGCAGAAAAATTTATACTCCGCAAACCATACAAATAACAGAAGAACTTTAAATGATTGATGCATAATGAAAACACTGTAAGCAGTACACCTGATAGAAAATTGTAGCAGAAGTTGGACAACGAAGCATGAGAAGCAATGCATTGATGCACAAAAGTGAAGTCGCAATGATCCATGTCATGTTAGTAAAGAAAAGGCTAAAGCTTATAGAGACTTGAGACAATCAAATGATACATTCTCATCATTTTATATGATTGATTTGAGAATGAAAAGATGGGGAACTGCTGACCATAAGCAAAAGCTCGTAATACAACCCTTTACAATGACTATGAAAAATGCTAAAAGACCTAGTGGAGTTAAATGATACAATGTAGCGGTAAGCCATTCTTCCATGGTGTTAGTCAAAGAAGCATCAATGGTTGGATGTTGTGGAACAGAAACATGATGTGTAAGTTTTGTTTTGAAACAATTTATGTAAGAGTGCAACTCTGACTTGCGGCATTCCCTTTTTCTGGGCAGAGCACAGCGTAACTTGTAGAAGAAGAATCTACAATTGGCCAGATGGCAGCAAGATAATAAGATAATGACAGAGAAACAAATAGCCAAAAATAGGAAAACCATAATGGTGATAGCTGTGAAGGTACAGAGAGAGGAGCAAGACATAAAATTTAGGACCAACATAGTGGTCATGTCACATTAACAAAATCAACTACGTCATCTCTTCTAGTTACATGGGAAAAGCATTAGCCATAATGATCAACCAAACATGCAATGATCAAATTAGCTGATAATTTGTTTGAATAAATAATGCAGCTTCAACAAAATGAATGCAGATCAAACATTTTAACTTGTGATAATGCAATTTAAAACATAAAACCTTAGCCAACAGATTTTATCCCATGTACCTGCATCTGGCCTTATAAATTAGGTACAATCAACAATGCTCAAGAAAGAACTGGAACCAATGCCAAGAGTACCCCCCCCCCCACCACCACCACCACAAGCCCCATCAAAAAAAGAATTCTTAAACAATACAACCTAGAAATGTCTAGCATTAAGTCTCAAGAAGTTGACAGTTCCTTACCAGCCAAACAACTGTCCTAAATCTGGCTAATCAGCTCCCATATATCTGTGAATCGAACATATGAGAAGGAACAGGGGCAGCAAAACAAATGATTTTCCAGCATTCTCCCACTAGTCATATGTTGACCCATGGCAGAATATTAGATCCACTAATTTCACTTCTTCTTCAAAGTGATAAAAAGACTCGGTACCTGCTAGCCTACAAGCTAATGGTTATCGCAGGTATAGATACTATAATGTCACACTGTTCACATTAAAAATAAACTTGAAAGGTTATGTTAATGTCATTTAACAACACCATCCAGCAAGGATGCATAAAAGAATCTGTCACTAAAATCTTTTTACTCCAGAAACATCCCCAAAGATGGTTAATTTCCTCTAGGGCTTTTTGTCTCTTTATAATGTCAAGTACCAGACCACATTAGCAACATTTCAGCATCATTAAGAGTTGCATGATGGGATGGGACCGAGTTATAATGAAGCCAGCCCTCTCAACAGTAAACCATAAAGAACTTCTGTCTTTGCCAGATCGTCGATAGAAAAGTCTGTCTTAATAGAAAAGAATACAAACCACTTCAACGTTCTTCTTTTTCTTTTTAAAAAGAATTCACCCTCTAAGAAGATCTTCCCAGATAAAAGCATTTCTTCCCAAATGCTAGAAAGCTATCAATTATTTTAAAATCCAGAGCACAATTTTTTCCCTTTAGTATTTATTTTTCCCTTACCATCTTCCTCCAAAGTTGTTTTCTGCATGACATTGCACTAAATTAATGTCCAGAATAAACATTAAAGAAAAATCTCTTTCACAGCTGATATTGCATAATTTGCTATCTCAAAGAACAATATTCATCCATAAATTGTCCAGCATGCTTATGAATCAACCCCACCCCAATCCAAGAGAATTTGTTTTAGTTAAACAAACCCCTTTACAGATGTCCCTTGTTAAAGAGAATGGCGTGAGGGGAAGTTTCTCAATAGTTAGACCTATCTGCAGTTAGCTAGAAAAGACAAGTCTAACCTATGAGTTTGAGTTGGAGTACTGACTATTTTTAACATTCAGACATGCAGAGCAGAGTAGCTTCCCTGGTACAGTTATATCTCATCGTTCAAACTTAGGGTTGTGATCTTTAATGCTTTCTAGCAGATAATTATGTGGAAACATATCCATTATTTCCAAGAAACATCTCATTTGGAGTCCTAATACAGCAGCAACTATATGCTTATACATATATAAATACGTACATAATGCACGCATGTAAAAATGTACATATATATACTGCTGTATGTGTGTGTGTGTGTGTGTGTGTGTATGCATGTATGCATATATGTACTATGTATGCGTCTCTATGGGCTAGCACCCAGACACGTTGGACCTAAAACGGGTGCCAAAACTCAAACAACTTGGACAAATTTTATTGGAAGCTTACCTCAGTTAAAAAGGATGAGTACAGCCAGTTTTACAAAGATCTGAGATCAAAACTGAATGAGAGGGTAGAATAAGATCATGATGAAGCTGAGTAGATAATTCTAGACAAAAGAAAAGAAAGGCCTGATTTGATTGTTCCTCCTCACTTTCCTACATATATTCTCACTGTATACCAGTAAATTCCAGTCTCATATACATAATGCTATTTGTAAGATAATAGAGGACACCTTAATTTTGAGGAGTTGTACACAAACTATGGCTTGCTATAGTTCATCCTCTATGTACACCTCCAATTTATTCCAAGATACCTAGAATGGTAATAAAATTTAATACCTGATGCGACTTGCAACACACGCAGAGAAATAAGTAATTTGCTAACTCTGGATTCCAAGTTTCTCATGAGGACATCCATAAGTAAAATTGTGATCAAGCTACTGCTTATGGATTTGAAGTGCTGGACCATGCCAAAGGCTTCCTTTTTCTCTCAAAAAAATAAGAGATGATACCACCTGTGTCCTTTAGTTTGTTAGTGGTAAGTCATTACACATATTTACTGATGCAGCCCTAGGCACCTGAAAATTTTTCGGTTCTCATTTACATGGTAATACATGAAGATGAGGATGGAATATTTTTTAATGCCAATCAATAGCACATGCTATTTGTTTATTTTTTTATCTTTCCTTGCTTGAGTATAAAAATCCATATTTATATTTGTATAACCATATCTATTATTTGTTGCAAATGTGAAGATGGCTGACTAAGGAGACCAAAGTGGGCGGTGTTTCAAGAATCATTTTGCTTCTTTTCTATTTTTGATCATACGATAACAACTCTAAAAGAAAGCTTCATAGCAAAATTAGCAAGATTGCACAAAGACTACTATCCCTGACACAGATGATGATAATGG
This sequence comes from Cocos nucifera, assembly GCA_006176705.1. Classification (NCBI taxonomy): domain Eukaryota; kingdom Viridiplantae; phylum Streptophyta; class Magnoliopsida; order Arecales; family Arecaceae; genus Cocos; species Cocos nucifera. Next base: position 1,527,882 of record QRFJ01000120.1, on the reverse strand, counting down.
TCCTAGTTTTGGTTAGTTGGCAAGTGAGAGAGTTAACAGAGAAGAAGGAAAAAGATACAAAGCATTAGGAATGAAAGAGTAGATAACACTAAAGATCCGCATATATGAAATGTATTTTATTCCTACATTGAAGTGCAACTACTATTCTCTCTTCCAAACCCTGCATTACCAGTACTCCAATCTCAACAATTTCAGATTGGCCTCTGAATCCTTTACTGTCACGTATATCGAATTTGAACCAAGCCCATCATTAGATCTTGTTTGTCCATATCCTACCATATAACTTCCATGGGATCTTATATCCCTCTTCGGGCATCCATTTGTATCTTCCCTCTCACCCTTTAATCACACCTTATCCTCACTCCAAAAAAGCCCTAACCTCGTAAAATCAGCCCCCTTTACAATTCTTATTTCTCTCCAACCCAATACTAGATTTGATTAAGTTTCCTGCAGAAAAGATGAAAACGGCCCTTTACAAACACTCCATAAAAACAGTTTTCAAACTAACTGAAGTTAATGCTAAACTCTGTAAAGTCACAATCTTGCATCCTCCACCATGTTTTTTTCCTCCATTTACTATTTTCAAGAACCTAATCTCCTGTAAACCCTGTTCATCCTTGCCCATATGCTGGAACTCTCACCTTGGTTACACACTGATCTTCGGCACAACAATCAGTCCTAATAAAGGACGGATTGATCCTATCATCTTCGATATCTTAATGAAGAAGCACAAAGAATAACCGTCCAGAGTCTTGACTAGCCAAATCACAAACCATAAATCTGAAAGGAAAAATCTAGGATCTCCCTCTCACTGCTCAGACACATCCAGATACTTAATTTTCATATCCTAAAGTTCGGTTCTTTACAACATTTAAAGATCCCACCACAAGATCTGAACTGTAACCACAAACCCTAATTTTTAAGTTTGATGAACTCTAACCACAAAATTTGTCCTTTTTCACATAGAGCATAAATTCAAGAGTACCAGACAATCCCAAACAACCACTAACAAAAGTTCTACATCTAGGAATCAAAAACAGAGTACTGCCGATTAAAAAAAAAATGATAGAATAATACCAAGTGGGGGTACTTGTCTTGATTGACAACCCTAGTGTTCTCGAGCTTTATATTGAGGTATTGATCTACCGAATGGAGGATGCCTCGGATGGCGAGGTCGTTCTTTAGCTCCACCGTCACTTCCTTTCCCACCAGCTCCTTGAAATACGAGAAGAAGAGCTGCAAGGGAAAGAAGAAAAACCGTTCGATAGAATGCGTCAGAAGACGAATTTACGTTACCAGGCAAACAAGAGCACAAATAGTTCGAACATACCATCTTCGATCTCTCGAGAACGATAGAAACAAAGGGAGACGCCCTCCGCCCTTTCCCCTCTCAAGCAGGAGAGTGCGTTGACGATGCCTTGCTCCGGCTTCAAAAGTATTGGACCCAGAAAGTAATCATGGTCGTTTCCCAATAGTTGTACACTCCGGTTATAAGCATGGCGGATAACCAAAATCCTATGCAACAGGCCAGTATATTCCTAAATAATGAAAAAAAATCTAAATCTATATTTAATAATAAAATTTAAAATATATATATATATATATATATATTGTGCTCTCGATGGATCAATATGGTTCAAATAAACCCTTAGTATCTAGTTTTAGATTATTAAATAATGGTAATATCGTAGGAGGTGAGGCGAGTCAAGGCTTAATTTGAGTGGTTAAAAAAAATCTTGTGATTCATTGTAAGCAAGAAGGCAAAATAAAAAGAAAAAAGAGAGAGAGAGAGAGAGAGAGAGAGAGAGAGAGAGAGAGAGAAATGAAGAGCACAACATGTTTTTTTATACGTGAGTTTCTTCCATCTTATTTTATCTAGAAATCTAATCCTAGATGTCTTCTTCTTACTCATTATGTTTTAAATTTTTAAAATATATAATTGATAAATGATGACCAAAATATGGTTTTTAATTTTTAAAATATATAATTGATAAATGATAACCAAAAAAAAAAAAAAAAAAGGTTGATAGACTAGCTATGGACCTAGATAAAACAAATGGATTGGATATAAATTTAAGACAAATATAGATAGGTTAGATGATTGTTGAGTAGTTTTTGATGTTTTCCATAAAAAAAAAAAAGAGGTGTTTAGGATTTTTTAGTAGCAATATAACTAAAAGCTTTTTACATCATATTGCAATTTGTTGTTAAATACTGTTATGATCAAAGGCTCATGACTCGGGCAGATCGGTTTTCTTTCTTACTACACATATGATGTAGATATTATTTACTTGAGAGATATTACGATTTTATCTTTCAAAAAATGTCTCACAAGAGAAAAAAATCCCATCCTATATAAATCATAATCCTCTTAACTCATCTTCTACACCACAACAAGCGTATCAGGATATCTTATCCAGCTTTCTTAAATCTTGATAAATTATTATACATCTTTTTCATGCTAACTGTGAAACTTTTGTTCCAACCAAAAATAAACTGGGAAACTTTCCTACCACATATCATCAAATTGCAATTGTTCCTTGCAGTGGGTACACATATTCACTTATAAAGTGCATATCATATTCACACAAGTTAAGAGGCATATCAACTGAAACATCTTCGAGACAGAAACCTTAATGTTTGCATTATTATAGAGCTGCAATATATGATTCCAAGTAGCTCAATATCCCGGCTCCATAAGATATCCTGCATTTAGGATTTATCATGCAGACGAACGGCATACGTGCTAATAGCTTCTAAGCTTTCGCAATAGTCCAAGATGGTGCAAATCAATTGTTATGAATACAATAATCAGAATGGCACAAGGCTATAACAATTCCCTGGTAATTCCAACATATAAAAAGCCTCATTGCCACGTCTTCCAGCATGCCACTTGGCTACTTTTCCTGTTCCAAGCATGGGATATCCTCGAATACTGCAGCCACATCCACCCCCTAAAATATGGAATATCCTGTTCCCAATGTTGGAGGTTCATCCGTGTAAGTACTTCAAGCACTGCAAGGTCGTCCACACAATCTGCTCGATTGTTTCCAAATGTAAAGAGAGTGGCAAGTGGCAATATATTAAAATAACAAGCCAACCGCAACAGGCCGAAGTGTGCCAACAGCATCTAGTAGCATTAATACAAGATCATACAATACAACAAATATGGCATCCGGCTGATCTTTCGACTCGAATAAAAACTTGCGAATAACAATTGTTATAGCCCAATGTAACCACCGTGTCATCGTTTAGTGTCGTAACTGCCTTCCAACTCGGTAACTTCAACACCAAGCAACAGCAACACCAACAGCCATAGTCATGTCGGTAAGCAAGCTATCACAACCTTCTCAGCCAAGCCAAATTCTTCCCATCACAGATACTTCATAATCTTTCGACCCCGACTCCCAGTCTGATACCACTGAAATTAAATTAAAGTCCTATCTCTTGTAGTGAGTCTGTACAGTTGACAATGCATGAACATTATTGAAGATGATGATGACAATGGAACAATCAGAGTTCACCGGGGAGTTGATGTCACGACATGCGAACCAACCGCAAATCTGTCACCTAACCAATTACCAATGACCACTAGGACCGCCATGAGCTGCAGCCACTTTACTTGCAACGTAAGGCTTCGGCTGCACAATATTAGTTCCTTCGATTCCCTCATCTCCTCTCTCGGTCTTGCAGCTTGGGTTCCTTCGGGGATACAAAGATGCATATTGTGCGGGGATGGCAGGATTTCTGGTAGCTCTTCGCTGTTCATACAGTTCAGAACCTGAGGTGGTGCAGTTGTTGTAATGCAACAATGATCCAACAACTTTGCCAGGCCTTGCAGTGGCACCTGTCATGCAAAGCAATATTCATAATAAGCTTCGCATCATTCGGTGACCAAAGAAAAGCTGGGTATTGCAACAACACAGCAAAACATGCAAAATCCACTCAAACTACTAGGTCACCATCTAATAAATGCAAGTGAGAATTCTTGATTTGTTATAGTAATTCTACGGCATCTACCGTCTTTCTGAGTTGTTTATATGCATCAAACTTGAGTCAAGCTATCGACCACGAGAATAGTAAAAAAAGAAGACAAAGGAAGTCATTATAAATAGAAAAGCTTAGAAAAACGTGTTTCAAAAGAATCAGCATTATACGGTTCAAGACCAAACTTCACGAAAAATTGCAGGCTCCTGATGCCTTATACTTGTTGACGATAAATGAAGTGAGAGGATCCACAAGCACATTGTTGACAATAAATGAAGTGAGAGGATCCACAAACACAGCTCTTTTTCAACCATAACACCATCCAAAAGACTATGCATCTAAAAAGTATGCAAGGAATCTTCTACATAGGATATAGTTTCCAAAAATAAGCAGATAAAGAATAAGGGCATTAAAAAAGAATCATGTTTGTGAAGAGAAGGCACCGTAATAGCTGCAGTCCTAGACAAATTTAAGTTTTCTTGTTATGTTTGTCTCCATCTATTTCTTAACTATGTCACTTTAACCTTTTTTTATCCATCTTTTCTGGTCTAATGGATTAGTCACATTAAAGAAATTAATTTTTTCTAACATCGGAGCAATATATATATATATATATATATATATATATATATATATAGAGAGAGAGAGAGAGAGAGAGAGAGAGAGAGATTATCTAAAGTAGAATAAGAAGAAAAACTAAAAGATGATGTGCATTAAATGTTATGATCTATTCCTTTTTCTTTTCTTTTTTTTTCTCTGAAATGTACATAAGATAGAGTAAACAATGGACTCATTTTTAACTTCTTAAGGGGAAAAAAAATCAGCAGACTTGTTTAATCAAGAAAAGGCAACAAGATTTTCCCAAACTATGAACATAGAAGATGACTGCTATTATAGCAGCAGCTGCCGAATCCAATCTGCTAATAAATTGAAACTCTGTTTGCACTAACATCCTCCCATGTCAAGTTTGTGCGGATTGACTAGCCCTTTTGCACTAGTAATAAAAGATGTATCAGCAGATAGTATCTAAGAGGAAGTAGCATGGTGTATGCTGTTTGTGAGCTGTCATATAAATGGATTGACCGCTCCAATTTGGAGTTATTGAGTGAACTTCAAAGAATGAGGAGCCAAAAAGATGGGCAAATCAAAATAGAGAAAACAATCAACTAACAATGAGGCACTGGTCATTTTCACATATTGAACCCATGACCTCCAGCAACCATAGGTCTAATACCATGTTAACTAATCATTTTGCCCCAAAAGCTAAAGCTGTTAAGGAATGCATCAACAATATATATCAGGCTTAAAAGATCAGAAAACACCGGATGATATGGAGGGGGTGCTACAGGGATACTACATAACAAAAGCATATCAGGAAGACTAAGGGTAACACCACAAGAAAATAATCAAGTTGGCCACTGTCATACAGAACATGATTCAGAAATAATGAAAGGAGCATTCATGAATAGTGGAGATGAGGATACTTGGATCAAGGCATGGTAAAACAAGGATAAGGGTAGATACAAGTAAATTAATACATGACAACAAATTGCACAGATTAGAAGACCTATTGAGATCATTGGATAATGTAAAAAGAAGATCATAGAAGACAAAAGTCTGAGAAAAGGGGCAAGATGGGGCAGTTCTAGAATTCATTAGTGCAGGAAGAAGCAATCCATCTGCATATCCCCCTTTCTTAAGTTCTCCAATTAAATTGGTTCCATTCAAAAGCATAATACTGGTGGCTGTTTCAATGTTGCATGGTTAGCTCTCCAGGCCAACTATATGACACTTAAATCACTATCTAGTTTTGCATCTTTGGTGGAGTAATATCATTGGTGGAATTCACATGATTCTTCCTGTTCTATCAAAATTCTTGATTTCTATTTATTATCTTAGAGATCAAGCTTCCAGATGAATATCTTTAGCATGCCTAGCCACTATGCATATTAAGTATTAACATCATCTTCAATATCAAACAGCCAATGAGATGAACGCTATTCACTAATTGAAATTACATAAATAAGTATGGAAAATAGAGCCAACAAGTTTTCTTGCTGCAGAAAAATTGTCAGAGAACTCCATATTCACCTTGGGCCCTTTGGGGAACTTGAAGTGGAGGCCTTGTCATAGGGACCATGCAATTCTCTGGATTTGGCTTCTCAGCTTCCTTGATTAAACATTTAGCAAAATCTTCTGTAATGTCCATTGAGTTTTGCATCTTCTTATCTGAATAAAAAACACAAGGCCTATGCACACAAAGCTGAATCAGTTGCGTCTACAAGTAGAAACAGATTCGTTTGACTGTCTTCGAGAATGAAAATAAGTATCAGGTACCTGGGTAATGATGCATGTTGCCTCTCAGGTGGTGCAACAGTTGCACCATTTCCATAGTTCTCTTCAAGGTAAGCAAACTGCTTCTTGAAGTGATCCACAGCACTGCAAACAAAATTAATTGAATCTAAATTTTAAAGATTTTTGCTAACACTTATGGCTAAGAAAGAAGAGTTTAGAAAAAGTGGGAACTAGATGTTCTAGACTAATTATTTGATGACAAAAAGGTTTCTAAAGAGAGTGACCATCCTGCCAGCAGGACACATGTAGTGCTGCATGCCTGTCCATGCCAAAGCAAGAAAAATAAAAAAACAAAAATAAAAAGTAATTAATTGCTGGCATTCTGACCCATGCTGGATGCCAGAACTGGCCTGACTTGTTATGTGCCCACCAATACCACCAGCAGTAGAAACCTCAGATGGCAGTATCGATATTTATTTGTATACAATTACACTACACTAGTTTTGAGAACAAGCTGACTGATGCCAAATGTAAAGTAAATATTGTTACATGAACCATGAAAGCGTAATTTGAATTAATGATCAAGGGAATACTTCTCTAAGACATTTTTAGATTTACAATTTAGTTTGCACGTATCCAGCTTAATAAGCTAGGTTCTAGGTAATTTCAATAATTATATGAATCCAAATTCAAGCATGTAGAGGTTTCCAAGGCCTAAAACAACTGTCATGCTCCAGACTGACAAAAGAAATTATAACAGTTTTAGTAAATGCTTAGGAACAACTGAAGGTTCGAGATTCCGGTAAGATTCCCAAGCAGGTTCGTTACCTAGGTAGAAAATTCTGGCTACTAAGAACTATACACCTCTCTCTCTCTCTCTCTCTCTCTCTCTCTCTCTCTCTCTGTGTGCGCGCGCGCGCGCGTGGGTGCATCATTGTGAGATATGAATGCTCAAAGAAACTTAAGATCATGAGAACAATTAGAAACATCTAAATGGGGAAGTGGATCAGTGTGCGGCTGTCAGTTCATTGACCTGCCTGCTAGCTGGCTTGAAAAGGTTGCTCCATTAGGACAAGTTTGATCATGAAACCGAGCTCAAACTAACTTCAAGCTTAGCTTCAGAACTGCCAAAACAAATAGTTTTTGACTCGTATGCATGAGTATGTTTGGATGCCCATGTGACGCACATGTGTGTTCAAGTAAACTATTATTTCTAATAAAATCTATCATTTAAGAACAATTTGAGATCAATGTAGCTCAGTAACTAAGTGTTCACCACCATTCTAACCTCATTTGGGATCTAATGATTGAGATATCTTTAATGTGTATATTAAAAGTCATGGTGCGGCTCTAGCTCTCGCCAATGAGCTGCTCATTAACAACTTGACTTCAGCTTCAAATTAATTGAGTCAATCTTAAGCCTAGGAGTTAGTACCAAACTACGATTAAGGTGAGCTCAAGCTTGGCTTGATTATAAACAAGCCAAGCTAGAACAAGGACTAGCTTCAGCTTGCCAAGCTTAGCTAAGTCACACCCACAAACCAGGGTAAGTACATTGAAAGTTCAGGATAGATACATCTACGATAATTTCATCATGGAAAACCATGCAAATGCAAACTTCATGACAATACAAGCCTCCAGCATGTAATTTCAGTAATTAGGATCTCTAAGGAACTGAGTATGGGAATCAGGACTCAAATGGTCCAGAAGTTTCAGGACTAGGTCATTATAGCAAAATACCTTGGATACATGAAACCAGTTGACTCCGTCCCTTCCAAGAACTCTTTCTTCAGCTTTGGATGATACTCGAGAATCTCTCTATATATGAGCTCCCTTACATCTTCCTTTGTTATCCTTCGTCTCTCAAATTCAAACTCCATTTTTGTAACTGGCTGAGCAGAAGGCTCCCTCTCAACCTTTGCTATATTCCTGAAATAGGGATCGGCCAAAGCCTGACACCTTGTGGCAAAATCAGCTTCTTTAGATGGAGCCAGCATATTTATATACAATGTAAAGGAGAAACAGAAAGCTTCATTTCTACTATTGTCATCCAGTTGAAGCCTGCTAACCGTACCTCCTCGGCAGTTGGGCGATCCTTGTGTTCAAAAGCTAGCATCCTCTCTAGCAAACGAAGAGCAAGTGGGTTGGCATTTGGAAATTTCTGAGAAAAAGGTATAGGTTTTTTCCTGCGCATGCTGCCTAAATATCGTCTGGCCTTCTCATTCCGTACCTGCAGAAAGTAAGGAAAGGTTTGATGCAGCTACTACAGACCACCATGAGCTAAAAAGGACATCCTCATGCATGTTACAGAGTTTTTGTGAAGTAATATAGACCCTGGCAATGGCTTCGGCAGAAGGAGTTCCCAAGAGATCTGTCATTAAATCCAATTGGTGGACCACATTCTTTCCAGGAAAAAGAGGCTTTCCAGTTAACAATTCAGCAAAGATACAACCAATGCTCCAGATATCTATTGCTGGTGTATACTGCAATAGATTCAAAATGGTAAAATAAATTACGCAGATGTACAAATGCTTTTATGAACTTAAGGACAAAGAGATCGTCAGAATTTTATTTATCAATGTGATAATCAAGGTACCTATTCATAGGCTAACATAACAAAAAGAGTCTAAGGTTGCCCATGTAAGGGATATAATTGTTCACTTTTCTCTAGCACCATGCTGATAAATATAAGACCAGCTATAGCATAGAGCAAATAGCAATACCAAGAAATGTTTACATCCACCAATACATAACTAGCAAATACTTTGTAACATTACATGACCAAGTGTTTCGGATCACAAAACACTATCAACATTACTATGAACATGAAAAACCAACTATATCAACGAACAAACAAAAAAGAAAGACACATGCATGTGCGAATTATTATTTATTAAAAAAAAAATCCCAGTTTCTAACATTTCATATGAGGGACCACATCCATCCAGTAAACTCCCCAGTCCCCTCTTTACTGAGAGCTTACAACCATCCACCCCTTTCATCTAACTCAAGCGAAAATTAGTCAGAATCCACCAGTCTAGTGCAAGATTATGAGAGTCCATTTAAACCACCAAGCTCTCTCGTGATATATCACCCCTTATGCAAGAACGTAGCCAGCATCTCACCCCTTTATCATGATGACTGAAGTGACCATCTATCTCAATTTTCCATCCAAGTGGGGTCATATCTTCTAAATTAAGTGAAAATTACTCATCCAAAAAGTTGTACTTCTCAAATACCGCCGATAGCTCGACCACTTTGATTTCCAGGAATCAATCCAATACCAGCTTTTTTGGATTCCCACTACAGAGGCATCAGTCTTTGTTTTTAGGCAGCCCTCCTCAGGTGCTTCCCATCTGCATCAAATCTTCTCTATAATTCTGGTCCTCCATCCTGTTTCGCAAGATTGTCTTCTTATTTACAGCACTGTTTGAACCAGAGTTTTAAATGCCAGAGGCACAAGGCACATGTGCTAGCTGTCCATGTTAAATCAATAAGGTAAAATTGAATAAAATAAAATAAAATAAGGAATTTAAAAAGCCCCTTTTATTAATAGCATTCAATAGATGCCATGCTAATCCATTCCAGGTGTCACTACTGGCTTGGCATGGTGTGTAGCAGAAGTTACAGGCCAGCACTCGAAACCACTGTTTCAAATTTAATGTTTTCCTATTTTTAATTTTAATTTCTACCCAGAACCCATTTTTGTCTCCTTAACCATGAACTCAATAAAGAAGAGGTAACAAAAGTCCAATTAAATAATGCAACATAAGAGAGACAAGCATTCATTTCCAATATTATAAATGTTATGGTGATAGATCTTTGCAGGATCTATTGAAGTCATCCATCCATCCATCTATATCTATCTATATGTGTGTGTATGTTTATATATATATATACATATGTTGATGCGAAATTTGGTCGACACCGGATCGAACTGGAGTTGAGGAAGAAGAGATCGGCGCCGGTGACCTGTAAAACAAAGTTCCATCCGGAGTCGGTGGTAGTGGCTCCCGTAGGACCCTCCGACGATCAAATCAGCTCTTCTGGCCAACAGGAATAGAGTGCTCAGAAAAGAACTCAGCAAAATTTTGAAAAGAAGAAGAAAGCTTAAAGAAAATGTATCTGGAGGATCTCTTTTATAGATGGAGCCCGGAGCAAACTGATAGTGACAGCCGTAGACGTCCGATAGCTGGCCGCTCGGAGCCGTGTAGAGTTTGTTACGGAGAGGGGCGCCATCTGTAGCAGACTGATAGTGACAGTCGTAGCCGTCCAGTACTGAGCCACTTGACGCCACATGGAGTTTGTTATGGAGAGAGATGTCCATTGTCGTGATGTGCCCGTTCGTCGAGATTTAATAGTCGAAGTTCGGAGGAAGCAAACATTGGTTGGTGAAGAGCTTTGACGTATGTCAATTCCAAAGAAGTTTGGTCTTCTAAAGGGAATACAGCTAAAAGAGATCATCCGGAAGGAATACTACTTGAAATTTAGAAGTAATCCGCTGGAGGAGTCCGGATGGAGTTCGACTAATGGAGAAGTCCAGAAGAAGTCCAACTAGTAAAGAAGTTCGACTGAAAGAGAAATTCGAAAAGAGTTCGACTCTTGAAGAAATCCGACTGAAGGAAAAATTCGGAAGGAGTTCGACTCCTGGAGGAATCCGACTGAAGGGAAAGTCTAATAGGAGGAATCCGACTAAAGGGAAAGTCCGAAAGGAGTTCGACCGCTGGAGGAGTCCGGAAGGGGTTCGACCGTTGGAGGAGTTCGACCGCTGGAGGAGTCCGGAAGGGGTTTGGCCGTTGGAGGAAGAATTTTCGATCGAAGCTCTTCTGTGATTACCAGTTACATTAGGCTAAGCATCATACTGTACTTCTACGGGAGCGGGATTTATCCCCAACACTAATCCCTTCACTTCCGAGTTTGAAATTCGAAAGAAGAAAGTACAAAAAAGACGACTGCCAAAGTTCTTTTTCGGGCACTGCACTCGTTGAGGTTGAAGCTCAGGAGATATCTTATCTTCTGCTGAAATTAAAGCTCGGAAAAGATCTTATCTTCGATTGAAATTGAGAGAGACCTTATCTTCTTTTGAAGTTGAAGCTCAGAGGAGATCTTATCTCCAGCCGAGGTTGTAGGAGATTTTATCTCCTGTTGAAGTTGAAGCTCGGAAGAGATTTTATCTCCAATCGAGGTTGTAAGAGATCGTATCTCCTGTTGAAGTCGAAACTCGAGGGAGATCTTATCTCCAGCCGAGGTTGTAGGAGGTCTGATCTCCTATTGAAGTCGAAGCTCGGAGGAGATCTTATCTCCGACCGAGGTTGTAGGAGATCTTATCTCCTGTTGAAGTTGAAAATCTTCCCTTATCTCCTGTTAAGGTTGAAGGAGATTCTATCTTCTGTTGAAGCTCGGAGGAAGATCTTATCTCCAGCCGAGGTTGTAGGAGATCTTATTTTCTGTGGAAGTTGAAGCTTGGAAGAGATCTTATCTCCAGCCAAGGTTGTAGAAGATCATATCTCCAATCGAGATTGTAGGAGATCGTATCTCCTGTTGAGGGTTGAAGCTTGGAGAGATCTTATCTCCGAGGTTGAAGAAGATCTTATCTCTTATTTAGATTGATTGTAGGAGATCGTATCTCCTGTTGAGGTTCGAAGCTCGGAGAAGATCTTATCTCCAGTCGAGGTTGACATTGAAGCTCGAAGGAGATCTTATCTTCAGCTAAGGTTGAAGTCGAAGCTCATTTGAAGGGAAGCTTAGGGGAGATCTTATCTCCAGCCGAGGTTGAAGGAGATCTTATCTCATGTTGACGTTGAAGCTCGAGGGAGATCTTATCTCCAGCCGAGGTTAGGAGATCTTATCTCCTATTGAGTTGAAGTTGAAGGAGATCTTATCTCCTATTGAGGTTGAAGAAAATTCTATCTTCTGTTGAAGCTCGGAGAGATCTTATCTCCAACCGAGTTGTAGAAGATCTTATCTCCTGTCGAAGATTGAAGCTCGAGAAAAATCTTATCTCCAACCGAGATTGTAGAAGATTTTATCTCCAGCCGAGGTTATAGGAGATCTTATCTCCTATTAAAGTTGAAGCTCGAAGGATATCTTATCTCCAACCAAGGTTGAAGGAGATCTTATCTCCTGTTGAAGTTGAAGCTCGAAAGAGATCTTATCTCAGCCGAGGTTGTAGGAGATCTTATCTCTTGTTGAGGTTGAAGAAGATTCTATCTTATGTTGAAGTTGAAGCTCGGAGGAGATCTTATCTCCAGCCGAGATTATAGGAGATCTCATCTCCTGTTGAAGTTGAGGCTCGAGGGAGATATTATCTCCAGCCGAGGTTGTAGAAGATCTTATCTCCTGTTAAAGTTGAATTCGGAAAAGATGTTATCTCAAGCCGAGGTTGTAGGAGATCTTATCTCCTGTTGAAGTATTAAGATCGTCGGTACGGCCTCTCCCTCTATTTTGTCTTATATCGATGAGGTTTTCGACTTTGCTCACGTTAGGACAAAGTTATCTTTCTATTCCTAACGGGCTGTAGGGGCATATTAGGACCGTTGTCAAGGCCTCTCCCCTCGCCTTGTCTAAAATAAATGAGGCTTTCGAGTTTGCTCACATTAGAACGAGGTTCTCCTCCGGTCTTTAATAACCGGAGGTCTTCAACTTGCTCATGTTAGGACAAGGTTCTCCTTCTGTTCCTAACATGGCCACTTTTGATTGCTTTTTTCATGTCATCACATAGTTTTTGCATCAAGAAACAATAATATTGAAATAGAGAAATTTTATTAAAGAAAAATTACTAGCAGTACATTCTCAGATTTTCTTAATTTCAAGATCGTGGGAGCGTTGTTTCTCTGAGCTCTTTCAAGCGATAAGTTTCGAACCGGACGACCTCCTCTATTTCATACGGGCCTTCCTAATTTGGAGCAAGCTTCCCCTGACTTCGAGACTGAGATATGGCGGCTCGCCAAAGTACTAAGTCCCCCAGAGATAGTGTTGATGATGCTGAGAGGCAGCCGATCTCCTCGTTGTTCCTCCCTCATTAGCGACTCTGACTGCGGCAGCGCCCTTGGCTGATCTTCTCTTACTTCAGACCGACATTTGAGGAATCGACCCAACCGGCCTCTCCTGATGAGCTCCTCCATTTCGTCTTGGAGCTGAATGCATTCTTCATTATCGTGGTCGTGATCATGATAATACAAACAGTACTTGCTTCGATTGCACCTATTTGGAAGATATCGTAATTCTTCTGGCCTTGGTAGCTGATTCTTAATTTTCATCAGAACTTGAGTTTTATGAGCATTAAGGAGGACATAGTTGTGGAACCTTCAGGGAGGAGAACTTCGCGCCCTTCTGTCGGGGCTTCTTTGACGACGAGCTCGAGGAGTTCGGGCTCGCTTGCGCTCAGAGGAGTCCGTCAGCGGTAGGTTTATTAGACTCGCCCGCCCGTCGCTCTCCTGCGGCTTCCTCATCCTTCAACTTGAAAGCTTCTTCCGCTCGGGCATATCCTTCAGTCCGAACTAGCAAATCGGCAAAGTTCTTGGGGTACTTCTCCAGGAAGAACAGCAAATCATTCTTCTGAAGGCCGTCTTTGAGTACGGCCATTACAATAGACTGATCCAGGTTCCGAACCTCCAATGCAGCAGCATTAAACCGGATGACGTAAGTCCGAATAGATTCTCCCTCCTGCTTGATATTCATCAAGAAATCCGAACCTCGACGCAGACGTCGGCTGCTGACGAAGTGAGCTACAAACTGATGGCTCATCTGATCAAAGAAAAAGATCGTACCCGGCTTCAACGTCAAGTACCAATTTCTTACTACTTTCTTTAAGGTAGACGAAAAGGCTCGATATAAGATGACGTCTGGTGCGCCATGGAGCAGCATCATGATTCGAAAGGCCTCCAGATGATCGACCGGATCAGAGGTTCCATCGTAGCTTTCAAATTGGGAAAGCTTGAAGTTCGACGGAACGGACTATTGCATAATTCGGGAAGAGAAAAGGGGATCGATGCAGACGTCGTCATGATGAGCTGAGGTGACGTGACGGAGTTCCTCAATCCGTCGGTCCATCTCCTGCAGTTTCTGATCGAGGACGTCATCTCGATCGCAGATCTTGAAAGGCTTCCGACTGTAGATGGGGAAGGTCTCTTCCGAAGAAGAATCACGATCCGAATAAGAATCCTCTGCTCTCTGTTTTTCCTTTCCAGGAGCGACGGGTATGCTAGCCCAAGTGCTCCTTGGGATCGATTCCTGACATCCCGATGGTGGGTTTTCTGACAGAATCATCACTAAAGACTGCCGCATGCTCCTTCTTGGGATCGATTCCTGACATCCCGATGGTGGATTTTCTGACAGAATCATCACTAAAGACTGCCGCATGGCCTGCACCATTTCGATGAGACCCTGAACCCGCTGCATCAGCAAGTTAAACTGCTCCGAATCTACCGTGGCCGTCGGTGAAGGAGGTTAAAGCACCGACGATGGAGCAGGAGCGGATGGATCTGGCTCAGATCTAATGGCAGAAGCGGTAGATCTCCGGATAGTCGCCTTCTTTGAAGACATTTCTTGAAATTGAGGGAGATGATGGAGATAAACCTTAAAGAAGATCTACGGGATCGACTGAGCACTCATTTAAGAACAAGGGTACCTCAGGAACAGAGAGCCCTCATAGCGCCATTTCTGTTGGTGCGAAATCTGATCGACGCCGAATCGAGCTGGAGTTGAGGAAGAAAAGGTCGCCGTCGGTGACCTGCAAAATAAAGTCCCGTCCGAAGTCGATGATGGTGGCTCCAACAGGATCCTTCGACGATCAAATCAGCTTTTCTGACCAACAGAAATAGTGCTCAAGAAAGAACTCAGCAGAATTTTGGAAAGAAGAAGAGAGCTTAGAGAAAACGTATCTGGAGGATCCCTTTTATAGACGGAGCCTGAAGCAAACTGATAGTGACAGCCGTAGTCGTCCGATAGCTAGCCACTCAGGACCGTGTGGGGTTTATTATAGAGAAGGGCACCGTCTGTAGCAAACTGATGGTGACAGTCATAGCCGTCTAGTACTGAGCCGCTTGGGGCCACATGGAGTTTGTTACGGAGAGAGGTGTCCGTTGTCGTGATGTGTCCGTTCGTCAAGATTTAATAGTCGAAGTTCGAAGGAAGCAGACGTTGGTTGGTGAAGAGCTTTGACGTATATCAATTCCAGAGGAGTTCGGACTTCTAAAGAAAATACAGCTAGAGGAGATCATCTGAAAGGAATACTACTTGAAATCTCAAAGTAATTCGCTGGAGAAATCCGAATGAAGTTCGACTGATGGAGAAGTCCAGAAGGAATCCGACTAGTGAAGAAGTTCGACTGAAGGAGAAGTTCGGAAGGAGTTCGGCTCTTGAAGGAATCCAACTGAAGTAGAAGTCTGGAAGGAGTTTGGCTCCTGAAGAAATCCGATTAAAGGAGAAGTCCGGTAGGAGGAATCCGACTGAAGAAGAAGTCCGAACGGAGTTCGACCGTTGGAGGAGTCCGAGAGGGGTTCAGCCGCTGGAGGAATTCCGTCGCTATAGGGGTTCGGTCGCTGGAGGAGTTCGACTGCTGAAGAAGTCTGGGAGGGGTTTGACTGCTGGAGGAAGAATTTTCGATCGAAGCTCTTCCGTGATTATCAGTTACATTAGACTAAGCATCAGACTGAACTTCAGCGGGAGCGGAGTTTATCTCCAACAATATATATATATATATATATATATATATATATATATATATATATATATATATATATATTAAGACAGCAAGTAACCAAAATTTAGGAAAAGAAAAATATTCTTCAAATAGTAGCTCATAAAAAATCTAGATCACCAAAAGCAGCATTAGAACTTTGATTTTTTTTAATAAAAAAAAAATCAACCTGAAGGATAAATAAATCCTACAGACCTTTGAGAAAAATGATCCACACAATTCAGGCGCCCTATACCACCTTGTTGCAACATAATCCTGCAAGTAGTGCAAAAAATAATTAGGTTAGTTCAATTGTTCAAAGTTCAAACCGCCAATTCAATGTTCAGAACCAAGAATAGTATTAAAACTGCTGGCAATATTTAACTGAAGAAAATACCGTCCAAAATATGGCAGTAGGAGTGTCATTGAAGGCCACCCTTGCAAGTCCAAAGTCACATATCTTGAGTTTGCAGTCAGCATTCGCTAAGATATTTTTGGGTTTGAGATCCCTGTGAAATACATTTGCTGCAAATCATAGAGATGAAAGCAGAAGAATAAAAATTAGTAACCAAGAAAAAGACCAAGTTGGATTAAGATCGAATATGCAGCATTCAATGTGATCCATGCATGAGTTGGAAAACCATGATCCCAATAAAGAAGATGATTATGTACGTCAGGTGAAGAAAATTATGTACCTCAGGTATCTTTAAATGCTTTAGCTAGTGTTTTGACATTTGGCATGGTAAAGTACAAAAACAATATATACCAGCAAAGCAAAAAGGCGTAAAAGGAGCAATGGTTCCAGGCAAATGGCAGGTGGGAGAAGAATTCAAAAGATCATCACCCATCAAGACACGATTGAAATTGCTAACTTGAAAAGTCCCTGAATGAATAACAAATGAAGAGCCTTATGAATTTAGTGGCAATCTTAGTTGTCTAAGTTGAGAAAAGATGTGGGAATGGCAATGAAGAACAGATGCAGAAACATGTCATAGCTTATGATTAGAATTAAGCGATACTTCATAATTTATTCATATGGTTGTATTCTCAAGAAATGCATGACACAGCAATTTTAAAATGATGAAAAAATAAATGAAAACTTCCTGATTGAAGATTGATCTTGAAAAAATGCAGTAAATAGAGATATTAGAACAATGAAGGACCTGGAAAATTATACAAATCTATAGTCCTTAATCAACTTAAGTCAACCCCAAAGTCCTAAGAGTAGCCAATTTGTAAGGCAAAAAATTGGACTAAAAGAATTCAGAAACGATGAAATAAAGCAGGGGAAACAAGTCCCAGTAAAACAAGTAACTAGCATATGGAGCAAAAATGATTTTGTGTGGGTTGATTCACATCTATTATGCATCCGAATTCAGAGATATGTATTTAATTATATTATGTTTCTTGCATCATAAATAGTTAATCTTGCATTATGTCTCCCAAATCCTCAAAGGACTAATCTACACGGTAGTGTTGCTTCCAGCATTATACTCCCTTACTTTTACAGCAAGGTTGCAATGTCCATAAGCATGTGCATCTTTTGAAAAAGCAAATGAAATAGGACAAAAAGTAATTCCAAAACTAGTGCAAAAGATCAATGTACTACACCTGTATGTATGTACTTTAAACCCCGAAGCAGTTGATAAAGGAAAAATTGATAGTGTTCTGGAGTCAAATCATCATTGGCCTTGATAACCTGGTGTAAATCAGACTCCATGAGTTCAAAGACAACATAGATGTCTTTGAATTCCCTTCTTGATGGAGGCAGTAGTATGTGTTTGATTTCCACAATGTCTGGATGACGCAGGAGTCTAAGAAGCTTAATCTCGCGAAGTATACGTGTGGCATCAGAGACATGTTCAAAGATATCATTGATCTTCTTGATGGCAACTTTTTCCCCAGTATGAGTATCGAAAGCAGAGCAAACAACACCATAGCTACCTTTTCCTATCACTTCTTCTATCCTGTACCTACTACCCTCACCATATTCCGTGAAGAAGTCTACTTCTGCTGATGCCTGCATAATCAATGTCATCAGGTCCAGCATATGGGTTGGCAGTTAGCACTACATAACAAGCATGAAGCCACGAGCAGCAACTACAATTTTGAACATATAAAAGGGAGAAAGAAGACAATCACGGTAAACTGTGCCAAAAGATAGAAGTTGCCAAGAGAAATTTTGCTAATGCCGAAAGATATCCATCTAATGAAGGGTAAAATGTGCTCTCAAAAGTTATTCTTGCAAGCTTTATATAGATCCCTCATATCTCTATATAGGAGTTGGCATTTCTAAAACTTTTAATGGGCTGGAACATGACATAAAACAAGTAGGCATTATAAATGAAAGCTTATGAAAGCAAGTGATTAAGCAGCTACACAACTGCAGTGCCTTGCACTGAATACCCTTCTTTCATCAGATGGAAAGAAGCCAAAAATCATCATCAGATAAACTGGTCCACGTGCAAGATGAACTAATTGCGTGTGTTTGAATAATGCACTATAAGATGAAAATTTGCATGCTGTCAGGAGTGGGGTCACTAGAGAAGCAGCAAGCAACAAGCCTGTTCTTAGCATGTCACATCCAAACCATTCTTGGATGACCATGGCTAATTTTCCAATCTCCAACAGTACAAGATCATCACACATCTTGCTGTCATACTAGACAGCATCTAAGCTGAAAATTCATCATGATTGATTCTACACAGATACGCAAAGCATACAAAATTTGACAAAATTGAGTATGTAACCAAGAAATTCCATCCCGATCTGAAAACGTTGAAATCTTCAAACATTCACATCAAAATTTGAAAATGATAAGGAAGGCTACGGGAGAAAGAAAAATTCAAACAGTCTCTTGATTCTCCTCATGTCTATTTGAGCACCACCTCATCCTTGTACAAAATTCCCAACTTTCAAAAATAGTTATATTATACTCAACACAGATACTAAAATTTGAAAGATCTCACCAAACAAAGAAGAACATCACAAAAACACCACCACAAATTTAAAAAAAAAAAAAAAAAAGGCACAAAGTAGGCAAAAGGAGGCAAAAACGTCTAATATGTCTATGATCTACCAGGTAATCAAAAATAAACTTTTCCACATGATTTATTACATCAAGAAGAAGAAGAAGAAGAATGAAGAAAAACTTCACCTTTCTTCTCTGATCTGGCTGCATCTTATCATAGGAGCCTC
This sequence comes from Cocos nucifera, assembly GCA_006176705.1. Taxonomy (NCBI): domain Eukaryota; kingdom Viridiplantae; phylum Streptophyta; class Magnoliopsida; order Arecales; family Arecaceae; genus Cocos; species Cocos nucifera. Next base: position 1,508,723 of record QRFJ01000120.1, on the reverse strand, counting down.
AACGACCAACGAAACACACCCAACGCTCTCCTCCTTAGCTGCCGCTATAACCACAGCTCAAACAGACCACCAATCCACTAGAAATCCAGCAAAATCCCACATTTACAAGGTCTCCAGGGACAAAACTAGAAAATATCCAAAGATTGACGGAAAGATCAGGGTTTTGAAATGAAAAGAGTTCCCACAACAGCTGGAGATGCCAAAAACTCGATACAATCTCCTGAAACAAGGACGGACAACCCATAAGTAGAAGAAAAGCCAGAGATCGGACAAGAAACGCAGCTGGAAGCTCCTCTCTATTCTCTCCAGCTCTCTCCTTTAAATTATTATATTGTGGAAGCAACACTCCATTGGAAAAACAGGAACCGCACATGTAACCCAGGTGGAATCCCCATCATCTCCTACACTCTTTAATCTATTCCCATCCAAAAGAGAGGAAAAAAAAACAATTTTAATAGGAAAAAAAAACTAACCTTTTCCTCTCCTGAAAGCTTATAAATTGCAGCGGTATTGAGCAGAAAAAAATCTCAAAAAAAAGCAAAAATCAGCCTTCTTCTCCTACAAGCACGGAAGCAATTTGACCCAAAAAAAGGACAAATTTGAAGGGGAAAAAAACTGAGAGAAGGAGAAGGAGAAGGAGAGGCAAAAACGAATCTTGCAAGGGGGCTGGGCTGACGGAAATATGATAAAGCTATTAGAGAGCGCTGAGTCGTGTTACGATAAACCGCGGAGAATTTTAGTGTCTGCTTCTCTGCCGTAGTGGGGTTCGCTAATTGGATCGACTCGATCGACCGACAGCTCGATGATTAAAGTTTCTGCGGGTAAACTTACCCCCTTTTTTTTTTGGGGTATCATTAAAAAGCTTGCATTCGGACGTAATTTTGAAAAGGTACCATTGCATATTCCTGGTTATTATTGGAAATATAATATATGTTGAATTAAGTTAAAAAATTCTAAAAAAAATAAAAGAAACTCCGTGGCAGCAGTTTTTATTATTATTATTATTTTGCAGGACATTCCACTACTTTCTGGTGGGGATATTTTGGGTGTAGAAAAATTTATGGACAAAATAAATTTGGCAACGTGGTCACACCCAATTTTAGAAAAAAAACGGTGGGCAGGAGGTTATCATGGAAAACATATGGTGCAGACTGTAGACAGCAGTGGATGAAGCCTTTTCTTTAAAAAAAAAAAAATGTTACTGTTTGCCTTTTTGCCCTAAAGGAACTTTGAAGAAAGAGATGTGCCACAAAATTAATTTTTTATCCTTTCAAGAACCATGCCACATGAGCTTTCTTGAAACTTTGGTGGGTTTCCTCTCAGCCAATCAAAATTCGACCATTGGTGGGCCCTCCAATTTCAATCATGTGGCCTTTCATCTCTGGCATAAAATGATAGGGCAAAGTGGAGGATTAAGATTGTGTGGTCATATTATTGCTCTTATTTGAATTTAATATTTATGAGTTTTTATATTATTAGATGGCTGCGTGCCGTCCAGTTGTCTTTGACCCATCTTAATTAAACTTAGTCTCTCTCCACAACCATTTTAGAAGAGACAAGTATTTTAATGATTCTAGTACCTAATTATACCATCAACATATATTAGGCCCTTTTTTGATAATATTTTTATTAACCAATTAATATATTTTATTTTAAGACTCATTATTTTGGTATGAGATTGTATATCAATATTATTTTATTATAATATTAATATGTTCTACCGTATAAGATGGGGAGACACATCAAATATTAGTATAGTATAAAATTATATATCAATTCGGTATCGATATAATATAATATTAATAATTTTAATAATAATTAATATAATAAAATTTATTTTTTTAATAAAATATATATTTTATAATATTTTTAACTAATTGATTGTTTGAAATAATTTAATAATTAACAGATCAGGCGTCTTTAGTCAAAAGGTGATCTGTATCCTAGAAGGCAATGGTCGCAATAGTTTAAATCATATTGTGGACACCTCAAGGCCTAGGTGGTGACAAACACTTAATAATAAATATAATAAAGACCCCTAAGAACAAGAATCATATGCACTCCACGAAGGAAGGAAAAAAAGAGGAAGGACCAGCGGATCCCAAGCTTGCATGAATGTGATGGCATGGTCGGGTCACTTTCAACCGTGTCGGTTGCGAATTTCTATAATATATCCATATCTCTATTTATTAATATTTTATCTGAACCAATCCTTTACCGTTGCACCATTTCTTAGCCATCAAACTTTAGAACTCTATTCCAATCATATTTTTCCAAGCAAGATGAAATATCTATTGCATATACTTTTGAGACGTGTGATTTTTTAAGATAAAGAGCAGCTCCCTTCATTCTCAAAAGCAGAGCTTCATACCGTCTAAACAAGCATCATCTATACTAGATAGCAGCTTCGAACAAAATGGATCTTCATCGAAAATGATTCTTCTACCGTCATCGATTGGATCCAAAATGGCGAAGCAACTGAAGACTCATTCCGCTCATTCGCGATATCTAAATCTATCTTTGGCATTCTACTGCATTGCTGATCCGATATGTCTATCGAAAGATGAATACTATGGTATATTGAATTATTGCATTTATGATGGAACATTTGAAAGACTGAATTTGAAGATAGGATGATATTTACCCATCGATCTTGAGAGATCTTTTGATCTAGATCTTACGGACTGCTTTCGCATCAAAATAATGTAATCGTGGCTTACCAAAAAAAAAAAACTGGATCAATTAAAAATAAATAAGAACGTAGCCCCGGTAAAAGAATCCAAGCATTTTATTATTCTCCGATTGTGCTTTGCTCAACCATCGAATATATCCAAAGAAGTTCTTATCATCGATCGGAATGGTTTATGGATTCCAAGCATCTATAATGTCCGAAAATGATAAGATAGCAATGACGGCCGTCAAAGTAGTTCAAACGTGAATTTGCCGGCCTAAAGTTTGGTCAATCGATCAGCCAAATCTTTTGAGTTGCCAATTGATTCGTAGGCGCGTTGGTGCCTTTTAAATGGCCAATTCTGAGCCAAAGTGGTTAGTGCGGCGGATTAGTGCTTTTTCTAATCCCAACTATGATCCATTCGGAATAGATCATGGAAGATCTTGTCTGGAGATGCCGATAAGGAATAGCCAATTATAAGAGCGAGTAGTAGGGAATGAAAGCACTCCTGTTGTAGCATAGCGTAAAAATTCTACAGAGCTAGAATTAGGCCATTTATTTTTGTTGTATTTTCTTCGAGATGCTTCGGGTCTCTTTCTCATTTGAGGTGGTGTTTGGAATAAAAGCTTTTTTATTAGTCATCATCTACACTTTATTTCATGGATAATACTTTTTCTAACTTTCAACATGTGACATAATTTAACATTTAACAAAAACATAGCCAATAATATGCAAGCATTCTAGCTAGTGGGGTGTTAGGTTGTAGTTGGACAATTTTATTTTTTAAGCAAATTTATGCACCAAAATAGACTTAAATGAAAAGTGGTCATTTTTAAATTACACTATGATAAAGAACAATTTTGTGGTCAAAATCCAAAAAAACTGGGTAAATTCAAGAAGTGTATAGATATTCAGTAAAATATCTGAGAATATGAGAGATGCTCCTGTGTTGACCAACTAGAAGTCAATATATTCTAATTGTAGTGCTAAAACTTTAGATGTAAGTGAAGAATGAAATGAATGGACCAGATAAAAATGATGACCACTTATATTCTGCTGGCATTATTTAGTTTTAAAATGTTAAAAATTGTCCGTTTGTAAATACGCAATCTAGTCAAATATCTTTGTTGTTTTTTTAGTGCCGATCCTCTACTACATGGTACATGGTGCGGTGCATTGTATACACTATCTATTATGCGATGGACAGTCATATATGGATGCATGCCATGCAATGCATGCCACACACGAGCGTGTGCAGCCATCCATCATATGATGGATGGTGCATATGATGCACCGAATTATGCGATGCATCGCATGCACAACAAAGAATCTGCATGCATTATCTTTATGTCTATTGATGTGCACTAATTCAGTGCATTGCATGCACAATAAAGAATCTGCATGCGTTGTCTTTTTGTCTATTAATGTGCACTAAGAGTATATTATTAGTGGAGAAAATACTTCAAAAATTAAAAAATGCCACCAAAGAAAAAATTAAGTGGAAGAGATTTACAGTAAACCATAGTGTAAGTTGTTTGAAATCAATTAATGAACATGTCAATGTCATAAAAATCAACACATGCAAAATGTTGTCATAGACTAACATAATCAATAGGGTCTGTTGACGCAGAATCTGATCATCACCGGAATCGGCTGGAGCGAAGGTAGACGAGGTCACCATCGGGACCTGCAAAATAAAGTTTCATCCGAAGTCGATGGGGGTGGCTCCGACAGAACCTCCGATGATCAAGTCAGCTCTGGTCAATAGGAATGGAGTGCTCGAAAATGATTTTCACAAAGCTTAGAGAAGAAGAGGAGAGCTTAGAGATCAGAGATCCGAGTTAGCGTATCTGGAGGATCCTTTTTATAGCGGAGCTTGATGGTGACAGTTGTAGCCGCATGCTGGCGGGCCGCTCAAGGTCCGACGGAGTTAGTCTCACGGTAAGTGCCGTCTGCAGCGGGTTGATGGTGACAGCCATCGTTGCCTGGTAGCGGATCGCTATCACTTGCGGCGGACTGATGGTGATGGCTATAGCTGTCTTGGTACTGAGCCACTCGAAGCTGAATGAAGGATTGAAGGGCTTTGACATGTACCCATTTTGTAAGAGTTCGGACTCCTGAAGAGAAAGTTTGGAAGGAGTTTGGCTCCCATAGGCATTTGGTTGGAGGAGTGCGGCTAAGGCTCGGCCGCTGAGAGTTCGAAAGGAGCTCGATCGCTAAGGAGTCCGAAAAAGCTCGATCGACTGAAGGGACGGTCATTGAGGAGTTCAACCGATGGACGACCATTGAGGAGTTCGACCGTTGGAAATCCGAAGGAGCTTGACCGCTGAGGAGTTCGGCTAAGATTCGACCGCTGAGAAGTTTGACCGACTATAATAGTTCGGCTAAGATCCGATTGCTGAGCAGTTTGGTCGGCTGTAAGAGTTCGACTAAGATTCGTCCGCTGAAGCTTTTACATGGTTACTAGTTGCATTAGGCTGAGCATCGAACTAGACTTCGGCAGGAATTGGATTTATCCCCAACAGGGTCATTGAAAGATGGACGGGGAATACAAAAAATTCTAGAAGAGGTGACATAGCAACAAAGTTCAAGAAGATGATAAACTTTGAAGAGGAGCTTCGGGAAGTCCAAAGCCCTAGGAAACTTTTCTTAATAGATATATGATATTGTTGGTAGATCTCACAAGAGGAACGTATTTATAGGTTCCATTTCTAGATTACAGTAGACTTGTTCAAGCTTTGGATAGAGTTCATGATAGTGGTGGAGCAAGTTCTTGCTCCTGATCATAAATGATAGGCAAACTTTGTTCAAAATAAGAATTAATTTAATCAAATGTGCAACATGTTTGCATGTACTGAAACTAAAAAGTATGAGGAGACGTCAATGGCCTCAAATATTGTGATATTAGGATTCCACTTCATGTTGACATTTTCGCTTCTTTTCTTTGCTAGGGTCAATGTCTTGGTGGAGATTGACAAGCATCCAATTTCTCGCATTATTCTTGGGACAAAAGAGAAGGGCTTCGAAATCAATGTGTGAAAATATTGATACGTGATGTTTTGGTTGTGAGCAAATTAGCCATGGATTATTGCGCTACCCTTTTAGACTCTAGATGACATACTATATATAAATGCATGAAAACATTTTCATGCTGACCCATGGCTCTTTTCTTGCACCAAAATACTGATTTATAATGGGAATAGAGCTTGCATGTTTGTGAAGTGCAACAAGAGTTTCTAAGAAGAAGATTACATGGGAGGAGAAGGAGATCGAGCTTACTTGATCACAATTTGGTTGACGTGTATGGCTGACATGTACAAAATTGACCATTTGAAGAGATCAGACTAGCGTGAGCGGTTTCAAATTTCATAAAATTAAAGCTAGCCGGAGGAATGCTGCAGAACACTTTAGTAGCCCACATTTTGTTGCCTCCTTTTCACCACACAACTTCTCTACCCTTTTGATATGGTTCATATTTGTCATTCATAAAATCTCGTCTAATAGTTCAACTCGCCAACTAGACAATGACAGATGTCCAATAAAATCAACGATCAATCAAATTTTCGAATAATCAATATGATCGATTACAGCTTGATGCGATCTTAATATGTAATAACGAAAGTATGCAATCACAGTGTGTTTGAAAAGGAATATCCTCACTATCCCGATCAATGGATATTGTAAGATCTCAACTATTCTCTACTAATCTAAATACACAAATTTACATCTCGTCTTCTATAAATATTAAGTTTAGAGACCCTCCATGTATGAAGAAAAATCCCAATGCCATGCCCTTAATCTTCCATCTCTCTTATTTTTGCTTGAAACTCATGTTGGATACGTTATTTATGTGGCCTACATGTATAGTTCTGTTATCGGATATTTTTGGATAATATATAACTATCCATTAATATTAGTCATATCTGAGGTGGTTTCTTTAATGGAAAGAAACCATCATCTAATAAAGATTTCTAGCCTAGCTTATGTTAAAGTATGTGAGATCCATCAATGAATGACTTATTCGTGGGCATATATTAGAAGACTCCTTCTACTTCAAGTTCCTTTATGGATAAACTATATTAAAATATTTAAATAATAATAGCCAGAGATATATACTGCTAATATTTCTGCTACACAAGATTATTTTAGTTGATATATTTTTCTCACATTGTGGTATCAGATCTTCCTTCTAGCCTTATTATATTTAAATCATATATAATCTTGATATTATATGATTAATTTTTTTACATGTCATATTAATCTATTTATTTTGATATATTAAAGATTTTATAGATAATGTTGTGGAATACACGAAAAAAATCTGTCCAAGGGTAAGCCACTTTCTAGGAATTTTCTGCCGTCATAATTTTTCATAACTAGAAAATACATTCGATCCTCATATGCCCTTATCTTAGGCGTCCAAAGAGATGTTTGGGCGGTAGAGATGATAATAGATGGGTAAAAGCCTGAAGTGAGATCATGATAGCTTGATTCATGAAAAGAACGTGCATGATTGGATTTTTAGAAAGAAGGAATTTAAACTAGCCTATTAAAGCCCGTGAGATCCATCGATTTGAATGACTTATATGGAGGCATAGGTAGATTAGAAGAATTTTTATATGAATAAACTCTATTCAAATATTTAAATAATAATGGGTGGAGGGAGGCATGTACTGCTAATATTTCTGCTGCAGAGATATTTTTCTGACAACTTAAATAGAAGAGCTTCAGCATCGTACGTGCTCTCCTAACTCCATGGAGTAGGGTAGCTCATATCTCTAACTACCAGCTGGTTGTGTTTTGAACGGCAAACATCCCTCTCTCATTTCTTCATGCATGACACCTCTCTTTCCTTCATTCTCTGGGCCCGCAAGCCCGTATGATACTTTGTGATCCAGCTGACATCCATCCCCATCCCCCTTCTCCGATCTCTGTTCCTCCTCCATGCTTGCAACCAGTGCAACTCTCTTCTCTTCCTTGTGACGGGTTTCAGTTGTCCTCCTCTTGCTCCAATTTTCTCAAGAACCAACACCCGTGGGCCCAAAGGTAGCGATCAGGAAGCGTCCAGAGAATCGAAATCCCTCTTCAGGCTCAGAGATTATATATATAGCTTTCCAACATTACGAGAAGGTCGTAACGTGGCAAGGATGAGGTCGACATGTTAGGAATGGAGTGCCGACGTGGTGAGTCCTAAGGTAAAGGCGGAAGAGTAAGTAGGGGGACGGTTGGAGGAAAGGGATGGACTTGGACTGTAGAGAGAGAGAGGTCATGAATTCGGGACGGAGACGGGGGAACTAAGAAGGCAATGCTTGGTCCCCTATTTGTCACGCTTGATTCAGCTTATTAATTGGAGAGTTCTCTACCGGATTGTATCACGTAATATCTGCTTCAAAATCTATATAAATATCGAGAATACAAAAAAATTGTAATTGTTGGGGATAAATTCCGCTCCTGCCGAAGCCCGGTCCGACGCTCGGCCTAATGTAGCCAGTAGCCGCAGAAGAGCTCCGGCAGACGGGCTTCAACCAAACTTCCAGCGGCCAAGCTTCTTCCAGCAGGCCGAACCAGACAGCTGCCGAGCTTCTTCCGGATTCCCAGCGTCGAGACCGAACTCTTCAACGGCCGAGCCTCAGCGAGGTCCTCCAACGGCTGAACTCCTCAGCGGACGAGCCTTAGCCGAACCAACCAGCAACCGAAGCCCTTCAACCGGACCTCAGCCAAGCTTCTTCGGGCCTCTCAGCGGTCGAACTCCTCGGCAATCGCCCCTCGCCGAACTTCGGACGACCGAGCTCCTACCGAACTCTCAAGCGTCCAAGCCTCAGCCGAGGTCCAACAGCCGGCCGAACTCTCAAACGGCCGAGCTTCGAATTCCCAGCGGCCGAACTCTTCAGCGGACGAGCCTTAGCTGCATACCTCCAGCCAGACGCCTATGGGAGCCGAACTCCCTCCTATCTTCCTCTTCAGGAGCCCAAACTCCAAAATGGGCACACGACGAAGGCCTTCAACCCTTCATTCGGCAAGCTCTGCAGCCATCACCATCAGTCCGCCGCAAGCTCTGCAGCCATCACCATCCGTCTGCCGCACTGTCAGGCGGCAATGGCTGTCGCCATCAGTCCGCCGCAAGCTCTGCAGCCGTCACCATCAGTCCGCCGCACTGACAGGCGGCGATGGCTGTCGCCATCAATCCGTCACACACGGCACCACCCCATGAGACTGACTCCGCCGAACCTCGAGCGGCCCACCAGTACGCGACTGCAGTTGTCACCATCAAGCTCCACTATTTAAAGGACCCTTCCGACACGCTGAGGCTAAGCTCTCTGAACTCTCGACTCTCTAAGCTCTCCTCCTCATCTCTAAGCTCTAGAACTCATTCCGAGCACTCCATTACTGTTGGTCGAAAACTGACTTGACCGTCGGAGGGTCATGCCGGAGCCACCCCCCACCAGCTCCGGATGGGACTTTATTTTGCAGGTCCCCGATGGCGACCTCAGCGGCATCGACTCCGGTGACCTCCGGCGAAGACGGATTTCTGCACCAACAGATTGGCGCTAGAGGACGGGCCGAACCTTCGAGGTTCCTTTGTTCTTGAAGGGGTGCTCGGCGACGATTCTCTTCTTCCCGCTCCGAATTCTCCCTCTTCCCCTTCGGGATTCCTTTCCCGAAAGAAAATGCCCCCCAGGAGAGCCTCGACCCGACGATCGGCGGCCTCTACAACCCGATCTCGTTCGGGTCCGTCTGCTCCCACTCCAGCCCCGGCGACCCGAGTTTACTCTGTAGCCGCAGTGGACGCGGAGCAGTTCGGCCTACTCGCCCAGCAAATCCGTGATCTTACGGAGGTAGTGCAGGCGATGCAGGCCACACATCCACGGGCCCCGGTATCAGCTCGACCAGCACGGGATTCCCCGGAGTCCCGGGGTCCGGCCCAGGGGCGATCGACATGGGCTACCCGACCTTCGGTCCCCGAAAGGGGAAAGCAACCGGGGGAGAGCCCCCGCTCGGACCGCGGCTTGACCCAGGGAGAAGCTTCGCGCCCATTCTGCGAGAAGACTTTGGAAATCAAGGATCGCGAGGATCTCCTGGATCAAAGACTCTTAGAAATGAGCCGACGTATAGAAGAACTTCGTTATACTCCCTCCTTCCGTGGTAATGATATTTGCGCTGACCCTCCTTTCTCACAGAAAATTATGCAGGAGCAGATTCCGTCGAACTTTAAGCTCCCGCACTTCGAGAGCTATGATGGGACCACCGATCCGGTCGACCACTTGGAAGCCTTCAGGACGACAATGTTGCTTCATGGTGCGTCGGACGCCATCTTGTGCCGGGCTTTCCCCTCCACCCTCAAGGGAGCAGCCAGGAATTGGTACTCGGCGCTTAAGCCGAGCACCATCCAATCGTTTGACCAAATGAGTCAGCAGTTCGCGGCCCATTTCGTCAGTAGCAGGCGGCCGCATCGAGGCTCGAATTTCTTGATGGCCATCAGGCAGAAGGAGGGAGAACCCATTCGGGCTTATGTCACCCGGTTTAACGCAGCTGCGCTGGAAGTTCGAAACTTGGACCAATCAGTCGCAATAGCTGCCCTCAAAGGCGGCCTTCAGAAGAACGACCTGCTGTTCTCCCTGAAAAAGAAATACCCTAGGAATTTCGCTGACATGCTAGCTCGGGCCGAAAGTTACGCCCGAACGGAGGAGGCTTTCGAAGCCAAGGACGATGAAGCTCGCGACAAGCGACGAATCAGCAGGCCAGGAAGGCCCGCCGAAGAAAGGAAGCGGATCGAGGCATGGTCGCGCTCCCGAACTCCCCCCAGTCGCGGGCGAGCCCGAACTCCCCCTCGGGCTCGGAGGTAGGGGACTCCCGACGGAAGGATGCACCGAGGTTCCCCTCCGCGACGAGGTTTCCCTCCGCGCCGAAGTTCCCCTCCGTGCCGAAGTGCTCCCCGACGACGATTTCACAGCTACGCCCCCCTTAACGCCCCGAAGGCCTAAGTGCTGATGGAGATCAAAGAACGACTTTCGAGGCCAGAGAGAATGCGTTCCCATCCCAGCAAACGCAACCCCAACAAGTTCTGCCTCTACCATCGCGACCACGATCACGACACTGAGGAGTGCATCCAACTCCAGAACGAGATCGAGGAGCTTGTCAGGCGAGGCAGACTTGGCCGATTCCTGTGAAGACGGCCTGAAGAGCGAGAAGATCGGCTAAGGGCGTTGCCGCCGGGTGGGGGAGACCAACAAGAGGATCGGCCGCCTCTCGGCGTCATCAACACTGTCTCGGGGGGGCTTCAGCAAGAAGAGGCCGGCGGATCCGAGGGACCGGCAAAGAGGCGGAGGACCATGGAGCCTGTGACATTCACCAAGGCGGATGGCCAGGGGATCCAGTTTTCGCATAACGACGCGGTTGTAATCTCTTTGAACATCGCTGACTATGATGTGCGTCGTGTTTTGGTGGATAATGGAAGTTCGACAGACATATTGTTCTACGATGCCTTCTCAAAAATGTCCCTGCCTGATGACCGCTTAGGACCTGTGAACTCCCCCTGGTAGGATTTGCTGGCGGCGCCGTTCCGATCGAAGGTGTAGTGACTCTGGCCGTGACGGCGGGCCGATATCCGAAATTGGCTAAGGCGCAGGTCGACTTCTTAGTCGTGAGAACCCTGTCCGCCTATAATGCTATCCTCGGGCGACCCGGCCTGAATACGCTCCGGGCGGTGGTGTCAACCCACTACCTGAAGATGAAATTTTCGACGAGTCATGGGGTCGACGAGGTCAGAGGAGACCAAACTCTGGCGAAGTACTGCTACTCGGCCACCCTGCGCAGGGGAAACCAGCCCGACCCTTACTTTGTTGATGGGCTGGACGTTCGCATCGACCTCACCGAGGAGTGGGGCGAGCCTGCGGAAGACCTCGTCTCCGTACCCTTGCATGACGGAAGCCCGGGGCACGTGGTGCAGATCAGCTCCAGCTTAGCGGCCGAGGTTAGGGAGCAGCTCATCGCTTTCCTTAGAAGAAATACAAACGTCTTCGCATGGACCCCAGCGGATGTACTGGGGATTGACGCCGAGGTCATGGAACATCGGCTGGCCGTCGATTTGAGGCACCGATCCATCAGAGAAAAGCTGCGCCACCACGCCCTAGAGAGACAGAAGGCGATCGTCGAAGAAGTGGACAAGCTCCTCAAAGTCGGACTCATCCGGAAGGTCAACTATCCGACGTGGGTCTCGAACGTGGTTCTCGTCAAGAAGACGAACAACAAGTGGAGGATGTGCATCGACTTCAAGAAGCTGAACAAGGCCTGTCCTAAGGACAGCTACCCCCTCCCCAGGATCGACCAGCTGGTGGATGCAACCTCGGGCCACGAGCTCCTCACCTTCATGGACGCCTTTTCTGGTTACAACCAGATACGCATGGCGCCCGAGGACGAAGAAAAGACCACCTTCATTACTGACCGAGGTCTCTATTGTTACAGGGTCATGCCTTTCGGACTCAAGAATGCAGGAGCGACGTATCAGCGCTTGGTCAATAAGGTCTTCAAGGGATAGATCGGCCGCAACATGGAGGTGTACATGGATGACATGCTCGTCAAAAGTCGAGCTTCAACGGACCACCTCGCCAACCTTAAAGAGACCTTCGGTACGCTCAGGAGGCACAAGATGAAGCTGAACCCGATCAAATGCACCTTCGGCGTGACCTCTGAAAAATTCCTCGGATTCATGGTGTCAAGACGCGGAATCGAGGCAAACCCCGAGAAAATCCGAGCTATTCGAGAAATGACTGCTCCGAAGACCATCAAAGAAGTTCAGCGTCTGACCGAAAAGGTGGCGTCCCTAAGTCACTTTGTCTCAAGGTCGGTCGAGCGGTGCATGCCCTTCTTCCAAGTTCTCAGGCGGTCGAAGGACTTCTGCTGGATGGTGGAGTGCAAACAAGCATTTGAAGAGCTCAAAAGCTACCTCGGCTCGCCCCTGCTGCTGGCAAAGCTCGAACCCGGGGAGAAATTATTTCTGTACCTTGCTGTCTCCCCCGAAGCCCTGGCGGCGGTGTTGGTCAGGGAAGAAGCGAAGGCACAACGACCGGTCTACTACGTGAGCCGAGCTCTGAGGGACGCAGAGATCAGGTACTCCAGGTTAGAAAAATTAACCTACTGTCTTCTAATTGCTGCCAGAAAGCTCCGACCTTACTTTCAGGAGCACACCATAACGGTCCTCACAGACCAATCGATAAGAGCGGTCCTCCACCGAGCGGACGCTTCCGGGAGAATCGCAAAATGGGCGATCGAGCTCACAAAGTTCGACATCAACTACCGACCCAAGCCATCGATCAAGGCCCAGATACTGGCAGACTTTGTGCTAGAATGCACCATTCCGATCGAAGCCGAGCTTGGATCGAGCGATACCGACGTCGGAGCAGGATCGAGCTACGACGAAGCCAGACTTTGGCAGCCAAGCCTCCCCGAAGAAAGGGCCGACCTTCCTGAAAACTTCTGGGTTCTGCACGTGGATGGCTCATCCAACTCCGTCGGAGCCGGTGCGGGGCTGGTCTTGGTCAGCCTCGAGGGGATCATCGCCGAGTACGCGCTGCGCTTCGAGTTTTTCGTGACCAACAATGAAGCCGAATATGAAGCGCTGATCGTCGGACTGCGGATAGCAAGGAAACTAAAAGTAGATCGGCTTCAAGTCTATAGCGATTCCCAGCTGGTGGTCGGTCAGGTTGGCGGCAGCTACGAGGCACGGGAGGAAAGCATGGCGAGGTACCTCGGGAAAGTGAGGAATTTAATTCCGGCCTTCGACAGCTTCGGCATTCAGCACGTCCCGAGGACGAAAAATACGAGAGCCGACCTTCTCTCCAAGTTGGCCACTTTCACCCCGGCCGAACTGTCCAAAGAAGTATTTTTGAAAACTCTGAAGTGCCCGACCACGGAAGAATCTCAGGCCATCCTACGGACGGACTTTGAGCCCAGCTGGATCGACCTGTTGGTCGCCTACCTTAAGGAAGGGGTCCTTCCTCACGACCGAAAAGAAGCTCGAAAACTCAAGAATCAAGCCTTCCGCTACGTCTTATACGAGGACAGGTTATATAAAAGGTCGTACTCCCTCCCATTGCTGAGATGTCTCCGACCTTCAGAGGCCGACTTCGCACTATGGGACGTGCACGAAGAACTCTGCGGAAGTCACGTAGGGGCCAGGTTTCTGTCGCAGAAACTACTTCGGCAGGGGTACTACTGGCCGACCCTATTTCACGACTCTGTGGAATATGTGAAGAGGTGCGATCGCTGCCAGAAGAACGCCAGCGTGCAAAGGCGGCCAGCATCCGAACTTACTCCGCTCAGTGCGCCATGGCCCTTCGCGCAATGGAGAATGGACATACTCGGCCCCTTCCCAACAGCATCCGGACAGCGGAAGTTTCTCCTGATCGTGATCGACTACTTCACCAAGTGGGTCGAGGCGGAACCACTAGCAAAGATCACCGAGGCCAAGGTGCAGGACTTCGTATGAAAGTCGCTAATCTGTCGGTTCGGCCTGCCCCAAACCCTCATAACCGACAACGGGCGGCAGTTCTCCGGAGCACGGTTTGCCGAGTTCTGCGAAGGGCTAAACGTCTCCCACCACTTCACATCGGTGGCTCACCCGCAGGCCAATGGGAAAGCTAAAGTGACCAACCGGATCCTACTGCAAGGTATTAAAGCAAGGCTCGATGGGGCAAAGGATGCCTGGGTGGACGAACTCTACCACGTCCTCTGGGCGTACCGAACTATACAGAGGGTACCGACCGGTGAGACGCCCTTCGCCTTGGCCTTTGGTACCGAGGCGGTTATCCCGATCGAGCTCAAACTCCCGTTCGCACGAGTCGTGGGCTTCAACGAGCGACACAACCCCCAGGATCTTAGAGTCAACCTCGACCTTCTGGAAGAAAAGAGGGAGGGAGCCCGCATCCGGATGGCCGCCTACCGGCGGAAGGTGGCTCGATATTATAACTCTAGGGTCAAAAACAAGGCATTTAGAGTGGAAGACTTAGTGTTTCGGCGAGCAGCCGTCTCTCAATCTCAGAGCCAAGGAAAACTCGTCCCGAATTGGGAAGGTCCGTATAAAGTGATAGAGATCATCCGACCCAGAACCTATGCCTGAAGGAGCTCGGAGGAACAGTGCTTCCCCGACCTTGGAACTCAGAAAATCTGAGAATGTATCACGAGTAGGCTTCTCTTAATAAAATTTCTTCGCTCGACGTTATTGTTTCGGTATCGTATGACGACATGGAAGAAACGAGCCCGCCATGAGGGCGTGAGGAATCGACCTTAAGGAAGAGCCCATTCGGCCCTAGGAGAGAAACGAAGAGCAGAAGTTCTTCCGCCGAAGCGGAATGAAGTTCGGCACAAGCAAGGGCGGAGCAAAGTTCCCCCGCAGAATGAGGAAAGTTCCCCCGTGGAATGAAGTTCGGCATAAGGGAGGCCGAATTCCGTGGCAGATCACCCAAATGAAGTTCGGCCGCGCTCGAGACCGCCCCAGGGTGATCAAGGCCGAACTCCCCCTCGAGCACGCCGCTACAACGAATTCACGGGAGGTGCGATGAAGTTCGGGCAAGCAAAGTCGACCTTCACCTCGAGCTCGCCACCAAGGAAGCCCCGACAGAAGGGCGCGAAGAAATCCTCCTCCTGAAGGATTCCGCAGCTACGACCCGCTTCTCTAACTCGAATTCTCGACGAAGTTAAGAGCCAGCCGCCAAGACCTGAAGGACTACGGCCTCCCCAAACGTGCGCGATCGAAGCAAAGTCGAAGGCCCCGTTCACAAAGGACGGGATGGGGGGAGAAGCACGGACGACGGTCCGAATGTGCCCCCACAGCCGGTTAGGAACAGGAGGAGAACCTCGTCCTAGCGTGAGCAAAGTCGAAGGCCCCGTTCACAAAGGATGGGATGGGGGGAGAAACACGGACGACGGTCCGAATGTGCCCCCACAGTCGGTTAGGAACAGGAGGAGAACCTCATCCTAGCGTGAGCAAAGTCGAAGGCCCCATTCACAAAGGACGGGATGGGGGGAGAGGCGAGGACGACGGTCCCCATGTGCCCCCACAGCCCGTTAGGAACAGGAGGAGAACCTCATCCTAACGCGAGCAAGGTCAAAGGCCTCGTTTGCCTAAAACGAGATGGAGGGAGAGGCGAGGACGACGGTCCCCATGTGCCCCCACAGCCCGTTAGAAATAGGAGGAGAATCTCGTCCTAATGTGAGCAAGGTCGAAGGCCTCATTCACCTAAAACGAGATGGGGGGAGAAGCACGGACGACGGTCCGAATGAGCCCCCACAGTTGGTTAAGAACAGAAGGGAACCTCGTCCTGACGTGAGCAAGATCCGAGACCGAGCCTCAAAGTCTACGGCAAGCCTCGGCTGCAGAAGATGAGGCCGCCCCCGAGCGCCCACATCAACCTCGGCCGCAGGAAATGAGTTCCGTTTCAACTCCAAACATCGACCGGAGATGAGACCTCCCCCGAGCTTCCGCTACAACGAGCGTGGGGCTTGGAAGAAAACTTTGGCAGTTGCCTGTTTTGGTACTCCCTTCCTTCAACTTTTGAACTCGGGAGTAGGGGGGCTACTGTTGGGGATAAATCCCGCTCCTGCCGAAGCCCGACCCGACGCTCGGCCTAATGTAGCCAGTAGCCGCAGAAGAGCTCCGGCAGACGGGCTTCAACCAAACTCCCAACGGTCGAGCTTCTTCCAGCAGGCCGAACCAGACAGCTGCCGAGCTTCTTCCAGCAGGCCGAACCAGACAGCTGCCGAGCTGCTTCCGGATTCCCAGCGTCGAGACCGAACTCTTCAACGGCCGAGCCTCAGCGAGGTCCTCCAACGGCTGAACTCCTCAGCGGACGAGCCTTAGCCGAACCAACCAGCAACCTCAGCCCTTCAACCGGGCCTCAGCCGAGCTTCTTCGGGCCTCTCAGCGGTCGAACTCCTCGGCAATCGCCCCTCGCCGAACTTCGGACGACCGAGCTCCTATCGAACTCTCAAGCGTCCAAGCCTCAGCCGAGGTCCAACAGCCGGCCAAACTCTCAAACGGCCGAGCTTCAAATTCCCAGCGACCGAACTCTTGAGCGGACGAGCCTTAATTGCATACCTCCAGCCAGACGCCTATGGGAGCCGAACTCCCTCCTATCTTCCTCTTCAGGAGCCCGAACTCCGAAATGGGCACATGACGAAGGCCTTCAACCCTTCATTCGGCAAGCTTTGCAGCCATCACCATCAGTCCGCCGCAAGCTCTGCAGCCATCACCATCCGTCTGCCGCACTGTCAGGTGGCGATGGCTGTCGCCATCAGTCCGCCGCAAGCTCTGCAGCCGTCATCATCAGTCCGCCGCACTAACAGGCGGCGATGGCTGTCGCCATCAATCCGCCGCACACGGCACCACCCCATGAGACTGACTCCGCCGAACCTCGAGCGGCCCACCAGTACGCGACTGCAGTTGTCACCATCAAGCTCCACTATTTAAAGGACCCTTCCGACACGCTGAGGCTAAGCTCTCTGAACTCTCGACTCTCTAAGCTCTCCTCCTCATCTCTAAGCTCTGGAACTCATTCCGAGCACTCCATTACTGTTGATCGAAAACTGACTTGACCGTCGGAGGGTCCTGTTGGAGCCATCTCCACCAGCTCCGGATGGGACTTTATTTTGCAGGTCCCCAGCGGCGACCTCAACGGCATCGACTCCAGCGACCTCCGGCGAAGATGAATTTCTGCATCAATAGTAATGTTTTGAAAAATGCTGTGCAAGACATGATACTTTCATACGAAAGATGCAATCCGGACCTCACATGCATGCTTGAGGCCGGAGATGGAGAAGAGCGGGTGTGAAGGATATTAAGACAAGGGAGACTATGGATGTGATCATGGTTTTAAGGTTGGGGGTGGGCGTGGGCGTTGGCTGTGTTGGGCGTTGGCTGTGTTAGACATTATGCACGGACGCAGGGTGGTAAGACCTTTTTAAATTATTGGGAAGAAGTGAAAACCAGGGAGATATCCATCAAAACTTGGCTTGGAGTTTGGACCATGTGGGATGAGGATAAAATATATTAGGTATTTGCACGGTCGTTAGTTGTTATCTTTCTACAAATTAGAGTCAATTGGCTTCCACTGCACCAAACGCGTCGTAACGTTTCGTGCGATCGTGGCTTCCTAGCATCCTTCATGTTATGAAATTCAAAAACCAAAAATTTCATGTGGATTCATAGATTTATATTTTCATACTATCAAAATCATCAAGCTATTTATGATCCTTAAACGGGATATGATGAGCGGTTAATAAATAAATAAATAAATCATCAAGTTATATAGCTCTCATGTATATCATATAGGTGTCTTAACTAGTGGACGTAAATAAAAAAAATATTAGAACATGCATTTTGAAAGATTTTTAAATATATATATATATATATATATATATATATATTGTGGGAGTAAGCTGCTCATTGATTCTATCCTTCTACTCGGGGTGCATTTAGGCCAACCCAGCGGGATTACGGCGAATGTGAATGCTCGTCAGAAAATTTATTCTTACTCTAACCTCAAGCTGCTAGTTCATTTATTCATGCAGCAAAAAATCCATAAATGACACCACCGACTAACAATCCTAATTTGAAAATTAGGTAGAGTCTCTTCCTCAACGGATTGCCCTATTGTAGCCTAGAGTCTAAAGAATTAGGCTTGATGGCCTATAGATTCTGTCTAACAGTCTACTGCTCCATCTCTATATTAAAATATATCGAGGGGGCTCTCAAGTAAAATCACTTTTGGAGGAAAAGGTGGCACCTCTCTCTCGTACACATTATTCTCCATTTTTACTCTATTATTCTCGAACTCAAATTGACTTAAGCATTGGAGGATTCTTCATCGAAAAATTCTTGAATAATATAGACTTTCTTTGCAGGTTCTCTCCGACGTCTTGATCCCCGAATGACATTCTACTCCAGTCGCACTAGCATCCTGCCAGAATCTTGCGGCAATAATATTTCTGATAGAAA
>QRFJ01000120.1:1123923-1489061 GCA_006176705.1 Cocos nucifera | reverse complement strand
AATAGGACTCTTGATCATAGAGTTTTAGTTTAGTAAGGCTCTAGAGTTCCGATCCAATGGGACTCATGATCAGCCACATGATCAGATAGGTACTTTTTTTTAGTGTAACCCCATATGTTTGAACTCATTATCAACCTAAGTTGGTAGCATAAGAATCAATTTCTATATCAATTAAAGTGACTATCTAGCAATGATATCCAATGTTTAGATAGATCGAATGTACGTGAGGCAACATTCAGAACGTACTCAAATATGGTTACCATATGATTCATCTCTTTGATCCTAAATGCTTAAAAGATGATCTAGGATTTAATTGTCAATCCTAATCAAGTCGTCCATATTGTATTTTAAATTTTGAATCTATCACATGGATTGTCCTAATTGAAGTCTTACTAAATTGAAATATAATGATGCATTATCTCCAGTTTTACTTGAAGGTATCAATCCCATCTTAACTCACGCACCGACTTAATAAGTACTTACTACACCCAAAAATCTTCTATCACTGAATTAGAAATTCAGGTAGTCTAGTATCAAAGTATAGTGAGTTGTTTGCAAGTTATAGTGGTGATCTCAGATCTAAAGGATACTTATACCCATATTCCTTCAAAGCAAGTCTTGATAATGGAATGCTCCAGTATGGTTACGTTCAGTGTAGATATACTTCTATATCTCATCTATATGCCATATCAGTATCTCTACACTTCATGATTAAGAGGACAACCAATCTATATGGCACATAACCATCTATATTTGATATTGCTATCATCCTTGTAATAACATATCATTTGGTCACGAACAGATTTAAGGACTAAACGATAAATTCTTTTTTATCAATTCTAAATAAAATGGGCACACGACGAAGGCCTTCAACCCTTCATTCGGCAAGCTCTGCAGCCATCACCATCAGTAGTCCGCCGCACTGTCAGGCGGCGATGGCTGTCGCCATCAGTCCGCCGCAAGCTCTGCAGCCATCACCATCAGTCCGCCGCACTGTCAGGCGGCGATGGCTGTCGCCATCAATCCGCCGCACACGGCACCACCCGTGAGACTGACTCCGCCGAACCTCGAGCGGCCCACCAGCACGCGGCTGCAGTTGTCACCATCAAGCTCCACTATTTAAAGGACCCTTCCGACACGCTAAGGCTAAGCTCTCTGAACTCTCGACTCTCTAAGCTCTCCTCCTCATCTCTAAGCTCCGGAACTCATTCCGAGCACTCCATTACTGTTGGCCGAAAACTGACTTGACCGTCGGAGGGTCCTGCCGGAGCCACCCCCCACCAGCTTCCGGACGGGACTTTGTTTTGCAGGTCCCCGACGGCGACCTCAGCGGCCTCGACTCCGGCGACCTCCGGCGAAGATGGATTTCTGCACCAACAGATTGGCGCTAGAAGGAAGGGCCTGAACCTTCGAGGTTCCTTTGTTCTTGAAGGGGTGCTCGGCGACGATTCTCTTCTTCCCGCTCCGGATTCTCCCTCTTCCCCTTCGGGATTCCTTTCCCGAAAGAAAATGCCCCCCAGGAGAGCCTCGACCCGACGATCGGCGGCCTCCGCAACCCGATCTCGTTCGGGTCCGTCTGCTCCCGCTCCAGCCCCGGCGACCCGAGTTCACTCTGTAGCCGCAGTGGACGCGGAGCAGTTCGGCCTGCTCGCCCAGCAGGTCCGTGATCTTACGGAGGCAGTGCAGGCGATGCAGGCCATGCATCCGTGGGCCCCGGTATCAGCTCGATCGGCACGGGATTCCCCGGAGTCCCGGGGTCCGGCCCAGGGGCGACCGGCATGGGCTACCCGACCTTCGGTCCCCGGAAGGGGAAAGCAACCGGGGGAGAGCCCCCGCTCGGACCGCGGCTCGACCCAGGGAGAAGCTTCGCGCCCATTCTGCGAGAAGACTTTGGAAATCAAGGATCGCGAGGATCTCCTGGATCAAAGGCTCTTAGAAATGAGCCGACGCATAGAAGAACTTCGTCATACTCCCTCCTCCCGTGGTAATGATATTTGCGCTGACCCTCCTTTCTCACAGAGAATTATGCAGGAGCAGGTCCCGCCGAACTTCAAGCTCCCGCACTTCGAGAGCTATGATGGGACCACCGATCCGGTCGACCACTTGGAAGCCTTCAGGACGACAATGTTGCTTCATGGTGCGCCGGACGCCATCTTGTGCCGGGCTTTCCCCTCCACCCTCAAGGGGGCAGCCAGGAATTGGTACTCGGCGCTTAAGCCGAGCACCATCCAATCGTTTGACCAAATGAGTCAGCAGTTCGCGGCCCATTTCGTCAGTAGCAGGCGGCCGCGTCGAGGCTCGGATTCCTTGATGGCCATCAGGCAGAAGGAGGGAGAACCCATCCGGGCTTATGTCACCCGATTTAACGCAGCTGCGCTGGAAGTCCGGAACTTGGACCAATCAGTCGCAATGGCCGCCCTCAAAGGCGGCCTTCAGAAGAACGACCTGCTGTTCTCCCTGGAAAAAGAAATACCCCAGGGATTTCGCTGACATGCTAGCTCGGGCCGAAAGTTACGCCCGGGCGGAGGAGGCTTTCGAAGCCAAGGATGATGAAGCTCGCGACAAGCGACGAATCAGCAGGCCAGGAAGGCCCGCCGAAGAAAGGAAGCGGACCGAGGCACGGCCGCGCTCCCGAACTCCCCCCAGTCGCGGGCGAGCCCGAACTCCCCCTCGGGCTCGGAGGTAGGGGACTCCCGACGGAAGGACGCGCCGAGGTTTCCCTCCGCACCGAGGTTTCCCTCCATGCCGAAGTCCTCCCCGACGATGATTTCACAGCTACGCCCCCCTCAATGCCCCGAAGGCCCAAGTGCTGATGGAGATCAAAGAACGACTTCCGAGGCCGGAGAGAATGCGTTCCCATCCCAGCAAACGCAACCCCAACAAGTTCTGCCTCTACCATCGCGACCACGGTCACGACACTGAGGAGTGCATCCAGCTCCAGGACGAGATCGAGGAGCTCGTCAGGCGAGGCAGACTTGGCCGATTCCTGCGAAGACGGCCTGAAGAGCGAGAAGATCGGCTAGGGGCGTTGCCGCCGGGTGGGGGAGACCAACAAGAGGATCGGCCGCCTCTCGGCGTCATCAACACTGTCTCGGGGGGGCTTCAGCAAGAAGAGGCCGGCGGATCCGAGGGACCGGCAAAGAGGCGGAGGACCATGGAGCCTGTGACATTCACCGAGGCGGACGGCCAGGGGATCCAGTTTCCGCATAACGACGCGGTTGTAATCTCTTTGAACATCGCTGACTATGATGTGCGTCGTGTTTTGGTGGATAATGGAAGTTCGGCAGACATATTGTTCTACGATGCCTTCTCAAAAATGTCCCTGCCTGATGACCGCTTAGGACCTGTGAACTCCCCCCTGGTAGGATTTGCTGGCGGCGCCGTTCCGGTCGAAGGTGTAGTGACTCTGGCTGTGACGGCGGGCCGATATCCGAAATTGGCTAAGGCGCAGGTCGACTTCTTAGTCGTGAGAACCCCGTCCGCCTATAACGCTATCCTCGGGCGACCCGGCCTGAATACGCTCCGGGCGGTGGTGTCAACCTACTACCTGAAGATGAAATTTTCCGACGAGTCATGGGGTCGGCGAGGTCAGAGGAGACCAAACTCTGGCGAAGTACTGCTACTCGGCCACCCTGCGCAGGGGGAACCAGCCCGACCCTTACCTTGTTGATGGGCTGGACGTTCGCGACGACCTCACCGAGGAGCGGGGCGAGCCTGCGGAAGACCTCATCTCCGTACCCTTGCATGACGGAAGCCCGGGGCACGTGGTGCAGATCGGCTCCAGCTTAGCGGCCGAGGTTAGGGAGCAGCTCATCGCTTTCCTCAGAAGAAATGCAGACGTCTTCGCATGGACCCCAGCGGATGTACCGGGGATCGACGCCGAGGTCATGGAACATCGGCTGGCCGTCGATCCGAGGCACCGACCCATCAGAGAAAAGCTGCGCCACCACGCACCGGAGAGACAGAAGGCGATCGTCCGAAGAAGTGGACAAGCTCCTCAAAGCCGGACTCATCCGGGAGGTCAACTATCCGACGTGGGTCTCGAACGTGGTTCTCGTCAAGAAGACGAACAACAAGTGGAGGATGTGCATCGACTTCAAGAAGCTGAACAAGGCCTGTCCGAAGGACAGCTACCCCCTCCCCAGGATCGACCAGCTGGTGGATGCAACCTCGGGCCACGAGCTCCTCACCTTCATGGACGCCTTTTCTGGTTACAACCAGATACGCATGGCGCCCGAGGACGAAGAAAAGACCACCTTCATTACTGACCGAGGTCTCTATTGTTACAGGGTCATGCCTTTCGGACTCAAGAATGCAGGAGCGACGTATCCAGCGCTTGGTCAACAAGGTCTTCAAGGGACAGATCGGCCGCAACATGGAGGTGTACGTGGACGACATGCTCGTCAAAAGTCCGAGCTTCAACGGACCACCTCGGCCGACCTTAAAGAGACCTTCGGTACGCTCAGGAGGCACAAGATGAAGCTGAACCCGATCAAATGCGCCTTCGGCGTGACCTCCGAAAAATTCCTCGGATTCATGGTGTCAAGACGCGGAATCGAGGCAAACCCCGAGAAAATCCGAGCTATTCGAGAAATGACTGCTCCGAAGACCATCAAAGAAGTTCAGCGCCTGGCCGAAAAGGTGGCGTCCCTAAGTCGCTTTGTCTCAAGGTCGGCCGAGCGGTGCATGCCCTTCTTCCAAGTTCTCAGGCGACCGAAGGACTTCTGCTGGACGGTGGAGTGCAAACAAGCATTTGAAGAGCTCAAAAGCTACCTCGGCTCGCCCCCGCTGCTGGCAAAGCCCGAACCCGGGGAGGAATTATTTCTGTACCTTGCTGTCTCCCCCGGGGCCCTGGCGGCGGTGTTGGTTAGGGAAGAAGCGAAGGCGCAACGATCGGTCTACTACGTGAGCCGAGCTCTGAGGGACGTAGAGACCAGGTACTCCAAGTTAGAAAAATTAATCTACTATCTTCTAATTGCTGCCAGGAAGCTCCGACCTTACTTTCAGGAGCACACCATAACGGTCCTCACAGACCAACCGATAAGAGCGATCCTCCACCGAGCGGACGCTTCCGAGAGAATCGCAAAATGGGCGATCGAGCTCACAGAGTTCGACATCAACTACCGGCCCAGGCCATCGATCAAAGCCCAGATACTGGCAGACTTTGTGCTAGAATGCACCATTTCGATCGAAGCCGAGCTTGAATCGAGCGACACCGACGTCGGGGCAGGACCGAGCTACGACGAAGTCGGGCTTTGGTAGCCGAGCCTCCCCGAAGAAAGGGCCGACCTTCCTGAAAACTTCTGGGTTCTGCACGTGGATGGCTCATCCAACTCCGTCGGAGCTGGTGCGGGGCTGGTCTTGGTCAGCCCCGAGGGGATCATCGCCGAGTACGCGCTGCGCTTCGAGTTTTCCGCGACCAACAATGAAGCTGAATATGAAGCGCTGATCGCCGGACTGCGGATAGCAAGGGAACTGAAAGTAGATCGGCTTCAAGTCTATAGCGATTCCCAGCTGGTGGTCGGTCAGGTTGGCGGCAGCTACGAGGCACGGGAGGAAAGCATGGCGAGGTACCTCGGGAAAGTGAGGAATTTAATTCCGACCTTCGACAGCTTCGGCATTCGGCACGTCCCGAGGATGAAAAATGCGAGAGCCGACCTTCTCTCCAAGTTGGCCACTTTCACCCCGGCCGAACTGCCCAAAGAAGTATTTTTGGAAACTCTGAAGTGCCCGACCATGGAAGAATCTCAGGCCATCCTACGGACGGACTTCGAGCCCAGCTGGATCGACCCGTTGGTCGCCTACCTTAAAGAAGGGGTCCTTCCTCACGACCGAAAAGAAGCTCGAAAACTCAGGAATCAGGCCTCCCGCTACGTCTTATACGAGGACAGGTTATATAAAAGGTCGTACTCCCTCCCATTGCTGAGATGTCTCCGACCTTCAGAGGCCGACTTCGCACTACGGGACGTGCACGAAGGACTCTGCGGAAGTCACGCAGGGGCCAGGTCCCTGTCGCAAAAACTACTTCGGCAGGGGTACTACTGGCCGACCCTGTTTCACGACTCCGTGGAATATGTGAAGAGGTGCGATCGCTGCCAGAAGAACGCCAGCGTGCAAAGGCGGCCAGCATCCGAACTTACTCCGCTCAGTGCGCCATGGCCCTTCGCGCAATGGGGAATGGACATACTCGGCCCCTTCCCAACAGCGTCCGGACAGCGGAAGTTTCTCCTGGTCGCGATCGACTACTTCACCAAGTGGGTCGAGGCGGAACCACTAGCAAAGATCACCGAGGCCAAGGTGCAGGACTTCGTATGGAAGTCGCTAATCTGCCGGTTCGGCCTGCCCCGAACCCTCATAACCGACAACGGGCGGCAGTTCTCCGGAGCACGGTTTGCCGAGTTCTGCGAAGGGCTAAACGTCTCCCACCACTTCACATCGGTGGCTCACCCGCAGGCCAATGGGGAAGCTGAAGTGACCAACCGGACCCTGCTGCAAGGTATCAAAGCAAGGCTCGATGGGGCAAAGGGTGCCTGGGTGGACGAACTCTACCACGTCCTCTGGGCGTACCGAACTACACAGAGGGTACCGACCGGTGAGACGCCCTTCGCCTTGGCCTTTGGTACCGAGGCGGTTATCCCGATCGAGCTCAAACTCCCGTCCGCACGAGTCGTGGGCTTCAACGAGCGACACAACCCCCAGGACCTTAGAGTCAACCTCGACCTTCTGGAAGAAAAGAGGGAGGGAGCCCGCATCCGGATGGCCGCCTACCGGCGGAAGGTGGCTCGATATTATAACTCCAGGGTCAAAAACAAGGCATTTAGAGTGGGAGACTTAGTGCTTCGGCGAGCAGCCGTCTCTCAGTCTCAGAGCCAAGGAAAACTCGTCCCGAATTGGGAAGGTCCGTATAAAGTGATAGAGATCATCCGACCCGGAACCTATCGCCTGAAGGAGCTCGGAGGAACAGTGCTTCCCCGACCTTGGAACTCAGAAAATCTGAGAATGTATCACCAGTAGGCTTCCCTTAATAAAATTCCTTCGCTCGACGTTATTGTTTCGGTATCGTATGACGACATGGAAGAAACGAGCCCGCCATGAGGGCGCGAGGAGTCGGCCTTAAGGAAGAGCCCATTCGCCCCTAGGAGGGAAACGGAGAGCAGAAGTTCTTCCGCCGAAGCGGAATGAAGTTCGGCACAAGCAAGGGCGGAGCAAAGTTCCCCCGCAGAATGAGGAAAGTTCCCCCGCGGAATGAAGTTCGGCATAAGGGAGGCCGAACTCCGCGGCAGATCACCCAAATGAAGTTCGGCCGCGCTCGAGACCGCCCCAGGGTGATCAAGGCCGAACTCCCCCTCGAGCACGCCGCTACAACGAATTCACGGGAGGTGCGATGAAGTTCGGGCAAGCAAAGTCGACCTTCACCTCGAGCTCGCCACCAAGGAAGCCCCGACAGAAGGGCACGAAGAAATCCTCCTCCCGAAGGATTCCGCAGCTACGACCCGCTTCTCTAACTCGAATTCTCGGCGAAGTTAAGAGCCAGCCGCCAAGACCTGAAGGACTACGGCCTCCCCAAACGTGCGCGATCGAAGCAAAGTCGAAGGCCCCGTTCACAAAGGACGGGATGGGGGGAGAAGCACGGACGACGGTCCGAATGTGCCCCCACAGCCGGTTAGGAACAGGAGGAGAACCTCGTCCTAGCGTGAGCAAAGTCGAAGGCCCCGTTCACAAAGGACGGGATGGGGGGAGAAGCACGGACGACGGTCCGAATGTGCCCCCACAGTCGGTTAGGAACAGGAGGAGAACCTCGTCCTAGCGTGAGCAAAGTCGAAGGCCCCGTTCACAAAGGACGGGATGGGGGGAGAGGCGAGGACGACGGTCCCCATGTGCCCCCACAGCCCGTTAGGAACAGGAGGAGAACCTCGTCCTAACGCGAGCAAGGTCGAAAGGCCTCGTTCACCTAAAACGAGATGGGGGGAGAGGCGAGGACGACGGTCCCCATATGCCCCCACAGCCCGTTAGGAATAGGAGGAGAACCTCGTCCTAACGCGAGCAAGGTCGAAGGCCTCGTTCACCTAAAACGAGATGGGGGGAGAAGCACGGACGACGGTCCGAATGAGCCCCCACAGTCGGTTAAGAACAGGAGGGGAACCTCGTCCTGACGTGAGCAAGATCCGAGACCGAGCCTCAAAGTCTACGGCAAGCCTCGGCTGCAGAAGATGAGGCCGCCCCCGAGCGCCCACATCAACCTCGGCCGTAGGAAATGAGTTCCGTTTCAACTCCAAACATCGACCGAAGATGAGACCTCCCCCGAGCTTCCGCTACAACGAGCGCGGGGCTTGGAAGAAAACTTCGGCAGTCGCCTGTTTTGGTACTCCCTTCCTTCAACTTTTGAACTCGGGAGTGGGGGGGCTACTGTTGGGGATAAATCCCGCTCCTGCCGAAGCCCGGCCCGACGCTCGGCCTAATGTAGCCAGTAGCCGCAGAAGAGCTCCGGCAGACGGGCTTCAACCAAACTCCCAGCGGTCGAGCTTCTTCCAGCAGGCCGAACCAGACAGCTGCCGAGCTTCTTCCAGCAGGCCGAACCAGACAGCTGCCGAGCTGCTTCCGGATTCCCAGCGTCGAGACCGAACTCTTCAACGGCCGAGCCTCAGCGAGGTCCTCCAACGGCTGAACTCCTCAGCGGACGAGCCTTAGCCGAACCAACCAGCAACCGAAGCCCTTCAACCGGGCCTCAGCCGAGCTTCTTCGGGCCTCTCAGCGGTCGAACTCCTCGGCAATCGCCCCTCGCCGAACTTCGGACGACCGAGCTCCTACCGAACTCTCAAGCGTCCAAGCCTCAGCCGAGGTCCAACAGCCGGCCGAACTCTCAAACGGTCGAGCTTCGAATTCCCAGCGGCCGAACTCTTCAGCGGACGAGCCTTAGCTGCATACCTCCAGCCAGACGCCTATGGGAGCCGAACTCCCTCCTATCTTCCTCTTCAGGAGCCCGAACTCCTCCGAAATGGGCACACGACGAAGGCCTTCAACCCTTCATTCGGCAAGCTCTGCAGCCATCACCATCAGTCCGCCGCAAGCTCTGCAGCCATCACCATCCGTCTGCCGCACTGTCAGGTGGCGATGGCTGTCGCCATCAGTCCGCCGCAAGCTCTGCAGCCGTCATCATCAGTCCGCCGCACTAACAGGCGGCGATGGCTGTCGCCATCAATCCGCCGCACACGGCACCACCCCATGAGACTGACTCCGCCGAACCTCGAGCGGCCCACCAGTACGCGACTGCAGTTGTCACCATCAAGCTCCACTATTTAAAGGACCCTTCCGACACGCTGAGGCTAAGCTCTCTGAACTCTCGACTCTCTAAGCTCTCCTCCTCATCTCTAAGCTCTGGAACTCATTCCGAGCACTCCATTACTGTTGATCGAAAACTGACTTGACCGTCGGAGGGTCCTGTTGGAGCCATCTCCACCAGCTCCGGATGGGACTTTATTTTGCAGGTCCCCAGCGGCGACCTCAACGGCATCGACTCCAGCGACCTCCGGCGAAGATGAATTTCTGCATCAATAGTAATGTTTTGAAAAATGCTGTGCAAGACATGATACTTTCATACGAAAGATGCAATCCGGACCTCACATGCATGCTTGAGGCCGGAGATGGAGAAGAGCGGGTGTGAAGGATATTAAGACAAGGGAGACTATGGATGTGATCATGGTTTTAAGGTTGGGGGTGGGCGTGGGCGTTGGCTGTGTTGGGCGTTGGCTGTGTTAGACATTATGCACGGACGCAGGGTGGTAAGACCTTTTTAAATTATTGGGAAGAAGTGAAAACCAGGGAGATATCCATCAAAACTTGGCTTGGAGTTTGGACCATGTGGGATGAGGATAAAATATATTAGGTATTTGCACGGTCGTTAGTTGTTATCTTTCTACAAATTAGAGTCAATTGGCTTCCACTGCACCAAACGCGTCGTAACGTTTCGTGCGATCGTGGCTTCCTAGCATCCTTCATGTTATGAAATTCAAAAACCAAAAATTTCATGTGGATTCATAGATTTATATTTTCATACTATCAAAATCATCAAGCTATTTATGATCCTTAAACGGGATATGATGAGCGGTTAATAAATAAATAAATAAATCATCAAGTTATATAGCTCTCATGTATATCATATAGGTGTCTTAACTAGTGGACGTAAATAAAAAAAATATTAGAACATGCATTTTGAAAGATTTTTAATATATATATATATATATATATATATATATATTGTGGGAGTAAGCTGCTCATTGATTCTATCCTTCTACTCGGGGTGCATTTAGGCCAACCCAGCGGGATTACGGCGAATGTGAATGCTCGTCAGAAAATTTATTCTTACTCTAACCTCAAGCTGCTAGTTCATTTATTCATGCAGCAAAAAATCCATAAATGACACCACCGACTAACAATCCTAATTTGAAAATTAGGTAGAGTCTCTTCCTCAACGGATTGCCCTATTGTAGCCTAGAGTCTAAAGAATTAGGCTTGATGGCCTATAGATTCTGTCTAACAGTCTACTGCTCCATCTCTATATTAAAATATATCGAGGGGGCTCTCAAGTAAAATCACTTTTGGAGGAAAAGGTGGCACCTCTCTCTCGTACACATTATTCTCCATTTTTACTCTATTATTCTCGAACTCAAATTGACTTAAGCATTGGAGGATTCTTCATCGAAAAATTCTTGAATAATATAGACTTTCTTTGCAGGTTCTCTCCGACGTCTTGATCCCCGAATGACATTCTACTCCAGTCGCACTAGCATCCTGCCAGAATCTTGCGGCAATAATATTTCTGATAGAAAAATATATGCCAACTAACTCTTACACCGATTTTTATTTCTTTTTTTTCTCAAGAAAAACCAACCCTATATTTATATGCCTTCCATCAGATGGATTTTTAGGCTTGTCATTTGCTTTGCACGTTTGATTTATGATATATATATATATATATATATATATATATATATATATATATATATATATATATATATATATATATATATATATATATATATATATATATATATATATATATATATATATGGTCTAGACTCTGATTGATTGAATTTTAGTCCATATTCAATCGGAGATCTGATCATTGGATCAGTGTGCATTTATGTGTACGCTTGAAAAGGCGTGCTTGGTTGAAAAAAATGAGCATCTGCGTCTGAAAAAATTTCAAAAAAAAGTTTGAATCTGAAAAAAAAATTAAAAAAAATCTAAATCTAAAACAAAAAAATTCAGAAAAAAATCTGAACATGAAAAAAAACTTGGAAAAAAAAAAAGAAGAGGAGGAAGGCGCCTACATTCATTATGTAGATGCCTTCCTTTTTTTTTTCCTCCTAAGATTTTTTTTAAATTAAAAAATATAAAAAATAGAAAGAAAGAAAAAAAGGTGCTTGAAAGGTGCCTGCATTTTTTTTTCCAAATTTCTTTTCTAATTTTTTTCCAGATTTTTTTTAGGTTTTTTCTATTTTTTTAGGTTTTTTTTAAATTTTTTTCAAGCAGTAGTAGATTTTTTTTTGAACTTTTCAGATGCAGATGCACCTGTTTTTTCAATTTGCACGTCTTTTCATATATGCATTTCAAGATGCATACAAATTAAATGGTCGAAGATCCGACTGAATGTAGATTGGGTTCCGACCGATCGAAATCCAGTCTATCACTTTATATATATATTAGATAATAATTATTTTATGTCAATAATCAAAATTATTGGATGTAATTTTTTATTTTTAAACTATTTATATATTAAAAATCATACAATCTCAAAATCTCTTATTTATACATCAAATCATTAATATTTTATATTATTTAAATTATTTAAATTTTAAACATTTGATATATAGACTAAATATTTTTAGATTATATAATTTTTAATATATAAATTATTTAAAAATAGCGAGTTACTGACTCAAACCATTAATGCAGAAACCTCATCATCCAATTCAATATATATATATATATAAAATAAGATATAACCATTAAAATATTTATTTATTATAATTTATTATATTATCATATTTTAATTTTTAAAAAAAGAAAAAAAAAGAAAAAAATCGGGCAATGCATAAGGTTAGTATTGATGTCAAAAAATCTAGCTCCATTCGTGGTGGTGTAGACACCAATACTAATAATAAAAATTTTTACTTGGTTATGATTAAAATTTATTATTTAAATATATGATAGGAATTAGATTATTAAAATTTCTTGTTTATGTAAGTCGTTGCCTTGCTATTTACCAAGAACAGAAAAAAATCGTACCACGTATGGGAGTACACTCCCATGAAGATATCTCAGCTTTTGCGGGAGGAGGGTAGAGCGAGAGGAAGAGGTGCGTTGGGAAAAATGGGCGGCAGCCGCGATCACCACCACGGCGGCGCGCATGGCGCGGAGGACTTCCGGACAAAGGTGTGGAGCATGACGGGCGGACCCTACTGTCGCCCCAAACACTGGAAGCGCAACACCGCCATCGCGATGTTCGGTATCTTCCTCGTCTGCATCCCCATCGCCATGAAGTCCGCCGAGCTCGAGGTTCTTACCCCTCCATCCTTTTACCTTCTTTCTTGCTTAATCTAGGGCATCATCAATGAATAAATCCGATCTACTGGCATTATTCATGACATTTCCCTTGCTAATGTGGTATTATTTTGGGTATTTCCTTTGTTATTTGATTGGATTATAGACCAGGGGGTACCAATCTGACAAAAAAGAGCCTTTTTTCTTCGTTCAAGGATATTTAATTATTTATGACGATCAATATACATAAGAAATGGAATTGATGTGCTGACCATCTTGCTCGGATGGACATTGCTAGTTCTATGCAAACTAGAATGGTGTAACGAAGTTCTTTTCTCATCAAAATTGGGGAATTTTTAGTTTGTTGTCATGTTAAATCTTGGTTCTGAGAAATAGAGAGTGTTGGCTAGGGCACCTGTTGAAGCTTATAAATTGGGGCTGGTCAAATTGCCAGTTTGAGTGCCGAGATATTGAAACACCCGCAAGTCTAATTATGTATGATTCTTCAAATATTCAAGTGCTGATTTGACTATCACATGCTGAAAGTAAGCCCTATCTTATTGTTTTTAGCATTCTGTATTTGAGTTTAGAGATGATAAATACTCTGGATATCTTGCATGAACATGAGGGTAAAGAGTTATAATGTCTATAGAAAGAGAGGCGAAAAGAATGGAACTATAAGTCCTACTTGATGAATATAAATTATATGAATAAAATTATGTCAAGTTGGGAATGGATCACTAGACTTTCTCGTGTATTGACAGATCATCTGATATAGAATATATGACAAGGATTGTTGATTGAGGTTTATACATACAATCTTTAAGAAAAATAATAAAAATATATGTTTATAATTTGTACACTTAATTTTACTTTTTCAGTTTGACAAATATGGAGTCATTGAAATATTACTAATTTTGCTTCAAACCCAGTTGACTTGATCTGTTGTTGTCGTTATTAGTCATCGAGAGGTTTAAGAGGTGAAATGGTTCTAAGACACGGTTAGAAGTTTATATAAGAAAAAAATCAGTCCCATTTTGTAACTTTTTTCCCTTGATTTTATTATAACTTATCAGGGAGCAGGAACAAAAATTGATAGAACCAGTTGCAAACAAATGGTTTCTAATATCGAAAGGAGCTCTAAGTCTAGTTGTGATAATTTTTTTAAAAAGATGTACAAATTATTTTTTTAAAAAGATGTACAAATTATGCTAACATTGTGACATAATCCAGCAGTTAACTAGGGGGTGGTGTGAGTAATTGAGTGAAAATTATAAGAAAGCAGTATTTTATAATTTTTGGCAACTTGCAGAAAAAATATCTAATTTCTAAAATTGCTCTACACATTTTTCTAGGGGTGAAAATAGATCGGATATGGATATGGATATTAAACGGATATCAAAATTAATATTCATATTTATTTTAAATGGATATGGATATGAATCGGATATCAAGCATATCCATATTTGTTACAAACAACTACAGATACGAATCGGATATCAAGCATATCCATATTTATTATAAATGGATACGGATACAAATCGGATATCAAGAATATCCATATTTGTTATGAATAGATATGGATATAAATCAGATACTGTTTTAGATATCAATCAAACGTTAAACAAAATTCAATGATGAAAATTAGATATAATGATATGATCATAAAGAATCTAAGATAATCATAATCATAATTCAAGATAATCATAATTATAAGCAAGAAAGATAATTACAATCCAAAGCTCCATTGAAGGCAAAAAGTAGATCATAAAACTCTAAAATATTCATCAATAGAGATAATATGTACCTTATCTTGAGAATTCAAACAATCACCAACACACTCTCTAGTTAATATGAATGCATGTTTGTCCATACTCGTAATGAAAATACCTAAATGCAAATAAAAGAAAATAAGAAAGTTAATTAAGATACATCAATATTCCAAAACAATAATCATTAAAAAAATATATATATACTTATTTTCTTACTAGAGCTCCTGTATTTCGACTTCATCATAATAAGACCATAATATTATTTTAGATCTATGGCTTCCAATTATTAAAAGAGCAAGAATTCAATTGATAAATGATTCAAATAAGTAGCATATTCCCCATAAGATAAATGATATAAGAGTAAAGATTTAAATACAGAAATAGTATCAAAAATACAACCACCATCCACCATAGTTGATCTCATTCAAAGATAAACCTTAACTATATCCCATAAACTCAAATATCTTTAGCAAAGTTTCATAAACTTTTAAGTAAAATAGTCCAATTTAGTTGAATAACATCATGTGACAATCTTCCATGCTCCAATCGGCAATCATCTTGAAATAAACATGATGAGATTAGCATATAAATAAAAATAATAACTAAACTTTTTAAAATAGTATATTATATTTATTTATCTTATCATAATATATGAATTGACGTTGATTTGTTTGAGTCTTCAATAGAGATAGAATACCTATCCGACGCAACAGAAGAATCAAGATCATGAACAACAAAAGTAATAGGACCTAAAACAAAATTTAAAAAAGTAACTAGTAAAGTATTATAAATAAGATAAACTTAATAAAAATTTTATGAAAAATATAGCAAGTTATCTTTTCTCTCAGATCTTAGCCAATCTTGAAGATAAATCACAGCTTCAACAATATCATGATCTAATGAACTTCGGAATGCATCTATCACTCATCCATTTATACGGAATGCTGATTCTGAAGTTACAGTAGATACTGGAATTGCCAAAATATCTTTTGTAATCTGAGATAGGATAGAATATTTTGGATCATTAGATTTTCACCGGCCTAAAATATCAAAAATATCACCTTCAACCCATGGCCATCCATGTATATATTCAAATCTATTTTAATTTGTTGCTGCTGTGCATTCTCCTTCATAAATTATGTAAACCTTATTTTTCTTTCTTCAATCTCATCAAACTCATCAGAAATATATTCGCTATCCCTCGATGAACTAATATCATGAGTCAATAAAACAAAAGAGAAAGGAATTTTTTTTCATACTCACTAGAAAGCTTTCAAATGACATTATGACCATTATTGATCTCTTTT
Source organism: Cocos nucifera (assembly GCA_006176705.1). NCBI lineage: Eukaryota > Viridiplantae > Streptophyta > Magnoliopsida > Arecales > Arecaceae > Cocos > Cocos nucifera. The sequence goes on along the minus strand of QRFJ01000120.1, from coordinate 1,473,439 downwards.
TCTCCATTTAAAGAATATATTTGTGAGTAATAAAATTCTATCATCTTCATTTTGTAGGGAGGATCTAGAAATGACCCCATTGCTAGCATAAGATTTGATTGTTGTCAATATTTATCAAATTTCTCCGTCATTGATAATGCCATAATGAGAAAAAGTTGATCCTTTGGATTTGTGCACTACTGAACAATCTATAATTAAATTTCACAAAATTCTTGGTTGGATATGTTGTGCCTAAAAGGAGCTCGATGATGTTATAAAAGTTTTTCAAAGCTTGACAAAACACTTTTATCTCTTTTCGTTGATTATTTGTTAGACACATATCAAATTTATATGGATCAACGCATTGCAATCTCTTGAAGGCCTCCTTATAATAACAAGCATCCCTAAGCATCATATATGTAGAGTTCCATCATGTAGGAACATAAAGTGACAAGCCTCTACGTATGTCCAAATTACATTTTTTGGCCCTCTTCTCAAACTCCTCTAATTGTAGTGGAGAGCTTCGAACAATTTTCACCATTTCTCAGATATTTTTAATTGTCATATTAATTTTTTTCAATCCGTCTTGTATAACTAAATTAATAATATGTACTGCACATCTCACATGAAAGAATTGGTCATTGCATACAAGTGCTACTTGAAGCCTTTCCATGATTTTTCTAATGAAAAACATCATTGGCACGATCATTGTCCAAGGTTAATACAAATAACTTACGATCAATGTTCCAATCTATCATATTTTGATAAATGTATTGCACAAATTAACTCCAGTATATCTTCCTTCCATATGCATAAAGTTAATTATTTTATTTTTCAAATTTCAATCATCATCAATAAAATGTGTTGTCACACACAAATAAGACTTATTTTGTCTAGAAGTCTATAGATGCATAGTTGTACTTATCCGACAATAAAGTAGACCAAATATATTGTAGACCTTTTTTTCTCCTCTAAATATGTCTCCATAATCCCCTTTCTAAGAGTTATGCGACTCCTTAATTCGAAAGATAGTGACAAAGATTTAATAAAATCAACAAATCCATCATGCTCAACCATAGAAAATAGATATTCATGCATTACAAACATTTGTATAAGTTTTTTATGACTAACCTCTTCATCATATGTATATGTGTCTAAAGAACAAGTACCATCCTCTCTTTTCAATGATGCATGCAACATTTGTTGGCCTTTAGTAGTAGCATTCTTCAAAAAGGGATGATATTTATCTAGATGATTTTTCAAATGTGTTGTCCCTAAGCTATTGGCTCCATTAAATATTCTTTTGCAGTGATTACATCTTGCCTCTTCTTTTTTAATAATTTTTCTATCCACTTTCTTTTGTAATTCATACTTTGTAAAATCATTCCAAATTTTAGATGTTAACTCCTTTTTTTTTCATTGCCCCGCTGTTTGATTTGTAGGCTCAACTGATTTATCATTTGCATCTTCAATTGTCCCACTAGAAGACATGATGTATAACAACTGCATTCAAAATACAAGAAATTTATCTTATGTATCAAGTTATGATCAAACAAAGCAAAGTGTAATTGTTAGAAAAAGATAGAAGTATTTATGTATAAGTTTTTGACTAATAAAATATAATAAATTATGCAACACTAGGATGAGCACAAGGTACCTATGACATATTAATAAAAATCATAAAACATAGGAAGGACAAACCTGATATATTTTTTTGGGATTCTTATCTTCTTTTTGAATTCACCGACGGGCTCTTTCACTATGTACTGCAAGCAATGTTATCTTAAAACAGTCCATATAAATGGTTGAATAGAGATATGGGAACATGTAGAAAAACCCTTCGTAACAACATTAAAACAATAACATCAACCAATATTATTATTATATAATAAGAGGAAAGCATCTTCATACATGTAAACCATATTGATACAACTAAACTGCGAACAAGGAAAGTTAAGATAGACGCCAGTCCCATGTTGATTCAGGCAATCAAACTTATGTAAGTTGGTATCCATAGATTTTCTTAACTATGTTTAAGTTTAACCATATACCATAATTATTTAAACAAAGGATCCACTAAAACTGAGGTAAACAAGAAACAATTGATGATGATCCATAAACCAACCAACAACTCAACAATTTATAAAATAAGAAGGAAAGAAAGGTCCTACTTACAAGTCAATATATAATTTTATTTAGTTGTTTCAAGTCATAGAAATTAAACCAAGGCTAAAAGCAAGCATGTGTAAGCATTGTGGCCTATGGGAGATGTTCTCCGGCGACTCGGTATTGCATGCACCAGGTGTAATTGAACTGCACCAAATCTCATGGTGGATAATACACTATGTTACCTCTTGTATTTCACCAATTGTCGATTGCATGCTATCCACCATGCATATGCTCCAAGATTTGCCCTGGTTCACTTAGACCTGGTGCATGAAATAATTTCTGTCCTCTGGGATGGAAAGGTGAGAGAATAGGGATGGGTACGGATAACCATCGGATACATTGGATGATGCTGGGTTTTTGTAGAAGTTTGATTTATAACGAGCCCTACGGCCCCAAGCAAAGAAAAAGCAAAGAGACAGGACGCCCAAAATATTAAATCGTGTACTTGGCTACTCTTCGAAACTTATAGTTTTTCTTGCGATCAATATCACCGGAAGCCGATCAAGAAGCCAAGAAGAAGAAGAACCCCATCGTCGAACTTTAGTTGGGATTTGGGAACGATGTTTGCCGCCGAAGTGCCGAATTTGTCGTCACCAGTCACCTGTTGAGAAGAATGCGGATCACCGGCTATTGGTCATTGGTCGGGATTCCTTGTGGTGGCATGGGGAGGAGGGAAACAAAACCCTAGCCATTGGTCGGGATGGGGAAAAAAGACTCGAAGTTGAAGAGCCAAAAAGGATTGGAGGAATTTTCGCGATGGGAAGGAAACGGGATTTTTAATTAACGGGTTTGCCGATGTGGATCGTTGAGCAAACTGGGAGACCTAGATTATATTATGTGGATATCCGAATCCGAATCCAAAAAAATAAGTAAAATTTGTATTTGAATCCGTGTCCGCATATTATTCAGTCTAACCATTTGGATCTGTATTCGGATCTGATCGGAGCTAATAAAATATATCGGAATCCGACCCAAATCAGATGCGGATGCAGATATGGCCGGATAAAATCCGACTCGTTTTCAGCCCTACATTTTTCTAAGTTTCTTATTTAAGTTTATGCATTTTATCTAATCCTCAAAATATTTCAAAATTACCTTTATTTTTTAGAATCGTGGTTTTGATTATGCTAGAAGAGCATAAGCAGATACCGTTTGATGTATCAAAGGGAAAAAATTGTCATTCAATTTTTACCTTCAAGATTATAGTTATGGAGAATATTTTTGTTGTCATTTTCCCTGATGCATCAAATGCAATCAGAAAGTCAAAGCCTGATTTTTTGTGCATACATGAATGAAAATACTGGCAACCTTGTTTCTTAGTATTAAGATTATTTGTCCTTTTTCAATTATAAGTTCTAACTCATTTAAATCATCTTACTAAAAATCTATGTTGAATGTTGATATGTGCATGTGTATATTAGCACATTTCCTTTTGCCTCTCTGTGTTTTGTCAGCTTATAGTTCATTAGTTGAATTGTATAACTTATTCCAGTCCTCCCATGAATGATGTAAATTCTTTCCTACTGGGGAACTGCAAAATTTTGGCATGATTTTTTTTCCCTGATTCTATTAATTTCTGGCCTATTTTAGGCATAAATTGGAGGGAAAAAGGGGGAGAAGAATGAAGAGAATGAAGGGGGATTTTATATGATTTGGCTTGAATTCAGGCTCAAAATTGGCAAAAGAGCCCCTTTGTTGAATTTTTCTCACAAAAACCACTTCCTATTTCAAGAAAAGAGAGATGAGAAAGCCACCAGATGCTTTTTGGTGAGGGGCCGAACCGAGTGGAACCAGGCAGTTGAGATATCTTAGCTGTGTTAGGCTCACCTCCTTTAGGGCTTATTATGTTGATATATCTTAGCCACCCATAGTAACAGACTTATCATCCCAAATGGAACAAAAATTTACCAAAATAATTAAAATTAGTTAAAAGAACAATGCCTCCATAGAAATTTTCTGTCTCAAAGATCTGATTGAATTTACTCAACCAAAGTTATGGTAGTGCATTGGATTAGTATTTTGAAGCATACTGGCAATGACACACTACTAGAGGGCTGCCCAATGAGAAATGAGGAAAGCAAAATAGTGGCATAAATTTTCGTTCTTGCAAACTAAGACCCCAATCTTTTTGAGGGCTCAGAAAAATCTAAATGTTTAGTTGTTTCGTATATTCAATCACAATTTTTTTCTTCTTTAAAATATTATTTTGAGATAAGAGGGTGCAAATTTTTTTTTGGATTCTTTTAATCTTAATGTTGTTTGATTAAATTTCCAAGAATCAGGGGTACTTGGGCATGCAATTATTGATTTTGAGGCTCCATCATTATAGTTAAAATAGATGAACAAAGCACGCACATAATAGTGGAAATGGTACAGAAAACCCTTGCAAGAAAAGGAACCAGTCTTCTGGAAAAAATAACGCATTGCAGGAAATGCAGGGGAAGCGTGCAAAACATCCTGGATAGTGTTTGTCGAGATTTTTTGAATAGCGATTGAGCATGATCTAGTTTTCTCCTCACGTCCTCATCAATCTTCTTCCCATGCATACGACCCTTAGCCTACTCTTTATCATATGTTTGTTTTGCATGTGTTCTTGCTGTTTTCCAGTTGTTATCGCATTATGAAGAATCTACATCAATGAATTTCTAAAGATAACCTGTGTAATGCTTGGGAGCATGAAAATAGTATCTTGACAACCATGCCAAGTTTTGTTAAACTGAGTAATATTTGCATATCTGGAAATATCTATCTTGCCACTGAAGTTCATTTCATGTTAGAGATTTCTTCCCCCCACCTCAGAAAGCTATTTTAAAGGTAAAACTCTTACCTCGGTACAGATTTATTTCTGTTCTGAAAAATCTTTACATGTTTTTCGCCTCTCTTTTTTTTTTTTTTTGAGCGATGTTTGCATGCCCCCATCATGTAAATGTTCTGCTCCTTGCGTTCTACTAGCTACTAGTCCTAGAACTTCCAGATTTTGAGTCACCAAACTGTTATGTTTCCTGTTTTGCTTGCAGCAACGGCCTCATCATCCAGTTCGTCCAATACCTTCACAGCTTTGGTGCAAGAACTTTGGCAACAAAGAGTATTGATGTGTTAGTATGATGCAACCGCTTGTAATTCTAACACATGCAATTGTTCGTCCAATACCAAACTGTTATGTTTTTTCTCTTTAAGCATCACATTTCTGTTTTGCTTGCATCTCTTAACACATGTAATTCTAACACAAAGAGTATTGATGTGTCATTGGATGCATGAGATTCTGGTAATTCTAACACAGCTTAGCAATTAAGATTACTTTAACTTGGCAGAACTGGCACGGCAAGCAATTACCTCTTTCTTTTCTTCTTAGATATTGTAACAAGCAATAATTTTTATCAACAAGCTGCTGTGAAAGGACCGTGAATCATAAGATTACAACAAGGCCATCATGTAACAAATATGCACCTGAAATTTTTACTTGATTTGGATGGAACATTGTTGTTGCCTTTCTACATCAAACCTCAGTAAATTTTCTCCTGTGATGTGCTTGCAAATTTTACAAAATATTGAGATAAAATAAAGAAAATCGACACAAATAAATGATTATATTTCCTTTCTGCTTTTCTACATCAAGAATTCAAAAATCAACCATGTCGCATCTCGACGAAGTTGCTGCAGTAAGTTCAAAATCTGATCCATCATCAATCAAAAAGCAAAATGATCGCTGTTTTACATCTCAATCATCAATATCATGAGCCTTGATAAATTTGCCACAACGAATAATATGTTTAAAGAATGGAGAATCACCGAAAGTGATGGTTAAGATAATGAATTATCTGTTTACTGGAGAAGATAAATACCTTTTAAGATATCACACGCTAAACAAAAGCAATCAACAATGGAAGATTATCGTCTTTAGGTCATTACAGACATAGTTTCTCTCTCTCATTTTTTTTTTTTTCATAAAATTAAAGCACATAAGCACATGTTCTCTTGTTAACATTTCCTATGATGCAAATATTGAAAATTTTGCTTTCAGAAAGCATTTCTTCCCAAGTTTTATGTCTAAAACCTCATAAATGAAGAAAATTCTGCCTAACTATGACAACATATGTTACCGCACTGTACACATGCACTAAAAATTTGGATGACTAAAGCAAGAAAAAGCAAGTATTTATCTGCATAGCTATGTTTAATATTCTATAAATGTCTTAACTCAATTTCTCTCAAAAAAATTATATTTAAATAAAAACAACCAATTTAAGTGTTATATATTCATGTATGTATGTCTTTAAGAACCCACAAGCTTTCTAAATCCTATGAAAAATGACTTTATTAAAAAAGAAACAAATATCTTGGCAAAAGCAAGTGCATCTTGGCATGTGTGATATTGACAAGGTTCGGCCTAATTTTGTGAAAATTTTATCAAAATCAGTATCCACTTGTTGTAAGTGGTTTTAGGATGAAATTGGTGGAACAACCATAGCTAGATGAAACATCACCAACTCAAATCATTTCCATTTAGAATGGGAGAATAGTCTATTCCCGTATCGTACTGATTACCTCAAAATCTTTTCCGTTATGTGTCAATGGAAATGGATACAAAGAAGAAGAAATGCGAGGGTGAAAAGTAAAGTTTAACCAAATCCAATTGTATACCGAAAAAGAAAATGTTATGCGGATCAAATGTAATGGACCAACCCCAAATCTTGAATTATTTAAATATAAGACAGTAATACGGTGAGTGGCTATTGAACTGGTCTACCGGATCACACCAAGGGAAGCGACAATCCATCCATCTGCACACATCTCAAAGTGAGCAATGATGACGTGTTCAGATAGAATCCGTTTGATTTTGCCCTACGGCTGACACGATATCCGCCAGGTAGACCGAGTCCAAAGGCAAATCCCTGCCGCACAAGCAAGGATATCTAATTTAGACGGACCAGATCCAGTGAACCAGTCCAATAATCATGCGCCACATCATCCTGTGTTGTCAAATAAAAAAAAAAAAGCTCCAGCTATACACCGTACATATCCAGTGGATCCGGTCCATGCAATAATAATCGGCTCGCAAAACCGCTGCCCCGAAAAGGAAGAAGGACAAAATATCCGCGGAAGAGGCCAAGCGGGAGCCCCGGCCCCGTCTAAGAATTGCATGCATCAGGCGTAATCGGCCCGCGCCAAATCCCACGGTGGATAATACGCCACGTTATCCTTTGTATTTCACAAATTCCCGATGCGTGCTATCCACCGTGCATATGCTCCGCGATTTGCCCTGGTTCACTTGGATCCGGTGCACACAAAGCCCCCGGGACCACCAGACTGCCGTGGCCCCTTTTTGTCGTCATCGCAGCGGAGGAATCCAAGGCATTTCCCAAAACCGCAAATTTCCCTAAGCCAGAGAAGCCCCACGCTCGCTCGCCTCTGCGGTTCCATCCCTCCACCAAATTTCCTCTTCCACCCAAAAAAAAAACCTCCAAAGAATTCACCTTACGCGAATTCTTTATCTGGTGCTCGGCCTTCTGAGGCTGGGGATTCGCGGAAATCCCCCTCGGCCTTGATCTCTAGCTCCCAAAATTGGGATATCCGTCAAAGATGGTGGAGCTCTCCCTCATGGCCTCCGCCGCCTTTTCTCCGACGAATTTTTGTCAGGAACAGGGCCTCTGTAGGGCTCACAAGGTGAGAAATAGGAAAGATGATCTCTCGTCGCGGTTTCTTGATCTCTCTCTCTCTCTCTCTCTCCAAAATTCCCTTTTTGTTTATTGTTATGATTCATAATTACTGGGGTGTCTTGAGCGTTTATGTTTAGGCTTTTGGAAAGATGTATTTTTTCGTTAATTCTTTAATCTGATATCGACCAATTTGGCATGTTTATAGAGTTTCGATTCAACTTAATTAGGATTCATGTAGATCTCATTATTTTACGATTTTTTTCAATATGCGAGAAGTATCTGGAGGTACGTACGATGGTCAGGTAAAGTTTAGTTCTGATCAATCTTTGTAAAGGTCTGTAATTGTCTTGCCCTATTGGTGCTATTTTCAATAATATATTTGGATCTTATGCTATGTTGAGACAATTGAAATGGCTGCAACAGTATAGTATCTGGCCAAGCTACGAAGCAAAATGAAAAATTGCTTCAGATGAAAGGTTTCAGTTCGTATGTGTATAAGCTGAGGTCAGGTTCATGCTGGTTCTGAATATGGACCAGGATCTGAAGCAAGTATGAATCTTAAGATCCTCAAACTGAATCCAATCAGTGATCAGATGTTGTTCTCCTAATGATTGCAAAAGTAAATATTGTGAAAATGATTAATAACTTCTCATACTGGCAGTCCTCGATTTTTTTCTTTTCTGTTGTGTGCCATTTTCTCTGCTGTACTCGTCCGACTTGCAAAGTTATTCTGTTAAAGATAGTTGGAAATATACTTGTGAAATCTCAACTAAAAATAAAATCTCAATTTTAAAGTTTCTCCTTTTCTTTCTAAACTGATATGTTAACAGTTAACTGTAATGGTAAGCAATCCACAAAACTTCAACAGATTGGTAAAACTAAATAAATTGTCTTTCATATCCTAAATTCTCATGCTTGGATCTTGTATGACTCCAAATCTTATGCAAAATATGCTTGTTATTGGATCATGCATGAGCAGTGACCACTTTAGGCTTCAATACTAACTAATCTATTCAATGGATATACACAAGTCCACATCAATATTTAATGAACAATTTATCACTTGTTAAACCCTGCTTAGGCAACTGCTCTTTGTCAAGCATTTCATATGCTATGACTTTTCCATAGCCAGCACGGCTACAAATAAAAAAATGCTGATACTTCCTTTATATTTTATCAAACTTGAAGACTCAATTAGTTTGTTTGCTCACCGGCTGATTGAGCATAGAAATCACAAAACTGTCACCAATACTTAACTTCCCAAATTGAAGCTTCCGTGAAGGTTTACTTGTGTGTTGTAACTACCTTGAATTTGACTGCTTCAAAACCAAGAAGACAATTACTAAAGTTACCTATATATCAGTTTTGCTGCAAACATTCATAAGCATGCCATAATATTTATTACCAAGTTACCTCATTATCAGCCCAAATGCAGTATTGCCTTCAGTGTTGAACTTTAATTCCTTCATGTTCACATGAATTTATCTTTATCTTCAGTTCCACCGTATTCTGATTATTGTGTTGGAATGCAACAGTCCATTATAAAATGAAAGGTTGGTTTAGCATTTAATACGATTATTTGCACAAATGTCATCTCCCTTTTTCCTTTGATGTTGAATTTGTATCTAAAAATGCAGGAGTTTCAAGCTTTATCTCCACTTAAAGGCAAAAGACCAGAAATATGGAAACCTGGTTCATTACAGCTCAGTGCACAAAATTTTGAAAATCTGGGGCAATCCATGAATCTTTGGCCAGAGTGCAGTAATTCAGTTACGCCAGATCCAACAGCTAAATATCCTGTGCTAACCGATGTGCAAGGTTTGCAGCTTACCATAATTATGCACTGCCACTTTATCTGATAGAAAATATTAATTTTGACAAGTGTCAAATATAAAATGTGTTTTTTGTTCTTATGGAAGACAACCTTTTTTTGCTGTTAAGGATTCCTTTTGTATATTTAGAGTTATCAAATATCAAATTTATTAGTCATATCGATAATTATATTGAATTTTTAAAATAATAGGATCTATCAGTTACAGATGTATGGGGCTTATTGGTTCTGGTATATCATGACATTATAAAAATAATTCCTTTAGCACATTACATGAAGTTGCTTGGAGCACATTTGAGTCTAGGAATGGAGAATAGCAGTTCTAGGATACTCAGAAGGAAAAAGTACTTAATGTACATGTATAGAGGAACTTTTGTAATGGATATGTCAGACGAGAAATTATTTCTTTTAATAAACCATTGCTATTTAAATTCAAACGGAGAAATATATAATGGAGCATAAATAATAACTAAGATAAATATAATTTGGGCTTGAGAAAGAGGATTGGATTGTTTATCAGCTTCCAAGATTAGGGAACTGAGAAGTCAGTTTGGTGTTATTGTTGGTTTCTTGCTTGGATCGGAGGTTTAAAGCAATTGGGCTAATGCTATCTTGTGCAAATAGGCCGGGGTTGGCTTTAAGTGGTTTAATCACTAGCCTGACTTCATAAATTGCATAATGCCTTTAGTGAGTTCATAGAATGTACAATTCCTTGTAAATTTTTCTTTATACAATTGCAAAACTGTTTATTTCCTGGGGCCTGATACTTATTTGGTCATGTAACAGGGATATATGTTTAACACTGTGTTGGAAATCAACTGCGTTGTTTTCATGTGTGGACATATTCACCTTGTACTCAATTTTGGCCATGTTTCCCCACGTCCTAGTTCTCAAAAGAAAATGAAAAAGAAGAGACATGCACATGTGGTGCCCTTGTGTTATCCAACATATGTATGCATGCATCCACTCATGGACTCATCTAGAAGATAATAATGACAATATATGTTCTCTCTTAGAAAGTATGTAACATGTCTTAGTTACACAATACTTCTTCTAGTGCAACCATGATCAGATACTACAGGGACTTTTAGAAATTGACTCAAGAAGCGTGGCTTGGAAGAATATTCTTAGAAGATGATTGATCATCTTGTTTCCTTCCCTCTTATTACTTGATGGTAAGGTTCGCTGTCTCGGTATCGAACCACGTACAGGTACCATCTTATTATAGTGTTGGTAAGTGGTACAATACGAAATGGGAAGGCATACCGAGTATTGGTATGGTATGAGACTGCATACTGGTTTGGTACCGGTACAATATGGTACTGACCAGTACAGCAAATCTTGCTTGATATTGTCCAGATCTAGGTATGTAATGCATGATATAGAGATTACAAATTCTTGCAAATTCTACCAATTGATGCTTTTAAGTCCATTTCCAATAGAAACTTTGTTTCATTTATCGTCAACTTGATAAGCATTCTCGATACCTGTTAAGGGTCCTCTCAGCTCCATAATCTTTAATGTTTTTATTATTATTATTATTATTTTATTTTTAAATGAGACTTATGCAAATCAAAGGGTTCCTTATGAAACTTACAGGATTCCTCCATGACCAGCAGTTGGAGGGTGACACTACCATTTGAATTAGCTTAAACTACCTTTTCTTAGTGCTCTAGTCAAATGACAAGCTTCATGCAGCACGATGCTGAGAAGTTTTCTCAGCAGTCCAGAATTGCAACATCTGTAGGTTTCTCTTCTAATCTGGTAGAACACCCCTGAAAAGCAGGCTTGGCATCAGCAATGATACATTTAACAAGCTATACTCTACATACTCATCAGTGGAGGTTCTTAAATTCTATCCTGTGCGAATATTCTAAGCAGTAATTGCAGCAATGTCTAGAAAGATATATTGGCTAGGTTTTATTTTGGATAACTACAGACATCAAGAACCTTTCGAGGAAATTATGTCTTCTCTGAGGACTTGTGTTTACAAGTTCTCCAAATCATACAGAGCAGGAACAATTGGAATACTCAACTTATGTCCTCATTTATCCGCTCAACTTATGCCTGGCAGCACGGTTCTGTTGCTCGTGCATGGAACTTTAAAAAATGTAACATTGATTTGTTCCTAGGGGACCACAGACTTGATGTTCGAGGATTTTATGAAAGAGGAGTATCCCTCAGCATCCTTAAGCCAAGCTAGTCTTGATGGAGTTCCCTAAATATATCTTAACCTTGTCAACATCCTCTCTCAGTGCACAATAAATGAATTTAAGTCTGCCAATTAGATAGCTTCAAACATTTGGTGACATAAAGAAGAAAGAAGGTTATTAGCAAAGTGAGAGCCGTAATTTTTTATTTTAGATTGGTAGCAAGAGAGAGAGAGACGGAAAGCATTTTTTAATAGAGGCTCTGGGCAATGGCTTGGATTCCTTAAGAGAACATCTAGGAGCCAGTGAGGAAGCTAAAAAATTGGTGCAAAAAATGGTGAAGAAGACTGAAGATAAAATACTAGCAGCCTTTTATAGTTTACCATTAGCTCAAAATAAGATCATGAATCGATTTATATGAAAGCAGATTTTAGTGTTGATGCCAAATTTGTAAATTATATAAATATTTTCATAGAAGCAATAGGAGATGGAGGAGGAGTTGGACAAAAATTTGAAAGCTTGATCTTTTGGTGTTTTGGCCTGGGCTGGTCTGTTTGTGAATGTGAGTCTATGGAGTTGGATTCATTAGGACAGCGAACAAAAAAAAAAAAGGTCGTAGTCTATCTAATTCTGACAGAGGTTTGAAAAATCAAATGATGGCTGGTTGCTTCACTCTAATTATGTCCCAATGACTAGATTGTCTAAGTTTCAACATATAAATGGATGAATTTGTGTCTACTGCAGAGTTCCCAAGGGATGGAGTGAGCTTTCAAAATGGAAATGAAGTTTTGATGAGCAAAGGCAATTTTCTGTGCCATGATAAGGTTAAATTTGAGGAAAAAGTATTTGCATAGCATGATACCTTATTAGAACATCAAAAAATAAATATTGTAACAATTAACAGAGGACTCAGACCGTATAAGAGGATGCTACACTAAGGAGTGCAGGAATAGTTTCCGTTTGCAGGCAGTCTATAATATGTAATTGATATACAAACTCACAAAGAACAAAACGATATGTTGGGAAAAAGAATAGCATATTTTTTTCCTTTGTGCGGTAGACTACTCTAGGCTGTTCCACTTTTTAACAACTTTAATCTGGGACTAGTTGTTTACTCATGAGGGTTATTTCATGCTCATACATGTATCTGTACAAATATATATGCTTGCAGGTATATGTATACATGTATGTGTGTCTGTGTGTAGATATATATCCCTCATGGTTTTGTAAGAATCATAATCAAATTAACAACTAAGAGATATACAAAAGTTCATAAACCAAGCTTACATACGGCTATTTTTGTGAGCATCTGATGTGTTTTAAAGATTGCTTATATATGAGAAAAAGCTTTCAGAGTTTCTCACAAAAGAGGAAGAATAATGGTAATTAATGAGATATTCAGCTTCCAAGAGGTTGGGAAGCCCTCAGAATTTGATGGGATTTTCTTTTTTCTTGAAAAGAAGTACTTAAATTTAGCCTATTTTTGTTTTATATGTATGATAATTTTGTTGCACTTGCTTTTGACAACAGATTCTGGCCCCGACTCAGTGCTTTTCAGTTTTGGGATCGCGGAACAGTGCACAAAACATGAGAAGATCCTGAAGTTTCTTATGTCTGGATCTAATATAGCTGAGGGAGGAAGTCTGAATATTTCTTTACTGTCTGACCTTGTGGGACTTCGGACTGTTGCTGTTGACTTGTGGCCTCAGCCATATGTTCCTATGCATGATAACTTCTGCCTCTATGAGATTGGGATGGATGATTCCCAGCATTTGCTACACCTTCAAAGGCAGTTTTGTGCTCCTGAGCCTCTCTTGGATTTTGTTCAGAAGTTGTCCCATACTTCAATTATTACAGTAAATTCAGATGGCCAGGTTTTGTTCACTGGCAGTGGATCTGAGTTGAAGAATCTACTCTCAGTTGCAGCAGAGTTTAATATATCAAAACGATCCACAAATCATGACAGGAAATCAATGCTAGTTCCATACTTTACAAGGTATAGAGATCATTATTGCCTATTCTTAAATTCAAAAATCCTTTTCAAGCCAACATTTACATCCTTAAATATTTTACTTGTCCGTCTTTCAATACTATGATAAATTTCAATTTTCTGTTTTCATTTTATAATTTTAGGGCTCTAGGAATAATAAAATTCCATATACGTTAAATCTCTTTCTAGAATTTTCAGCATTCCTGTATTCTTCTCCTTCCCAAAGATCAGGAACCCATGATTGCTAGATTTAAATTGCATTTTATTGGGAGAAATACTTTGTTTGCTTGATACTTAAAGAGTATATTAATTTCATTATATACTCTGGAGTTATCTACTGATAAAATGATCAAGTGCATGTAAGCTTTTCCATGGTCAAGTTCATTATGTTGGTCATAAAGTTGTCAAGGTGGCTAGCATGTCCATAATCCATAGTGGTGATCATAAGGCTGGCAACCTTTCCTTTTTCTTGTTTTACGCTAAAGTACTATTGTGAGTTTTAGCTACCAAATTGTAAACATAATTCTGCTTATTGAATGTGCTGATTAAAATATTTTCGTCTTCTCGTGGCTCATTGCAATAACTTATTGACTGTGTAGGTAAGTTGACCATGTCTCCTGTGTTCATCATAACCGGACTTGAATTTATTTCATTCCCTAAAGCTAGTGAGTTATAGAATATAAGTTGGATTTGCTATATTTCCCCCCTTTTTGAGACCAACTGTACATCTGGAACTTCTATAATCAATTTCTAAATCAGGATCAGGCTAATAAAACATGATAGTTTTTAACATGAGCTGTCATGGGTATTCTTTATGTTTCATTTTCGTACTGGCTCACCTATGACTCAATGACTTCTGTGGTCTGAATTTTGCCTCACATTGCCATGAGTACCATTTGTGAGGATGTGCATCTGTTGTGTACAGGAAGGGCCGTGGACATGCACGACCGAACAACCAAGTGTCTTCTTTGAAGTTGCAAACTGGAACGGTTGATCCTATAAAGAGGTATACTCAGATAACTCGATGGCACAGTAAATTGTACATTAATTTTTTAATTATATGTTGTTGCATTTCTTGGGACATATTAAATATGCTGATTTATTTGATGTAGCATGCGGCATAAGAGTGATTAGATGTTATATTTTCATGGTTAGTTTAGTGGATACAATATCGTGACCTTGTTAAAGGAAGGGATGTAGTTGTATCAGTTGTGTGTGGAAGCTGGTGCTATCTGATGAATGCAGTCTGAAGATTTGCTGGATATATGATAATTGTTAGTTTAGTGGATACTTGTTAGTTTAGTGGATACACTATTTACTCAGTCCTCACTAGTAGTAGATCTTTGTAAGTAAGGCCATATATTTAATGTGAAAGTATCTCAAATCCCTTCTTGCTGCATGTTAGAGAGCAAGAGAGTGCTGGAGTGATCATAGAAAAAACTTCACATGAATCCCTGATATTAAAAGAAAGGTCATCTGCCTCATCATTTGCTTAAAACTCAAGTTTTACGGAGTGATAATACCGCATGTATCCACATTTTAGCAGGTTTAGCATCCACGAAAGAGGAATTTTAAAGTTATCATTTATATGAGGTGCCTTATACGTTCATGCCAAATGCTACCGTTTGAGACCTAAACATCTAGAATTTCATGAATTTATTGATCCATTCTTGCCTTTGGCTTTTTATGGTTATTTCCTCAAAACAAAATAGCCATTAAAATGCCACCAATTAAAAGGCCAGAAAAATGCCGGGCAACTAAAGCATCATGACCGTAATTCAATATTTTTTGTTTTTTTTTTATAACATCTATATGAAACTAGTACAAATACTTGTTGAAATGAAAAACCATTAGCCCCGTTGGTTGCTTGATCTTCTTAATTTGCTGTAGCTGTACCACCCTCTGGAGATTATAGGATATACTGCTGTTTTTGCATGTGGGAAATGCTTGTCAGGTACACCAAAACTACAGATCAAGATTCTTTCCTTAGTTAATGTAATTGTTAATTCTGTTTCATGGCGCATGTTTGCATGAGGTTGTGTCTTGGAGCGCATCTCTACTACTAATTTTAGATGTCGCATATGAGTCTTCCTGTGGCTTGCTGGTTGAATTTATATAGGTTTCCATAGCCTTAGAGCTGTTAGGTGATGATGGTACTCTTAATTCTTGTACACTCTTTTATTCCTTTTCCCTTACCCGAGTTTTTTTTTAAATTCATGTACATTCTTCTATTCATTTTTTCTTATCTGACCTTTTCATAAAAAAAAAAAAAAAATTCAGCCCTCAAAATGTCAACCTGAAACCACTGCCAAAGAAGAAACAAAACAGAAAAGGAGGCAGAGAGCGGGATCTTTACCATAAGAACTATTTCCATGCCTGTGAAAGCCTCCTGTCTGTGATTCTAGACAAGAAAGGCAAGACAGCAAGCCTCTCACTGAAGAAATCAGGCCCTGAGATTACCCAACTCCTTACCCATTTCTCTGCTGGGATTGCTGGAACGGGCCTCGCCGTTCTCCTCTCTGTTGCATGCAAAATGGCTAACGGGAGGGTAACATTCAGCACTGCCAAGTTGCTGAATACCAGCTTTGGTTTCGGATTGTTCTGGCTCTCGTGGGCGGTGAACAGATTGCGAGATACAATCATTCACCTCAGTAAAAACTCAAGCAAGCTTAAGCTCAACGAGGAAGAGGTAGCAGGCAAGGTTGAAAAAAGCACGAAGGAGATTCTCTTCAGAGCTGCAGCATTGATGGCAGTGGCGGTACTAAGATTTGCATAAAAGAAACTTTCTATTTTTCTGTGCACTTTCTTTCCACTCCTTCCAATTCCTGCTTTGTGAGATAAATCAAACTTTATTCTGGTTCCAATGGATATCAGGAGTGTATTTGTGTAAGATAATTTTGTGAGGACAATTTTGTAGTCTTGTATCTTGTAAAAAAAAAATTAAAAACCGTTGTAAATGAAAGCAGAGCTGCTTCCAAGGCTCACCGCTTCATTCGGCTGTTAAAAATTGTTTTCCTCATCTTTTTGCACGGTCATTTTAACTTTAATTGTGTCAACTTCCCTTTATAAGAGAGAGGTTGTTGCTCGAGACTCTCTCAAAGGGAAATACTTAGGGAAATACTTTCTACATTGTGAATGGTGTAGCTCCGAGGATACCGTCAATGACTGTCGTATGGGATTTGAGCAAAAAAAAAAATTTTTTTAGAGCCGTGGACGGTTTCCATATAGAAAGATTTTTCCTCTCTCATCCGTGGTTTAGAACAAATCCTAGTAGGCTCTCATGATTAAAAGCCATGCACCAACTCTTTTTAGATCTCTTAAATTTGTTGGGCTTTCTTGCTTCTTAAAACGATGTATGCTCCATTCATTCATGACTAAAACTTGTCTTGATGTTGGCCATTTTTTTTCTCTTCTTTTCTGTGCAAATACCAATCACTTGGCAGGGAGAATGAATGAGAGGTGGTGAAGTCATTGTTAAATGGTGACCTAAAGGTGGGAGAAGAATCAAGCGGGGATGGAGGATTCCTTTATCTTGGTGTATGTTATAGCCGGTCCCTTTATTGATGTGACTGCAACTTTTAGATCCTGTTAATTAGGACTTTTAACATCTGCTCCAAGTTTCAAAGTTTCTTTAATTTTTGATTCCTAGTAGCTGTATACGCTTAAATATACATATATAAGTGTGTGGAGATAGTATAATTGTGTAGAAGAATAATGAAGTGTGTGCAAATCTCATATAAACAAATGCATGTAGGACCAAAAATTAAATGGTAATGGTCAAATGAATGCATGTTAAAGTTCAGTTAAAGAAAGGACCGGAGGTTAGATTTCCCTTTTTTTTTTCTTTCCTTTGAAAAATCAGATTGCTAATGAAAACATCCAAATTGGAAATATAAATCATTAAAAATGACTTATGTTAAAAAAAAAGCCTATAAATCAAGATTCATGTACTTTGTGTACTTTTTTCTAAGCATCCATTGGATGCAAAACGGAATGGTTTAAATAAAATATAGTATAGTTTACTTTGATATAATTATCAAAATATGGTGAATTTTAAATATTTTCATGTTTTAAAATGTGTACGGTTTGATCGGTGAAGCAAATTTTCAATTTATTTATGACATAATATATGTCGGCATGCTAGTGTGATTGCTGCAGTTCCTTGTTTAATCCACTTAATGTGTGTACTTTAGAGATTATTAAATATATAAATTTTGATTTATAGAGACTTTTTTGTAGTGCAGTTCATCTTCATTTATATGGATCTGCAATTTTTCTATTATTGATTTCAAAATTATTAATTCTTAATCAAAGATATGTAATCTTTTTCCCACAGAGAGAGAGAGAGAGAGAGAGAGAGATAAACTTAGGCCTAGCCAAGCTTAGCCCAATTTTTATTTGAACCAGAAATTATGGACCAAAGCTTGGCCCTACTCCATTTAAAATTTCCCAACCCATTAAAACAAGGGCAAGGTCAAATGGACCATAGGCTAGAAAAGTTCCATGTGCAAACCTAATGACCTCTGGCTTAAAACCCTAAACCTTGAGGATAGAAACAAACCAAAAGATTATCATGCAAAATCAAGCTAAACCCTATGGTATATGATTTGATACCACTGCATTTTATAGCAGCCATGAAAAAATACAGTAATTTAACATATGATGGACCTGCCTGTAAGAAAATTGGTCTGTTGATCGGTACTTTAATTTTAAGTTTCTCTCCTATAACAACCACCACTTACATGCTTGAGAGGGGCTAGCCATTAATAAAAACTTCGCCAGGTAGAGCAAGTGTTAAAAAAGAAGAAGAAGAAGAAGATAAGGACTGGTCATTAACTTCCCTCCAAAAAAAATAAACTTATGATATTTTTGCTATATGATCCAGGAGTTGGGTGATAGATAGGGGATGGCAACATTAACCAATGGTGACTAAAAACTCATCGGGCAGCGCTGTCCGATTCAAATACCATGAAATTATTGAATCAAATATATGGACTCGTATAGATAGTCCCATCAAAGATAATACTAAGGAGCTATTTAGATATTTTTATAAAATATCTAAAAGAATCTAGCCACAGTCTCCTCGTGGCCCGCCCAAGATGTTGCCTATATCCTAACTTGCGATCCTGTTGGTTTGCAGGAAGGGAGAAAAAAAAAAACCATGGAGGTCCTTTTTCCTTCCCATGGGATTCGAGTTGCAAGGTATTAGCCTACCTAATCCACGAATTTAACCTTCCTGTTGGGTCGACCACCAGGGGAGAAAGGAGGGAGAGTGACAGGATGAAAAGAAAAAAAGATTTTTTTCCTCCCATATCTTGCTTCAACGAGTAGGCGCCTTATGCTCTACATGAGTTTAATAGAAATATTGATTATATAAAAAAACAATACGGCAGGGTATATATATTAAATATGAATGATTTATAGTAAGAGATCGAATTGAATACCAATATATTTATATCTATATTTATTTAATAAGCACGTAATTAAATATATTATTACTAAATGGATGCTACATCAAATCAATGGTATATGAATATAATCATATATTTCTATTAAAAGCATATTTAGAATCGAATGGCCATAGCTTTTTTTTCTTCGATGGATATCGATACATATTTATCAGATTTTTAACGAATAAAAAAATAATATAAGTTCAAATGAATATTATTATCCATGCGGACCTAGGAAGCTACCAAAGCCATGCAGTGATGTGACCACGCTCTATGGTCCAAAGGGAATGGATGGATTCCACAGGCTTTTACTCCAGAGAGTTCTCGGCACCTCTTGGATTTTAGCTCTCTCGTTGCCCTCGTAACAGAAGGCCAAGTCCTTGAGCTACACAAACTCGTCGACACCATGTACCAAAACGCAGCAGCGCTTGACAAGAAGGCACAGTAGACAAACAGAAGAAGATTGCACCAGAAACTCTTTTTACAATCTCGGTCAAGCTGACCGGATTTATTCAAATCACAACCACTCCATCCCGGCCGAACGGCCGACAAGGGTGGATTTATTTCGAACACAACCAGAAGGGACCCAACAAGGACTCACTCGGCCGAGCCGGACGAGGAAGGCTCCGAGCCGCGAGCCTCGGACTCCTGGAGCTTCCTCACGACCCTGGCCCGCACACCTTCCAAGAACTCCAGCGACCACTCCATCTCCTTGAGTTCCCTTCCGCTCGGCGTCTCCCTCTCCAACGCCTCGCGCTCCTCCTCGCGCTTCCGCTCGATGTGGCGGCGCAGGAGCTCGTCCACAGCGACCTTGAGTCGAGCAGCTGGCGGGGGGGGCTGGTGGTGAGCCAGGTAGCGGCCGAGGACAGCGTCCACGGAGGGGCAGCCGTAGGCGCGGGTCTGGCCGTCGCCCTTGATGGTGAAGACCGCCACCTGGGCTCCGGTGGTGGCGGAGAGGCTGCTCGCCTCCCTGAACAGCTCCTCCTCGCGGTCGTTCGGGCCGCGGCTCCGACGGGACGACGATGTCCTCTGGAGACGCCTCATCGCGATGGAGGAGAGGAGAGATCTGGGCAGGGGGAAGAAAGGGATCTGTGGGGGGTATTTATAGGGAAGAAGAGAAGGCAAAGAGGGAAAGGGTGTTTGAGCGGTTTCTAGGATTTGGAGATATCTAGGAGTCTAAATGGTGGTGGATTCAAATTATATTTTGATCCTTCATTTATCATCATTTATGATTGCTGCTCAAGCAGTACGCGTACCATCTGAGAAAGACAAAAACGCCGTAAAATTGATTTTTTTTTTTTAAAAAAAATAAACCAGTAAAGTATTCAAATTGATTTAGTAATTTTTTTTTTTTATTTGTTGACTCGATGTACCCCGGTATGCACGTAAATTAGGTTTTCATCTCTAGCCCTTGGTTTGCAATAGTATCTGATATTTCTAATTTACATCTTTATTTTTTAAAATAATTTTTTTATTTAATAATTTCTTTTTGAATGGGCTGCAATGGAAAGCGCTTGTATATATTCAACTTCTCACATTATTTGTTGCAATAATATCTTTGAGATGAGCATATAACTTCGATAACGTCTCCCATATAATATAATCATCATGGTCGGCTATGGTTAGCTATCCAATCGGCGACATTATCGGCTTTTTCATAGATATGCACGATCAAATAGGATATACACGATGTAAGTCTCCAGATTTTGAAATTAATATCTTGATATAGTTACTTATTTTGGATTTACCATATCGACCGTTTTGAAGCGTTATCATGATCTCAAAATATCTTTTTTATTTTAAAAGAAAGTGCTGATGAGCTTAGCAAAACACCTTGAAGTATTATCAGGATCTCAAAATGTCTTTTTTGTTTTAAAAGAATGTACCGATGAACTTAGCAAAACACCTTGACCTAGCCTATAATCAATTGTCGAAGATCCATCATCCCATGTGGTAAGATGCTAACATACTTCCTCTAATCTATGAAACAATTCATGCCATTATCCCTCCTTGGTGGGTAGATTCCTGGCATTCTCCAACTTAGTAATACCTAAATGTGTATAAATTATTCTGTCTTTGATAAAAATCATCCATGCTCAATTATCGATAATTAAACAATATATAAAGTAAGAGAGGGAAAATATGAATCCAGACTTGTCTTGATGGTCATGTCCTTCTATTTTGCAACTCATTTTTTTAGGTTTAAGTATTTCATGGCGCATCTTCAAATATCTCAGTTTGGATAGATTTTAGGATTATCTCTAAATAAATCTGATAGTAATGAGTTTCCAAATATGGTTTAGCTGACAGAGGATAGTCAATTAATAAGAAATCTCGATATACTCGTGTTAGGCTCAAATATAGAAATTAAAAAACTTTATTTTTAAGTGGACCAGAAATTTATAAATTCTAGAACTAGATTTTTAATGTAGATTCTAGCATTTACTTTTATGCGGACTTTTATTAGGATTTTGGATTATCTATATAAATCCACTTTTATGTTAATTCAGAATACAATTTGAATTATTAAGACTATAGAATATTGAGAATTCCTTCTTTCTTTTTTCCTTTATCTTTTTCTCTCTTATTTTTTTTTTGTTCCCCTCCTCTCTCCCCTCTTCTTCTTCTTCTCTTCTATCCATCTTATGTCAGTTGGCATTAGAGCAAATCTTGTTCCACCATAATTGTTATAGCCAGTTCACATTCATTACGTCCACTACCATCACCATCATTGCCCATGCCCTACCATACCAACATGAATTAAAGAGAAAGAAAAAGAAAAGGAAAAAAATAATCCATATATTTTTTTTGAGATATGCTCTCCTCCGTTTCTCTCACTCGCCTCTATCTCCATCCAGGGCATTGGAGGCCCTCCGTCCCTTTGCATGAGCCCTCTTGCTCTTGATCATATCACCATCCACCTCTGCAAACTTGTCCTCCCTATTGGCCTCGCCTCCCTACTATGACCTTGTTGCGAATTTCTATTCCCCATCCCAAACCCATCTCCATTGGACCCCCATAAAATCCTAATAATAACCCTAATCTGCCTGGACTCCTTCTTCCACATCATCTCCTCCACATTTTCATCCCCATTCATCCTCCTAAACCTATCCTTAATCCTAATTTTCTCTTTCCCTCTCTCTTTATCGAACTCTGCCCTTCCACCCCTTGATCGGACATCCAGGAAAAAAGAAACAAAATTGCTCAAGCTACCATCTCTATTGTTATCCATTCCTCTCCTCCAAGTATCTATAGTCACTTGATCTCGTCACCATCCCCATTGTCCTCTCTTCGTCAAGTACTTGCTGATCTTCATCAATCACCAAACTTTATTATCACAGAATAGGCCTCCATTGCCCCCCCCAAAAACAAGCAGAAGGTGATTATGACTTGTTAGGGCATCAACCTCAATAAGGTCAATACGGCTGTAGACTCGGATCTAAATTTAAATTCAACCTAGACTCGATTTAGATCTAGATTCTGATGTAAAACTAGATTCAGATTCAACTTGTTCGGCTCGATCTGACCTACCAATTTAGTTTAGCATCTAGATAGTTCCATATTAGTGCCTAGCCATAACCACACCAGTACATCTTACTAGGTCAGTAGCACCATGTTACCATCAATACTAGCTACCACATCGCTCCACATCAACAATCATCACCATATCAGCATCAAAAGCCTATTCCTATCTAATTTTGTCATGTTGACTCCATTTTTTTATGTTTATTTCTATAAATTTTGCTTTTGCAATGATTTTTTAATTTTTTGCTAGAAGGTGAAGTAATGGTTTAGAATGCATCTTATGAGGTAAGAATTATTTTCTTTTGAAAGCTTGATTGATATCTTTACCAAATAAAGCTTGATCGATATTTGTTTGATTGGATAGTTTGTAAGTTGCTTGGTTCCAAGTTTGATTTTATCCATTTTCTTTCATACAATATATATATATATTCTTATTCATTACATCTTACTCTTCTTTGCATCTAGCTTTTTTATTTGCTCCATTTAGCCTTCTTATTTACTGCACTTAGCCTAGTTTGTTGCATGAATGGACTTTGATATATCATTTTCATTAAACTTAATACTCTTGCATGTGTATTATAGTAGTTCAAGATTCATAATTATTTTTTGCAATTTCAAATATATCTCTATATACTTTATTGTCCCTATAATTGTTGCATCACACCCATGACCAAGAACAAACAGAGCGACTACACTTTTACTATGGACCAAACTACCATAAATATTATTCCATCCATATTTATACCATAATTTGACTCTCAAGCTTTTATGAACTACGTAAAGCAGAAATTTGAGTGAATGAGTTAATAATTTGAGCAATTGATTCAATACATAGATCAATCCCTGAGAGCTTTATCTTTAGAGCATATGTTAGATGATCCACAAGAAATTGTACATCATGTAGTAGATTTCGTAGAATATTTTAAAAATGCAATAGAGTTTGAGGATGATTTAGAGATAGATGACCATCATTGTGATACAATGAGGTATGTTTTATCCATAGCCATGCATAATGATAAGTAGAAGCATACTAGTGTTTTGACCTTTGCAAAAACCTCGAGTAAGGAGTCTAGGTCTAAAAATAAGCCACCTCCTTAGGTTCCTATTAGAAAAGGTATCCTGGACCATAAATTTAAGTGCAAAATTATAGTGAGTAATACTGAATGTTGGTGCAGAATTTGGTTGATGTCGGAATGAACTGGAGTCGAGGAAGACGAGGTCACCGTCGGTGACCTGCAAAATAAAGTTTCATCCAAAGTCAGTGGTGGTGACTCTGGTAGAACTCTTCGACGATCAAGTCAGCTCTTCTGATCAATAGAAATGGAATGCTCAGACAAGAGTTTCATAGAGTTTTTGGAAAGAAGAAGAGAGCCTAGAAAAAACATATATGAAGGATCCCTTTTTATAGACGGAGCTTGATTGATGATGACGGCCATACCGTCCGATAGTGGGCTGCTCGAAACTGCATGAAATTTGGTACGAAGAGGAAGGTATCATCAGACTGATAGTGACAGCCATAATCATCCGATAGTGAGCCGCTCGGAGCCACATGGGATTTGCTACGGATAGAGAGACGTCGTCAGACTGATAGCGATCTTTCATCGAGATTTAATAGTTGTAGTTCGAAAAAAGCATAGTTTGAAGGAAGCAGACGTTGGTTGGTAAAGAACTTCGATATATATATCAATTTTAGAGGAGTTCAGACTCCTGAAATATGTTTGGAGGAGATCATCCGAAAGGAATGCTAGCTAAAATCTGAAAGCAATCCGATGGAGAAATTCGATTGAAGGAGAAGTTCGAAAGAAGTTCGATTTCTGAAGGAATTTGACTGAAAGAGAAGTTTGGAATGAGTTCGATTTTTGAAAAAATTCGACTGAAAAAGAAGTCTGAAAGAAGTTCGGCTCCTGATGGAATCCAATTGAAGGAGGCCAAAAGGAGTCCAGCTCCTGTAGAAATTCGACTGAAGGAGAAGTCCGACTCCTATAGGAGTCCGATTGAAGGAGAAATTCAGAAGGAGTTCGGCTCCTATAGGCATTCGACTGAAAAAAGAATTTGAAAAGAGTTCTGCTCCTGGAGGAGTCCGACTGTAGGAGAGATCTGAAAAAAGTTCGGCTCTTGGAGGAGTCTGATTGTAGGAGATATTCGGAAGGAGTTCGGCTAGGGCTCGACCGTTAAGGAGTTCGGCTAAGATTTGGCCGCTGGAAGAGTTTGGCCGACTGAAGGAGTTTGGCTGGGGTCCGACCGTTGGAAGAAAATTTTTTATTGAAGCTCTTCCATGATTATAAGTTGCATTAAGCTAAGCATCAAGCTGGACTTCGACGGAAGTGGAATTTATCCCCAACACTGAATATTAACTTACTACTAATATATATCATAAGGCCAAAGAGATTATTATAGGAGATAATATCATGGTTCACATTCATCTAGAATGCTTACCTAAATATTCATTCAAAAAGTTGCATGTCCAAGCTATTGAACCATTCCCTATCATTAAAAAACTTGGACTTAACGTATATTTACTTGATTTACCTGATCATAGATTGTCAATTTCATTTTCTATATAGAGAATTTATTACCTAACCGAGGTACCTTGGAACCTTTTACTTTGCCATCTACTATTTTTATAGGTACTTCAGTTCCTGAGATGTTATATTTTTCTCGGTAGAGAAATAAGATTGAAGCAATTTTGGATGATGAGATTGTTACTTCTTTTAATAGTGATGTCTATCATTATCTTATCCAATGGAATGATTATCCTTTATCTAATACTTCTTGGATTACAAAGGATAAGTTTCATGCACTGTGATAGAGGACCACCACACTTCTGTTAGGCACAAATGTAGAAAGTAGAATTTTTTATTTAAATATTTAAAAAATATTTTTATGTGGACTCTAGAACTAGAATTTTGTAGACTAGAATTAAAGTTTTATATAGATTAATAGTATTTTATTTTCAGACTCTTATTAGGATTTTGGATTGTCTATGTAAATTTATTATTATGTTAATGAAGAATGCAGCTTAAATTATTGAGGTTATAGTATGTTAAAGATTCCTCCTTTCTCTTCCCTTTGCCTTCTTTCTTCTTAATCTTCTTCTTTTCTCCTCTCTTCCCTCTTCTTTTTCTCCCTCTTTCCTCCATTATTAGTTTTTAATCACTTATCTGTCCAACAAGTAGGTTGCCATTATTTAAGCTTTTCAGTTACATCTTTTCACATGTAATTTTAGATGATTGTATCCATTTAGTCTCAATATGAAGATAGAATTTTTCACATGCTCCACAAAGCCATGAAGCTACATGATCATTGGAAAAGACATGTATATTACTTTCCTCTGAAATTAACCATGTAAAAGTTTATTCCTTCATTTAAACTAGTTAGGCATATGTAGCGCACATACAAAAAGACATAAATACGGATGTAGAAATGATCATTTAAATGGCCTTGAGTAAGTTCAAATCAAATCTTTCTTTATTTTTCAAATTACTTTTGAAAAGTGATTCCAATATCAAGAATTTCATTTAAAAAGTATTTTCATATGATATTGATTATTAGAAACTAATATGAGATGGAAATTCCTTGTGACTTGAAAAGAAAGATGGCTATACCAAGATATGCCATCCAAAAAAATTAGGGATGAATAGAAACACGAGCATAGGGAGTAGGTATAGAGTTGGAGTTATAATTTTTCTTTTATTATAATAGTCAGAATTATGTAAGTGAAATGAATTATGTATTGTAGGAAAATTTTGAGTGCATTTTTCATATAAAAAAATGCTAGATAAAATTTAGATAGAAAACTTCCTCATTTTGAAATCATCATTTTTAATACAAATATAAATTTTATAGAATATATGTCAAAGACATTTTTGCATCTTATCTTGTTCTATCCACCAATTAATGTACTTATAGATATATTTTTTGTTACATTTCATACAACATTATTCAATCGAAAACTAACTAACATGAGTGCATGATGACAAAGTTGGGTTTCTAAAATAATTCACCATACGGGCAAAGATTAGAAATTCTGATAAGAAATAAAAATTATTCCAAATGGGTTAAAATAGAATTTTAAGATTGCTAAAAATGAGAAATATTTAACAAAAATAAAAACCATTTTTTTAAAAATATTTTATATAATAATTATATGAGAGAGAATATCATTGATACATAGTAAAATGCGCCATAACCACCAATACCAACACCCATTAGCATTGATAGATTGTAGTCTCTATTAGTATTTCCTAGAGATATTAATATATTGTTTAATAATGAATAACTCGTAGTTACGAAGGAATCCATAATTTTTGAAATGATTAAGAGAATTATTTGGCCGCTACAGAAATTTTGTATAATTAAAAAATTTTTAATAATTTTGAAAACATTATTAGCATGTGTAGATGAAAAATTGGTTAAAGGACTCCAAGATTGGGTCAACAAAAAGATGTTGCCTCTTTGAGGGGGCAACTTTTGGGTTTTCATTTATTGGTAGAATATTTCATCAAAAGATTTGTTAGTAGAATATGTCACATCTACTATGATATGAATTGTAATAAAAATCACTCATATAGATAGTACTGTAAATTATATTTATTCATCCTTTCTCCTTTTTTGGGCATGCGTTTTATCCCATGATTGCATATTAATTAGATGGTGGATAATTAGCCACCGTACCACCAAATTATGGCATATTAGTAACACTAGAAACATTGATTATAATTGAATTGTGCCACTAGACACCATAAACCTCCGGGTAGTATTACTTATATCATATATATCTTGACTTGGCCCAAAAGATCAAATCGGAATTGGAGCTTATACATATTTTGCTATTTTAAATAGGGCTACACAATAATTGCATACATCTACGATGGCACCTTGAATCAAAGAGCCTGTTTGGATATCCTATAATCTATTGTTGGATATGTCAAGATCGATTGATTCTTATCTTAAAAGGATGAGAGGAAGGGGAAAAAGTAATTGAGATGGAGCTCTGGAGAAAGATATTGGATTTGCTCAGAAATATTTTTATTATCCATAAATTATAGAGATTAGAGAGTTCACGAAATATCACCATAACCATACAAGTGTGCTTGCTTAATGGAATAACCAACTGCTTTTATTCTTTCTTATCGTTTTCCTTATTGCATTTATTAGGTCCGATAATCTGGCATGAAAAAATAAATTTTATATTAAATTATCATGTTTAGTATAAAAAATAAAAGAGAGAAATGATAAAAAAAAATTGATGAATCTCATACTTATTTTTTTACCCAGAAGAAAGAAAGGATGATGGAAAGGTTGAGCATATCTGCACTCAAAAGAACCTAGGGATTTCTTTCTTTAAAGATTCCACTGCTTGCTTTTAAAATAATGACATGTGGCTTTTCTTGCAAGATACCTGCGTCTCCTAAATAGCGCATGGAGAGAAATAAGGTCCATACAATTATTTTTTATTGAAAGAAGGTCCATATAATTAAAGTAAATAAAAATTGATTCCAATTGCTATTTACTGATGACTAAAACTATTACCATAATGCATAACTTAAGGGTGTGTTC
Source organism: Cocos nucifera (assembly GCA_006176705.1). Lineage (NCBI taxonomy): Eukaryota > Viridiplantae > Streptophyta > Magnoliopsida > Arecales > Arecaceae > Cocos > Cocos nucifera. Next base: position 1,445,129 of record QRFJ01000120.1, on the reverse strand, counting down.
AATATCTTGGTTATTCAGGAAGATCATGAATATTTATACAGAATTGAGAAACTAAAATAATGTCTTTCAACTAATTTTTTTGGATGAGGTCTTAGATTGAAATGAATGATATCAGAAAAGATTTTGCTCGGGATATATATAGATTAAGAGGGGCTATAGCATATATCCATTTGGGTTGATACGAGCCGATCTTGATATTTATGATCAGCCTTTTATCCTGGGTGGTGACATAAAGTAAGTATGATAGAAAGGTTGAGCATTGCTGCACTCAAAAGAAACAAGGGGTTTCTTTCTGTAAAAATTCCAGTGGTTGCTTTAAAATAATGACCCCATAGCTCTTCTTGCAAGACACCTGCATCTCCTAAACGGAACTCAACTCATGATTGGGGAAAAAGGGTCCCTGACAGAGTGAACCAGGAATATCACCATGTGTCTGCCAATTGTCCATAATTGTTCATCTATCCTTGAAATAAATAAAAATTGATCCCGATTGCTATTCACCAATGGCTAAAAATTATTGGTTTTGGAGTTCTAGGCTTGGACACATTGAGCCAACTAATCTTTGTGTGCCTTGCATTTTAAGTGAAAATATATATATATATAATTCAGTCAAGGGTAGGCAAATATTTCCTATAAACACCTTTAGGCTCAGCATTTATCTTGCTGCATAACAAAAATAATTGCATAAACCATAAATATCATAGTATCCAAAAATTTTATGTGCATTGATTTTTATTTATCAATTTATTAATTTGTATGTGATGAGAATGGAAAATAGTTAACTCAAGCCTTTTTTCCCCCTCTTTAATATAATATCCGGGAGAGCTTAGCACCAAGCGATACCAGAATGGTAGAACTGATTAACTTCCAAGAATATCTTAACTTTGATCTTTGTATTTACTTAGAAGTACATCACCTAGTGATCCAGACCCCAAATTGTTCTCAAACAATTAGGAAGCCACCAGGCAAAGGTTTCTAGTGTCACTGACCAAGAATTGCTTGGTGTTGTAAGAAAAACAACAGCCATTAAAATTTAATTAAAAATGTTGATTCTAATATGAGAAGTATTATGATAGAGGATTTGAATTTTTTGCTCAACAAGAGATAGAAAGTTATGGATGGAAGGTTATCAACCTTGCAGTATGCTATTTTTAAGAGAAGGAGAATATCTCTAGATTTTTTTAAAAAAAAGACACGTTATGCGCGTGAGGTAGGAGATGGAAGAAGACTCCCAACGAGAGTCTTCCACTTCTCCATTTTCGATAAAAAAAAGGGATTCTAAGGCAACCAAACTCTAGGATTCATGCTCTATAAAAGAACCCCTCCCCCTTCTTGCCATCTTGCTCCAAAATCTCCTCCATTATCGGTGAAATCAAAGGTTGGAAGCATTGTTTCCATCGACTAACTTCTAAGGAGTTGCCACTGATTCATTATCAAACTAAGATATTGATCTACCACCTTCTTCTCTCTTTTCTTTTTCGAACTCAGGGAAGCCATTAACGGCCGGAATAAAATGCCGGCCATCGGATTTCTTTTGAAAATCCGAAGCTATCGATTCCCCTATTTTTTTATGAATTATTTTAATTTTTTTTCATCACCGATTGTCATCGTCGATCGTCGGTGTTGCACCGTTGGTCATCATTATGGCTTGCTCGCCCGGTCACAATTGTCACCAGTAGGGAGAAGGGCCTTCCTTGTATCGGGGATGAGGGGATAGAGTCCTCTATTTTGTTAAGAAAAGAGGACACGTTCCTCTATTTTATGGTAGAAAAAAAAAAGAAGAAAAAGAAAAAGAAAGAAAAATAAAAGAAAAAAATGAATTAGAGAGAGAGAGAGAGAGAGAAAGAGATGGTTTTAGTTGGGTAAATCGTGCTTTTTTTATTGAACCCTATTTAATTGGCTCTAGGTCAATCCGACTCACAAAAATTTAATTTAAAAAATTGATTTAAATCTAGACCTAAACCTTGATCTGGGCCGAGTTAGGTTAAAAGTCTTTTCATTTATCTTAATTTCTCTGAAATTAAGGATTAATAAAATTTATTTGATATGCTAGAGCTTTTAACACTGAAAGAACATCAGATCTAGAGATCAGTTTGAGAGGATCATAGAATTTTGAATTGATCAACAGGAATATTTTTTCTTATCTTTAAATTTATTTTTATATATTTAAAAATTAAATTTTTATATATAAAATATTTAAAAATTATTAAAGTTTGAAATTATGGATTTATTTATGAAAAGTGATTGAGAAAAATTGGATCAAGCATGATGACACTTTTCATGTTATAATTTTGAAAGAGATGATTTTTCATAAAATTGCATGATTTTTGATAAAAAAATTATATTTATTCATTGATGCATGAAATCTCTAATAAAATTATTTTCATTATTCTTTTAGATTATATAAAAACTGAGTTGATACTATTATAAAAATAAATATCTTTATTTATAGAAAAATTAGTTATGGCAAAATCATAAGAAAAAAATTTTCTAGTTAGATTATGATCTGAGTCTAGCCAACGAGACTGATCATTTACCACGCATCAAAAACATGTTTCTTTTGGACCTAGCCAGTCGGGGTTGATTGCTGGTAGAATTAGTCCTTCTAGCCTAGTTAGTAGAGCTGATCACTGGTAGCATGCTGATGGATCGAGTGTTCTTCATTCAGGACTAATTTTTTTATCTTACCACGGGATAAATTATGATCATGTAAATCAGAGCTAGTTTTTCTTCTGAGCTTAGTTAGTGGGGTTAATTACTAGTAACACATCGATGGATCGGATGTTCTTTGTTCAGAAATTAGTTTCTTATGAGCCTTGTCACAGGGCTAATCGTGATCGTAGTCAATGAAGATTGACAGAGAATTTTTAGCTTTTACTGATGTGCATATATTTTTGAAAAAAAATTATCTATTATATATTTTTGATAAATTATTATATATTGAAAAGTAATTATATTTGATTTTTCAAAGATATTGGTAACTTATTGAGCCTATAAAACTTACCCCTCCCTCTTTTCTATTTTTTTTTAGATCTAGAAGATTTTATGGAGCTTGGGATCGAGCAGTGAGGAGCAAAGGATATTAGCTTAGTTTATTTTTGAATAAATATTGATCTTGATTATGATGAGATATTAATGAGCTATATTTTAATAAATAAAATTAGAGATTTACTTTTGCTATCACTGTCGAGTTGGATTTGATATGATTGAATATTGATAAAAAGATAGATCTTATATATTCTTTAGGATCTTATCCTAAAAAGTATGCGGCCATCACGTGCCTGATCCAGATGCTAGATTCAGTGCGTAATAGATTTTATGCACTCAAGAAAACTATCACTAATTCTCTCACTGACCCTTTTTAAGACTTAAAAGAAACTTTACATTCCTTGATCTATTGTACTACACTACTATAAAAAGAATCTACGACAGCGCATACTAGGATAGCGATTTTCAAAACTGCTGCAATAGACTCTACGGCAGTGGTTGTCGTTAATTGCTGCTATAGATCGGACTTATTGTAGCGGTTATAAAAAATCACTACTATAGATTTACCTATGGCAGTGGTTCTTCGTAACCACTATAATAGGTCCGATCTATGCAGCGGTTAACGGCAATCGCTGCTATAGGTCGACCTATAGCAACGATTCTTTTTAACCACTATCATATTTTTTCTCTAAATATTATATAATTTTAAAATTTAATATTCATCTTCATCATTCATTATCTAAATAATTATTATTAGAGTATCTTTGCAAAAGATCGCCTCGATCCGATGGCCCTAGCTTCATCGATCAGAAAAATTTGATTTCGACGATCACAAATGATGATAAAATGATCTGATAGATGAAAACCTTCAATGGATCCAAAAACCTACAATGATGATCTCGATTATGTTTGTAGCATACCATCAATATTTCACTTCAATCGAATATCGTTATCTTGGTCAATTTAGTATAGATTAATTTCGACCGTTAAATGATAAATGAGTGATCAAAGGATCAGACAGTGTCCGATTATGAGATAATTTTTTTTATAAATGATCTTGGCTACTACTTTAATTATTTTTTATGGTGGTGATTATAAAATTCAACTCATGAGACTAAGAATGATCTAAAACTATACGTCATCTAATAACCATTCTTAAAACTCCGTTGGTTGTTATGCTCATGCTTTTGTAATATCTGCTTAACGTGAATAGTTCATACAAAAATAATTTAAATTTTACTATCATCATCATATCAAATAATTAAAATTATAACAAAAATTATTTAACTAAAAATTATCCCATAATCAGATGCCGTTTAGCTCTTTGATCGCTTGTTTCTAATTTAACGATCGAAATCATTCCATACTAAATTGATCATGATAATGATATCCGATTGAAGTAAAATTTTGATGGTATGCTATAAATATCATCAAGATCATTATTACAGATTTTGATCCGATCGAAGATCTTCATCTATCAGATCATCGCATCATCGTTCGTAATCATCGAAATTAAATTTTTTTTATCGATGAAGCTAGGGCCATCAAATCGGATGACCTTTTGCAACAATACTTAAATAATAATTATTTAGATAATGAGCGATGAAGATGAGCATTAAATTTTAAAATTATATAATATTTAAAGAAAAAATAAGAAAAAAATTATTTTCAATCTATGGTAGTAGTTATTAGAAACTACTACCATAGACTTATAGCAGTGGTTAGAAAATCACTGCTGTAGATCTATAGTAGTAATTTTTAGTATCCGCTATCATAGATTTATGACAGTGGTTCGAAAATTACTGTCGTAGGTTAGATTAAAAATTTTTAAACTTTCTTTCCTTTCGTGCGTGCTCTCTCTCTCCTCCTCTCCATCGTCGGTGAGACTCCACCCAAGTCTTCCCCCTCGGCCAGTGCCACCCCTTCCCGATGATCTTTGCCCACCCCCCGTGCTGTACTTCTCATCCCCGACCGCCATCGCCTCCTACCCTCTCCATCCCTAGCCGCCCACCCCCTGCCCTCCCCGACCGCTGCCGCCCACCCCTTGCCCTCCTCATCCCCAACCCCAACCATCTTCAGAGCTTTCAGTGTAACCTTCTTTCTATAGCCGTAGGTATAATTTTTATTTTAATTTCATAGTATTATTTATTAATCACTGGATTAGACCTGTCAATAGATCGAATTCGGATCGAAATCTAGATATTCAAATTCAGATCTGATTTTAATTACTGATACCAGATCCAAACCTGAATACTCGATGGGTCCATACTTGAAGTACCATATTCGGATCCTAATAGATATCGAATATTTGGACTCAATTTCGGGATTCAAAACTAAGAAAGGAAGAGGGAGAGAGGGAGGGGGGTTCAGCCTCACCATCGGTGCTGGCGAGGGAGATCGAGAGAGAGAGGGGGGGAGGAGGGGGTCTGGCCTCACCAACGTGAGAGATCGAGAGAGTGAGAGAGGGGGGGAGGGGTTTGCCTCGTCACCGTCATCGATGAGGGAGATCGAGAAAGGAAGGGAGGGGTCGTCCCAGCGAGGGAGATCGAGAGAGGAAGAAAGGAAGGGAGGGGGTCTGCCTCGCCGGTGAGGGAGATCGAGAGAGGGAGAGAGGGAGATCGAGAGAGGAAGAGAGGGATCAGGGAGGCGGGGGTCCAACCTCATTGGCGATGGAGATTGAGTGGGAGATGGGTAGTCAAAAAAATGAGGGAAGGATGGAGACAGCCAAGAATAGGGGATGGCATACAGTTGAGCCAGCTCGGATATGCAATAGAGCTGGCTCAGGCCGAGACCGAACCGGCTCAGGGAGGACCTAAGCCAGATGTCTCATGCATGAAGTCAGTTCGATGGGTGCGAACAGAATTTGATATTGGTTAATGTTTATTAACGTTGTAGGTCACGATAGCACCAAAATGCCTTCTAGCGTTCACCCCTACCTCTCGATGGGTTATGCAGAGTTCGACTTCTGAGGAGCAGTCAGAGTATACTCTATCCATCTCCGCATTGACTGCTTAGAGATCTCCACCATTGGCATCTACTCCATCGACGACATCTACTCCATCGACATCTGAGCCTCCACTATCATCCACATATCCGACACATGCTACTCCATCGACATCTGATTGCATATTTTTATTATATTATTTATTTATTTTTTATATAGTATTTATATACTTATATATTTACATAATATATTTTTATTGTAGGTGCATCATCAAGCTGGATATTTTGCGGTCCCACATGTATGATGCATGTGTGAAACCGCCAGCATCAGGTGATGGTGCAGTATAATGCAGAGAGGAGATCGATAGTGGAGACCGTGCAGGAGATGCTTTTCTTTTTTGGAGTGCTTGTGAGGCGGTCAGACATTATTCCCATAGAGCTCAGAAACTGGCGATTGATGGATGCTGCTGTCAGGGATCGGATGTGGAAGAAGATATGGGTAAGTGTATCTTAATTTATTTATATTTTTTACATGTTTATACTATGTTTGATTAGAATAATTTTATAATTGACTTTTGATAATTTTGTGTAGAGAAGGTATGACTTTTCTGATCATAAGAGGACTCGAGATGCCCGACTGAAGAAGATCGGAGAGTTGTACCGGAGCTATAAGGTCAAGCTCCACAGAGAATGACTCGAGCACCAACGAGATACTCTAGAGGTGCTTGTTCCTTAGATACAGGATTATCCTCTAAGTCAGTGGGAGAGGATGGTTACACATTGGAGGAGTCAGGTGTTCGAGATAAAATTACTAACTTTTGAATTTTTCAATATGCTTAAAGTTATATATAAATATTTTTTTAAATATTTATTATTTATTTGAATACTTGTTAGGCTATCTTCTATCAGAATCGGACAGCCTAGAAGGATACGCATACTCTCGACCGTGAGTTTATGGCCAGTCGTATGTATAGAGAGATAATAAATTCTAAATCTTACTAGATAAATTAAATTAATATTTTATTTTAATTTTTTTGATAAATCGATCCATTGTTATAGTTGATGAGAGATGGAGTGATGTCCAGTCGTAATGAGATCTTCCAATCCAGCCATACGGATAAGAAGGATAGGTCGATGAATGCCGCGATCGAAAGAATTTTTATAAGTATTAAATATATTAGTATATATGATTAGTATTATAGCATTTTTTATAAATTTTATTTAAATTTATAATTATAAGATCATTTAGATGCGCGAGCGAGAGAGGATCCAGATACCTTTGGCCCCCATGATCATCTATCTCAGGTCTTGGAGCCTGAACACTCTGGGAGGATTCGATGTAGGCCCAGACATACGTCGATCAGCTATTGGTCTGAGGCGAGCATCTCTTTATAGGCTTTCGATGTCATTAGTCAAAAGAAGCTTGATGAGGCATAGGCACGGACAGATCATGCTGCGATGCGGATAGATCGGGCTGAGGAGCGCACATCTCATCTAGAGGACATCATGAGAGATATGGTGTCGACGCTCAGCGCGTGTTTTGAAGGTATCTTCATGGGCTTTAAGGATATGTTGGTACACATTTCGGCTCCAACTCCTTCAGTTCTAGCTCCGGCTCTAGCTTCAGCTCTGACTTCGGCTCCAGCTCCAACTCCATCTCTCGATGACGACGATGATGTAGATTTAGAAGATTTTTGATATTTTTTTAAAAAATATTATAATAAATTTTATTTGATAATAAAATTTTAGCTTTTCAGAAATATTTTTATGTTTATAATATTTTTTTGTATTATATATCTATGCATTTATCTGATAAAATATATAAAAAATTAAAAATTTTATATTTTTTAATTATTTAAAAGATACGACAGTGGTTTTACAACTACTACCATAGGCATGTATCAACCGCTGCCCTAGAACCTATGATAGTAATTCAATAACCGCTGCCATAGACGCTATAGCAGCGGTTATGTAACCACTGTCATAGATCAAGATATAGAAGTGGTTCAAAAATCGCTGCAATAGGCAGTCTATGGCATCAATTTTCATAATCACTATCATAGACCTACGACGATGGCTGTAGTAGTAATGGTTATATAACCACTGTCATAGTTTATAGCAGCGATTTTTTGGACTACGATAGTGTTATAAATTGCTGCCATAGCTCTATTTTGTAGTAGTACTATATTATTTCAAAATCTAAAAATTTCTAAAATATCTTACATACTGAAAAAAAAATTCCAAATTGATAAAGGTTGCATTTCAATAACTTTGTGCACCAAACTTTTTTTAAAAAACTTTGCTGCTCTGAGTTCTATGGTTTCCTTTAGATATGTGGGTGTAAAATGGCTTAGGGATGGAGAAGAAGCTTGACATGTGTCAAAAACCACCTCAGAGCTTGAATGCTTCAAAGTTTTCCCTGGTAGTGTGGGACTAAGCTAACACAACACAACCATCAGTTCTCTTGCAGACATTGGGTTAGGAGTTAATTGGCACAAGATGAACTAAAGCGACATACACTTACCTATCCACCCCATTCATCTATCTAGAGTATGTTAGATTATGTCCTGATTAAGTGGCCGATTTATTATAGACTCTACTATTTGAATTCGGATAATATTCAACTTGAATTCAAATAGAATTCAAATCTCACCCGATTACTTGATGGGAGTACCAATAAAAGTCTATAAATATAGGTCCTATCCTTGTCCATAAATATGACGTAGATTCCATCATTATTGCTACTACAAAAAGAAGGGAAGAAGGGAGAGAAACCGATCTTAGGAAGAGTAAGTTGTTTTCTTCTTTTTTTGCTTCGAATTCTTCCGCATCAGGTATGTTTTAAAAGATCATAAAATCTTCTTTACGATCCTAAATTTATGTTATTTTTGATTAAAGCATGCTTTAGAACATATCAAGATTTAAGATTACATGTAGTGTCAAAGCCTATTTTTCATAATCTTTATGAAATAGAATTTATTTATTTATTTATTTTAAGATTTTCTAAATTATAGTTTTATGATGGAACAAATAAATAAATAAATTTTATGATGGATCTATTATCGAATCCCCATCTTCTTTAGGATGGCCGAACCCTGATTTGCCGGCGAGCCCTGAGGATGGGCTGATGGCAAGACCAGCGAGTTATTTCTGGCAACAATAAAACAAAAAAAAAAAAGGAAAAGGATGGGTTTAAGGGTCGGCTGGAGCTAGCTGACCCATGTAGTCTGATAGAAGGGCAGCAGCCATGGCTACTGCCATGTCGATGCCAGGCCAAACTTGTGGCCGTCACTGCCACCCGAAAGCGGCGGTAGTGGTGGCTTGGTCACTTATGGCCCTTTTGACGCCATGAATGAAACCCACGATGGAGCCAGGATCAGCCCAATCTAGCTATGGATCTTGGGGAAGGAGGCGGCGGTCTGTCGATTGGAGGCTTACGGTGACAGCCGACCCAACTATTAGTGGGAGGAGCTCGATGGCGGTGGCGCTCCAAGGCGGTGGCTATAGCGGCCACGATCGAACCTTTTTGACCATCGTGTATGGGCTCACTTGCGATGGCGGTGGCAAAGGTGGTCATCAGATAGGGCGGCAGCAATGCCGATTGCTGTGGAGTGCACCATAGAGGGCGGTGGCGAAGGCTGGCGTCCGAAAGTTTTGGATGGTTGATCGACTGATTTGGGTGTGGAAAACCCCTTTCCTTGTGAGGGAGAAGAGGATAAGCCCTAATGGTTTTGGATTTTGGGCCTAAACCTGATACTTGAATCCATTATCCACCTACTTAATAAAACTGAGTTATCGGGTTTGGGTTTGATCCACATCAATTAAGCAGAAACCCATTAATGTTTAAATTGGTTGAGTCAAGTTAAATCAACTTGGGCCTGTTTAAATTGGGTTCAGGCATTTTTGTAATTACGGCCTAAATTATAAAAGGATCCAATTACAATTATGGATCTTTTGCAAATTAGCCCATAAAAGTTTAAAATTTTAGAATAGTCCTCGAAAATTTCTTTTCAATCCCTAAATGATTGTTTTATTCTTTAATGATCTATTAAGTTTGTTTTAAACTTTTGTTTAATAAAGATCTTAGGATAATTATTGATGAAATTTTAATTAATGTTTATGTACATGTTTTAATGTTTATGTATAGTCTGTTAGTCACCAAAGTGGTCAAACTAGAATGTTTAACATGCATTTGAAATTTTAATTATTGATTACATGCATGTTCTAATATTTATGTATAGTTTGTTAGTCATAAAAATGGCCAAACTAGAATGTTTAACATGCATTTGAAATTTTAATTATTGATTACATGCATATTTTTATGTTTATGTATAGTTTATTAGTCACCAAAATGGACAAACTAGAATATTTAATATGCATTTAAAAATTTAATTATTGTTTATATGCATGATCTTATGTATAGTTTGTTAGTTATCAAAGTGGCCAAACTAGAATGATTAAAAAAAATTATCATGCATAATATGATCATTTATCTATAATTAAATGCCTATTAATAAAAAATTTAATAGATAAATTGATATTCACTATTCATTAAAATTTCAGGATTTACCTCAAGATGAATCGTTATTCCATGAATGGTAAGCGTGATAGAGGTTAATTAATATTTTTCGATCAAATATATTTATATATCCAAAGATAATAGATATATTTGGTTGAGAATGTTTAATTTTTTATTAAATAATTATTAATGATATTAAATTATAATAGTATGTTGTAATATCTATCCAAAAGAGAATTACAATATGCTTTTATTATTAATTATCTGAATCCATTATGAAATTTGAGTATTTATGTATTATTTTGCGGCTATTTCTCTTCATTTGCATACTTCATCTGTTATCATATTTTATTATTTTAAACTTTTCTGAATGGAGCAAACAAGTCAATTTTTACTTAAGTATTTTAGATCTTAACTTAGCATTATTGAAAAATAAATCTACTGCTCTTACGGATTTCAGCAGTGAGAAAAAGAAGTTACATCATAAAGCATAGGAACGTTCTAATAGATTAAGCTTTATGTTCATACGAATGACTACTGCCAACAACATTAAGAGCACAATTCCACAAATAAAAAGTGCAAAAAAATATTTAAAGTTAGTGGAAGAATGTTTTCATTCTGCAGATAAGTCGCTTACTAGTACTCTAATGGCAGAACTCACGATCATGAAGTTTGATGGATCGTGGAGTATGCAAAACCATATTATAGAGATGACTAATATTGCAGCAAGATTAAAGATCTTAAGAATGACTGTTGATAATTTCTTTTTAATGCAATTCATTCTTAATTCACTACCTTCTGAGTATAGATCTTTTCACATCAATTATAACACCGTCAAGGATAAGTGGAATGTTAGTGAATTGTCTAATATACTTATTCAGAAGAAAATGAGACTAAAAAATAAGATAGTCATTTTATTAATTTTATAAATCAAGAAGCTAGTAAAGGATATAAGAAGAAAGCCAACAAGTTCAAGAAAAAAAATACTTACTAAAGATCTTCAGGTTGATAAGAAGGAACAAAAGCTGGATATGTATTATTTCTATAAAAAAGTTGGGCACTATCAGAAAGACTGCTTGAAATATAAGATTTGGTTTGAAAAGAAAGATAAATCTAATATTTTTATATGTCTTAAATCAAACTTAACTGAAGTTCTTAATAATACTTGGTGGCTTGATTCTGGTCTACTACTGATGTTTCTAATTTTATGCAGAAATTTCTTTCGATCCAAACCACAAATCCAACTGAAGACTTTATATTCATGGGGAATCGTATGAAAGTTTTGATTGAAGGTATAGATACTTATCATTTAATCTTGGATACCAGCTATCATTTGGATCTATTACAGACAGCTTATGTACCTTCAATTTTTAGAAACTTAGTTTTTCTTTCAAAACTTATGTTTCTGGGTTTAATTTTAGGTTTGGACATGGTTGTTTCAGTTTATATAAGAATACTTCATTTATTGGTTCTAGAATACTAATTGATGGTTTATATAAATTAAAATTTGATGATCTTTTTGTTGAATCCCTTCTTACTGTGCATCATAATTGTGGTATTAAATGTAGTTTTCTAAATAAAAATTCTGCTTACTTGTGGTATAAATGTTTGGAACATATATCCAAAGAAAAATTAGAAAGATTAGTAAAGAATGAGATTTTTCTAAATCTAGATTTTACTGATCTTGGTATATGTATAGATTACATCAAGAAAAAGCAAACTAAACATAATAAGAAAGATGCCATGAGAAGCAGTCAGCTTCTTAAAATTATACACATCGATATATGTGGACCTTTTGATGTTCCATTCTTTAGTGGAGATAAATATTTTATCATCTTTATCGATAATTTTTTACATAATAATTTTATCTATTTGCTTCATGAAAAATCTCAAGCAGTGAACGCTCTTGAGGTGTTTGTTAAAGAGGTTGAAAGGCAATCAGATATATAGGTGAAAATCATAAGGTCTGATAGAGTTGATGAATATTATGAAAAACGTAATGAAACAAGATAATGTCCACATCTATTTGCAATGTTTCTCGAAAGATATGGTATATGCGTGCAATACACTATCCCAGGTACACCTCAACAAAATAGTGTAGCTAAAAGGCAAAATCAAACATTAATGGATATGGTTAGGAGTATGATAAATAACTCCTCATTATCCAAATCATTATGGATGTATGCTCTTAAAACCGCTATATATCTATTAAACAGGGTTCCTAGTAAGGTAGTTTCAAAAACTCCTTTTGAACTGTGGATTGAAAAAAAATCTAGTTTAAGGCATCTTCATATTTGAGGTTGCGCAGCAGAAGTAAAAGTTTATAATTCATATGAAAGAAAATTAGAATCTCGAATGATTAGTGATTACTTTATTGGTTATCCAGAGAAATATAAAGGGTATAGATTTTATTGTCTAAACTATAGTTCGAAAATTATTGAAATCAGTAATACAAGATTTATTAAAAATTATAAAGTCAGTAGAAGTGATGAATGAAATAGTATGGAAATAAAGAAAGTCAAGATAGATGTTTCATTATCCATAAATGTTTCTTCATCCATACCTATATAAAATAGTGTGCCTAATGGTGAACAATATTTGAATGAAAAATTGCTCCATGAAGAAATAGATTCACAAATATCTGAAATACCGAAACTACAAGAAATACCTTTAAGAATATCTGAAAGAAAAAGAAGATCAGCTATTCTTGATGATTATGTGGTTTACTTACAAGAGTCAGATTTTGATATTGGAATTAATAAAGATTCAATTTTATTTTCATAAGCCATTCTGAGTCCGATAAATAGATTGATGTTATGAAAGATGAGTTAAAATTCATGAAAGATAATAAAATCTGGGATCTTATAGAATTGTCAGATGGTTATAAATGAGTCAGATGTAAATGGGTCTTTAAGGTCAAGCGTGACTCGAATGGCAATGATGAACGATATAAAGCTAGACTTGTTGCCAAGAATTATACTAAAAAAGGAGGCATTGATTATAAAGAAATCACTACTACAGAATCAAACTATGGCAGAGGTTTGTAACGGCTGTCGTAGCCTAAAAAATCGTTGCTATATGCTATAGCAGCGGTTAGCTAACCACTGCCACTGCAGCCATCATCGTAGGCCTATGGCTGCAATTGTTGCAGCGGTTATTGAAACTGCTGCTATATAGATCCTATTGCAGCGATTTTTAAACTGCTGTCATAGGCTTATCTATGACAACGATTATAAAATCGCTGTTATAGACAGTCTATGACAGCGGTTATGAAACCGCTGCCATGGCCTTATCTATAGAAGCGGTTACGTAACCGCTACTATAGGTCTAATACAGTGGTTGACACATTATCTATGGCAGCGGTTGGCACGTCTACAGCAGCGGTTGTAAAACTGCTGCCGTAGCTTCTGAATAATTAAAAAAATATAATATTTTTATTTTTTTTATATATTTTATCTGATAAATGCAGAGATATATAACATAAAAAATATTATAAACATAAAAATATTTCTAAAATACTAAAATTTTATTATCGAATAAAATTTATTATAATATTTTTTTAAAAAAAATATATCAAAAGTCTCCTAAATCTACATCATCATCATTCCCGGAAAATGGAGCACGAGCTTAAGGCGAAGACAAAGCCGAAGCTGGAGGAGCTGAAATTGGAATGCGCGCCAATATATCCTCAAAGTTCATAAAGGCACCTCCAAAACGTACGCTGAGCGTCGACACTATATCTCTCATGATGCCCTCCAGATGAGATGCGCGCTCCTCAGCCCGATCTATCCACGTCGTGACATGATTTGCCCATGCCAATGTTGCCTTAAGCTCCTCCCAATTAATGACACCGAAAGCCTGTGAAGAGACGCTCACCTCAGACCAATAGCTGATCGACGTATGTTCGGACCTGCATCAGATCCTCCCAAAGTGCTCAGGCCCTAAGATCTGAGATAGATGGTCATGGGGGCTAGAGGTATCCGAGCCCTCACTTACGAGCGCATCTAACTAATTCTATAATTATAAGTGCAAATAAAATTTTATAACAGATGCTATAATATTAATCATATATACTAATATATTTAATATTTATAAAAAAAAATTTTGATCACGACGTTCATTGGCCTGTCCTTCTTGTCCGTACGGCTGGATCGAAAGATCTTGCTATGTTGGGCATCACTCTATCTCTCATCAGCTATAACAATAGATCAATTTATCAAAAATATGAAAAAAATATCAATTTAATTTATCTACTAAGATTAATTCATTACCTCTCTATACACATGACTGGCCATAGACTTACGGTTAAGAGTATGTGTATACTCCTGGACTGCTTGATTCTTTCAGTTCTGACGGAAGATAGCCTAACAAGTATTCAAATAAATAATAAATATTTTAAAAATATTTAAATATAATTTTAAGCATATTAAAAAATTTAAAAGTTAGTAATTTTATCTCGAACTTCTGGCTCCTCCAATGTGTAACCATCCTCTCCCACTGACTCGGAGGATAGTCCTGTATCCATGGAATAAGCTCATCTGGAGTGTCTCGTCGGTGCTTGAGCCATCCTCTGTGGGGCTTGACCTTGTAGCCCCGGTACACTCTTCGATCTTTTTCAGTCAGACATCTCGAGCCCTCTCATGATCAGAAAAATTGTACCTCCTCTGTACAAAATTATCAAAAATTAATTATAAAATTATTCCAATCAAACATAGTGTAAACATGTAAAATGTATAAATATAATTAAAATACACTTATCCATATTTTCTCCCACATTTGGTTCCTGACATTATCATCCATCAATTGCCAGTCTCTGGGCTCTACGAAAATAATGTCAGACCGTCTCACAAGCACTCCAAAAAAGGAATGCATCTCCCATGCGGTCTTTCCTACTAGCCTTCCCTCCGCATCATACTATACCATCATCTGATGCTAATGGTTCCATACATGCGCCATACATATGAGATCGCAAAATGTCCTACTGGATGATGTATCTATAATGAAAATACGTTATGCAAATATATAAGTATACAAATACTATATAAAAATAAATAAATAATATAATAAAAATGTATACTCAGATGTCGGTGGAGTAGCATGTATTGAAGATGTGGATGACGGTGGAGGCTTTGATGTCGATGGAGTAGATGCCGACAGTGGAGTGGGGTGGGCGCGGCGGTCGGGGATGGGAGGACGATGGTCGGGGAGGGCAAGGAATGGGCGGCCGAATGACGATCGAGGATGGGAGGGCGGGGGGTAGCGGTGGTGGCGGTCGAGAATGGGGAGGGCAGGGGGGCAGCGATCGGGAGGGCAAGGGTGGTCGACCGGGGATGGGAGGGTGGGGTATGGGGGGCCGCTACCCGGGGATGGGAGGGGGAGGCGAGGGTGGCGGCCGGGGGGACGGGATGGAGGGCAAGGGGTGGACGGCTATGCGGCGGCAGGGGATGGGGAGGGCAGGGGCAGCAACCGAGGAGGACAAGGGGTGGACGATCGAGCGACAGTCGAGGATGCGGGGGGTGGGTGCCGGTGGGATGCGTGGAGTCTCACCAACGATGGAGAGGAGGGGAGAGAGCTTGCGCACAGGAGGAAAGAAAAGTTGAAGATTTTTAATCTAACCTATGGTAGTGGTATTCAATCTGCTGCCATAAATTTATGACAGCGATTTTGGTAACCACTGTCATAGATTGAAAATAATTTTTTTTATTTTTTTTAAATATTATATAATTTTAAAATTTAATATTCATTTTTACTATTCATTATCTAAATAATTATCATTAGAGTATCATCCCAAAAATCACTTCAATTCGATGGCCCTAGCTTCATTGATCAAAAAAATTTGATTTCGACGATCACGAACGATGATGCGATGACTGATAGATGGAGTCCTTCAATCAGTTCAAAAATCTGCAATGATGATTTTGATGATATTTGTAGCATACCATCAAAGTTTTACTTCAATCGGATATTGTTATCATATTAATTTAGTATGAAATGATTTCGATCATTAAATTAGAAATAAGTGATCAAAGAACTAAACGGCATCCGATTATGAGATAATTTTTTAGTTAAATAATCTTTATTATAATTTTAATTATTTTATACAACGATGATAGTAAAATTCAAATCATTTTTATATGAACTGTTCACGTTAAGTAGATATTGCAAAAGCACGAGCACATGCATATAACAACCAACGGAGTTGAATACTAGTTATCAAGCGATGTATAGTTTTAAATCGTTCTTAGTCTCACGAGTTGAATTTTATAATTACCATCATAAAAAATAATTAAAGTAGTAGCCAAGATCATTTATAAAAAAAATTATCTCATAATCTGACACCGTCTGATCCTTTGATCTCTCATTTATCATTTAACGATCGAAATTAATCTATATTAAATTGACTAAGATAACGATATCCGATTGAAGTAAAATTTTGATAGTACGCTACAAACATAACTAAGATCGTCGTTGCTGATTTTTGGATCTATCGAAGATCTTCATCTATCAGATCATTGCATCGTCGTTCGTGATTATTGAAATCAAATTTTTTTAATCGATGAAGCTAGGACTATCAGATCAAGGTGATCTTTTGCGATGATACTCTAATGATAATTATTTAGATAATGAACAATGAAGATGGACATTAAATTTTAAAATTATATAATATTTAAAAAAAATTTAAAAAAATATATTACAGTGGTTATAAAAAATCGCTGCTATAGATTCGACCTATGACAGCGGTTGTCCTAACCGCTACTATAGATCGGACCTATGACAGCGGTTACAAAGAACCACTACCATAGATCGGACCTATGGCAGCGGTTAAAAAGAACCACTGCCATAGGTCAGACGATGGCAGCGGTTTCTTATAACCGCTGCTATAGATCGGTCCTATAGCAGCTATTCTTTGTAACCGCTGCCGTAGACTCTATTGCAGTAATTTCAAAAATTGATGCAATAGTATGCGCTGCTGTAGATTCTTTTTGTAGTAGTGAAACTTTTCATCGATCTCAAAGAAAAATTTATTAAGAATTATTATGGCATTGGTGGGTCATTATGATTTAGAGTTATACCAAATGGATGTAAAAATAGTCTTTCTTAATAGAAAACTTGAGAAGAAAGTTTATATGGATCAACCTGCAGATTTCTCGATAAAAAAAAAGGTTAAATAATGTGTAAATTAAAGAAATCAATATATAGACTAAAATAAGCTTCTAGATAATGGTACATCAAGTTTAATGATATCATAATATCTTTTGATTTAAAAAAAAATATCATTAATTGATGTATATATCAAAAAATTAGTAGAAGCAAATTCATATTTTTAGTTCTATATGTTGATGACAT
Organism: Cocos nucifera; assembly: GCA_006176705.1. Classification (NCBI taxonomy): domain Eukaryota; kingdom Viridiplantae; phylum Streptophyta; class Magnoliopsida; order Arecales; family Arecaceae; genus Cocos; species Cocos nucifera. The sequence goes on along the minus strand of QRFJ01000120.1, from coordinate 1,427,332 downwards.
TTTGTTTGTTACTAATGATTTAAGTATATTACGTGAGACGAAAGATTTTCTCTCAAAGAATTTTGAAATGAAAGATATGTGAGAGGCATCCTATGTAATAGGAATAGAAATATTCTACGATAGATCATAAAGTATTTTAGAATTGTCTCATAAAAGATATATCGAAAGAATTCTAAAAAGATTTAATATGGATAAATGTTTAGTAGAAATTATCCTAGTACAGAAAGGGGATAAATTTAGTCTTATGCAATGTCTAAAGAATGATATAGGATAAAAAAAAATATAATCAATTTCTTATGCTTCTATTGTAGATAGTTTAATGTATGTGCAGACTTATACAAGATCGGATATCAGTTTTTGCAGTCAGGATACTAGGCAGGTATCAAAGTAATCTTGACAAAGATCATTGAAAAGCTGCAAAAAAAGTCTTGAGATACTTACAAGGAACAAAAAAAATATATGCTCATGTATTAGAGATGCGATTAGTTGGATGTGATCGGATACTCAGATTCAAATTTTATTGGATGCACTGATAGTAGAAAATCTACATATGGTTATCTCTTTATGTTTGCTAAAGGAACAATATCGTGAAAAAGTGCTAAAGAGTCTGTCATTGCTTTATCCACTATGAAAGCTGAATTTGTTGCATGTTTTGAAGTCACAATCCAGGCATTATGGCTGTGGAACTTTATTTCAGAACTTAGGGTTATCGATGCCATTATCAAGCCGCTGAAAATTTATTGTGATAATTCTGCAGCAGTTTTTTTTTCCAAAAATGATAAATATTCAAGAGGTGTAAAACACATGGAGTTGAAATATGTTGTTGTTAAGGAGGAGGTTCAGAAATAAAGGATGTCTATTGAACATATTAGAATTGATCTCATGATAGCAGATCCGTTAATAAAAGACTTGCAACCAAAGACATTTAAAGAATATGTACATAGAATGGGTCTTGGTTGTATTAATGATGTTTTTGATACTCGGAGCTTAATAAAGTATTTCTGATTTACATTAATGAATTTTCTATTTCGTGTATACATAAATTGTGTTATGTTTAATTGTAATAGAAAAGTCTCTATGATATATTATTGTGGACCATAATGAAAAGATATATATATCTATATCTATTTTATAGACCTAGTATGTTAAATTGCAAATATTATGATATATGGAAGAGAGTATACCAAATGAATGGTGTATGACCTTCATAACTCGCATTTAGTAATTTGTCATATTGAGGTAATTATGATGAATATTAAGAATGAGATTTGATGTAATCGGATTAAGTGGGAGAATATTAAATTATGTTCCGATTAAGTGGCCGATTTATTATGGATTCTACTATTTAAATTTGGATAATATTCAACCTGAATTCAAATAGAATTCAAATATCATCCGATTACTTGATAAAAGTACCGATAAAAATCTATAAATATAGGTCCTATCCCTTCTTATAAATGTGACGTAGATTTCATCATTATTGCTACGACAAAAAGAATGGAAGAAGGGAGAGAAACTAATCTCAGAAAGAGTAAGTTTTCTTCTCTTCTGCTTTGAATTTTTTCGCATCAGATATATTTTAAAAGATTATGAAATCTCCTTTACGATCCTGAATTTATATTATTTTTGATTAAAACATGCTCTAGAACATATCAAGATTTAAGATTATAGAGTAAACTATTCCATTTAAAATAAGTATATCATTCTTTCATCTATTGTATCAATAAAGAGTAATTATCTTGTGCATTTTCAAATGTATCATAATTTATTGGAGAATTCTAAAAGTTTAGGATCCTCTTTTTAATTGTTGTTCCATTAAAAAGCAATTACCTTGTATACTTTCCATTACTTCATAGGCTTTTTTGCTGAAGTCATTAAAAATATGTGAGTAAATAAGCTTGTTGTGTTTTACCTATGTAGATGTAAACATTAAGTAATCTGTTCTATTGCTAAAGATGCCAATTATTTGGATTTTGAAGCTGTGAGGCGAGATTTTAGGATATTTCCTGTCAAGTTTCCTTTTGCTCCAAGATTACCGGAGACTTCGGCATTGGCCACCAATTAACATGGCTGGCATTTCCAGCACCTTGGTCAGCGATTCTTGATTCTCTGGTCTTCCTAGACTTGCTATGAGGCAAGTGACTGTGTGTATATGTATATATATTAAAAAAATAAGTACATAATGACTTTTTTAATAAATTTTGAATTGATTTTGTTACTCTTTTAACCCTCAGATCAAAGGATACACAATCTGAACGATTCCTCCTGCGAGTTTTAAGCTTGGTTTGGAGCGGCAAAACTAAAGATCAAGAATGTGAATGTCAACTAAATTAATTGCTATTTTGTTTATTATGAGCAGACTCTTGTATAATTAGATTTTTTTTTAATTATTTATTATTTTAATTTTAAAATATATTCGATGTGCGTTTGAAATTGAAATCAAAATAAAAATTAGAACCACCTATCCTCCAATATATTTAATTTATGATTAAAATTAAAATTAATTTTAAATATTAAAAAAATAAAAATTAAATTTTTAGGATTAAAAATAATTGGAATGCTAGTTAGTTATTATTATTTTTATTTCAGAACTTAATCTCTCCCATCAAATATGCTTAGCTGACAGCTCCTTATTTTACCCAAAAAATAATTAAAAAAAATTATATTTCTTTTCATTCCTGCTTCAGTAAAATAAGAATAGGAGAGACAGTGACTTAACTCACAAAGTATAACGTCATTTGCCCGACACCAATGGAATCCTATTCTCCAGTCTACCGAAATATCTCCAGACCCGTATCTGAACGATTCTACGCCACCCCGACGCCTTGTTACAAAACCCTAGCCGCATTCGAAGCCCCCAAGCTCCTCCTCCCATCTCGAAACTCTCCTCCAATCTCTTCGCCGGACGGCCGAACAGATGGCGGGGGACGACGTCACGGCCGCCACCGATCCGCCGGCCGCCGACCCGGTGCTGGAGCCCTCGCGGCATCGCACCTTCATTAAGTCGATCGTCGGCGGTGGCGCCACTGCGGTGGAGGAGCTGGTGGGGCGGAAGGTGGTGGTCGGCGGGTGGGTGAAGACGGGGAGGGAGCAAGGGAAGGGCACTTTCGCGTTCCTGGAGCTCAACGACGGCTCCTGCCTCGCGAATCTGCAGGTCATCGTGGACGCCGAGGTGTACCCGCTGTCGCAGCTCGTGGCCACGGGGACGTGCGTGCTGGTGGAGGGCGTGCTCAAGAAGCCGCCGGAGGGGACGAAGCAGAACGTCGAGCTCAAGGTCGAGCAGGTCCTCGAGGTGGGGCCGGTGGATCCCAGCAAGTATCCATTGCCCAAGACAAGGCTTACCCTCGAGTTCCTCCGGGAATTCGTCCACTTCCGAGCCCGCACCAACACGGTATAAACAAAAATTTCAAATTTTGATACTTTTTCTTTTTATCATGCAAGGGACGGGGATCACTGTTCCAAGGTATTTGAGCAGTGAAGGTGGGTGGGTCTTGAATCGTTAGATTTGGATCTCCTTTGCAAGTTGACGGATTAAAACTGCATAGTTTGGTTCTTGATCTGCAGATATCATTTTTGGAAAAGACGTTTTTTTTTTTTTTTTGAAGTGAAAATAGTGGCTAATTCGCGTGGTGAAATTTTAAGTTGAATCATTATATCAACTATTTTTAAAGACCTTGTTGAGATTTTGAAGAAATTTATTAGTCTAAGATGACACTGTAAAAGGTATGTTTTATGAAGAAGGGAGGTATTTGATGATTAGCGAGATACGTTTTGTGATTGGTTATGTTAACTTTTCCAGGATTTTGCTTCCCAAATATCTCTTTTTTAGCTCTCAAAATCCATGGTTGTGTTAACTTTTCTCATTTTATCAGCACCATATCTGATTGTGAGACTTCTATTATGAACGCAAAGTTGTCTGTGCTTATTATCAACTCCATATTGTTTTATCCTCTGGTGATCCTGTAACCCTCAAGGAGTCATTAGATTGATATTCCTGAACCCAATCCTCACCTCTAGAGATTTTAAGTGATAGCTTTGACATTATTTTCTGCATGTAACATTACAAAGCTTACCTCTATCACTCTATGTGTTTGTATCGGTGATGCCCTTGTGATCATGAAGGGATTCTGGAATTTCCATCCCATCAAAATGTCCCATTTATGATGTTTGTTATGATTTATTTCTTTATTTCATTTCATTTTTCCTATCATGAAACACACATTCTATAGTTCTTTTCTGCTATAGTTTTCAGCTCCTTAAAACTTTAAGAAAAAACACATTCAACATTAGTGTCTTACCCATTTGCAAGGTCATTGCAGTTTCTTACAGGGGACATGTTCAAATCTGATGATGTGTCATATCACTTTTAGGAGATCAGAGAACTCAGTCCTGTTTGTTTGTTGCAACCCTATATTTTGAGGCTCTCAACATGGTGGGACTTGCTCTTTGAAGTGCTTGATAAGATTAGAAGTTAGAGGGACTTGCGAAGCCCCATGACTCTTCAAATTGCAAATTTCTGGGCATAGCAAAAATCACCATTTTTTGGATTTCACCATCTCTAAGGGAGTGTTTGGTTCACCACAAGTGCGGGAAAGCAGAGTCTATAAGACACTTGCAGTGACTTCTGACCGTCCTCAGCTGAAATCACTTGGACACTCTTTGGGAAGTCAAGGCATAACTTCGGCACTTCAGTGACCACTTATAACATACCAAAGAAGTGGAATTCACTTTGTGGTCTGACTTGCATTCTCTTATGACTTTCTTCCATATTCTGCCACCTTTGATGAACCAACCACACCCAAAAAAGGGGGGATTGGAGAATCCATGGTCATCCCCTCGCCCCTTCAGCCTCTCCTCTGAACTACCTTAAATGAAGGCTGCCAAATGGTTACATGCAAGGAAGATTCAGCTGTCTAAACAGGCCTTTTGTGAGCATATAAGAATTTTTCGATTTTTACAGATACGAAGGCTGCAGAATGTAAATTATTATAGGGACACAAGAGAAGATAATATGCAGTTGAAAAAGACCAAAATACCAAATAGAACAATGTGCTATTGATTGGTTTTATGGATGGCTGGAGTCCGCATTTTTTATTGTTGAGGCACCTTTGAGAATGTTCACTTATAGACAATTGTACACAGTATCAGTATGCTTGCTTGAAGGGTGTTGTACTGAGTTTTTTTTAAAATATTTTAAAAGTAACAAGTGCATGAATGTACCAAGGGACTAAATCACTACTATAATTTTGATAGGATCTCATATGTAGTCATCTAATGCTATCATTAGATTGTTCTAGCCTTCTCCTAAGTAGGAAATTTAGCTTTCTATGCATTACTAAATATCGAAGATGCAAAATGCATTTTTTGAGCTATAAACTTAAATCGTTTTTCCATCTTATCCTTGTTAAATACTTTAGGTTTCTTTCTATGTTTTTGTGACATATGATTCATGTCTGTATACATTCATATTCATGCTCAGGCATTTCTGATTAAACATACCATCCTAAGTAGGTTCATGAGTCAGTCGGGTTGATGTGTGCGTGACTGCAAGTGAGTGCTTGTGCATGCACATGTGCTCACACAAAGAGAGATGCTGCAAAAGCAGGAAGTAAAGCCCTTTATTTTTTTCTTTAAATTGTATTCCTCTCCTCAGAGGGGGCCAGGTGGAGATAAATTCTGACTAAGCTTCATGATCCTAATAAAGGATCTCACATTCATTTTTTTGTTGTGCAAGCCCATCTATCAATGAAATTGTAGGATGTTGAATCTGGCTGCTGAGACAAGGGCTATGTACAAGGAAAGAAACGATTCATACATGATTGAAACTGTACAGCTAAATCTGATGAGCATGTCCAGTCTTAACTGATTTATCTTTGAATGTCAAACTAATTATCAGGTGCATGCTAGATATTTTTCCCCATATTCAATACCCCTTGTTGGTGGTTTTCATGGTTTATTTTGCAAAACATAGTGTCACATTTTCATGTATCAAGAACTCCTATTTTAGACCTGATGCATGGAAAAATAAAGTAACTTTGCCAATTTCTTTATGTTTTCTTTGTGCTTTTCTTTCTATTAACGTGCTTCAAGATTTGTTGCATTTAGCTTTGTACCCTGTGTTTTTGCAGATATCGGCAGTTGAACGGATCAGAGATGAGTTGGCTTATGCTACCCACACATTTTTCCGGCAAAATGGTTTTCGTTATGTGCATACTCCTATAATTACTACAAGTGATTGTGAGGGAGCTGGTGAGATGTTTCAAGTTACGACACTGTTTAGTGATGCTGAAAAGGTGGAGAAAGAACTAAAGCAAAACCCTCCACCATCTGAATCTGAGATTGAGGCTGCTAGGCTTCACATCAGGGAGAAAGGAGAGGCTGTTGCACATCTAAAATCATCAAAAGCAAGCAAGGAACAGATCAGTGCTTCAGTGTCTGAACTCACAAAGGCAAAGGAAAGTGTAGCAAAACTGGAAGAGAGGTTTAATATGAAACCTGGGATTCCTCAGAAGGATGGAAAGATTGATTATGCTCGTGATTTCTTTGGGCGTCAAGCTTTTCTTACTGTATCTGGCCAACTTCAGGTTGAGACTTATGCTTGTGCTTTAGGTAATGTATATACATTTGGACCAACTTTTCGAGCTGAACACTCCCACACTTCAAGACATTTAGCAGAATTTTGGATGGTTGAGCCAGAGATAGCATTTGCAAATTTGGAGGTACTAATTATTGCTTCTTTTTTTTTGAAAAAAAAAAAATCATTATTCTAGTTATCTCTTTTCCATCTTACCCCATGCAATAATTGACAGCTTACAGGAAACAGCTTTTGAACGTTGTTGTTGTTGTTGTCTTGATAAAGTTGTCATCTGTGGAGTTTTCACATTGTAATCTGTTTAGAATGGACTGCATTATTTTCTATCATGGGTTCTAAGCTTCTTGTTCTCCCACTGTAGTTCATTAAAATTTATAAACATTGCAGGATGACATGAATTGTGCAGAGAACTATGTAAAATTTCTCTGCCAATGGTTACTTGACCATTGCCGTGAAGATATGGAATTCATGGCAAAGAACTTTGATAAGACAGCCATAGACCGTCTTAAGCTTGTTTCTTCAACACCATTTGAGCGCATTTCATATACAAAGGCTGTGCAACTTTTAGAAAATGTAACAGACAAGAAGTTTGAGAACAAGGTAGAGTGGGGAATGGATTTAGCATCTGAGCACGAAAGGTATGCTATTCTTACATTTTGAAGTAGCTTTTGTGATCATTTGTTTGACATTTGGTCGCATGCTTTGTTCAATTGTGAAGGTACTTGACAGAGGTGATATTTAAGAAGCCAGTCATTGTCTATAATTATCCCAAAGGGATAAAAGCATTCTATATGAAGCTTAATGATGACAAGAAGACAGTAGCAGCTATGGATGTGCTCGTGCCCAAGGTATGGTGGTGTTTTATTTCTTTTGGTTGAGAAAAGGGTGTATGTTTCTGTCTCCCAGATAATTAATCTAATTAAAGCCTTTTTCCAGAAAAATCTCTTCAGTCTCATTCTAATTCATTCATCTTAACTAATATGCAGTTAGTTGCATCTAAGTAGTTTATATTTGATTTATGAAGAGTTGAAACCTTCATGGGGTAGCATGTTGGAATATTTGCATTTTGATTAAGATAGTGCAATCACATGATATGTGCAATATAAAATCGTCATTTTGTTTCCTAGGTTGGTGAGCTGATTGGTGGAAGCCAAAGGGAGGAGCGGTTAGAGGTTCTTGTGGACAGGTATGTTGATTTCTCGTTGCTTGTTGAGATTTATTTTTCAGAACCTTGTTGCATGGCACATAACATGGATGTAGCAACTGATCTTGCTACTTATGCAGGAATCACTTTTGTGTTCTTTATGTTTTTTGTTTAGAAGAGTTATTTTGTTAATAAAAAGGTCATCCCAGTGCATGAGGCTCCTGCCACTATGAGGTTTGGGAAGGGTCAAAGGTATGCAGCCTTATCCTTGCCCTTGTGGATGGAGAGGCTATTTCCATATCTCAAACTTGTGACACGGGCCATAATGGAGCAACTTTACTATTGCTCCAAGGCCTGGCAAAAGGCTGTTACCCAGTTATGGTCCCGACAATCCAGGATTCTGGGAGGGGAGGATTGTGGATGGACCTAACATGTAGCATTTTTCTACACAAGGTGGCTGCTCCAGGACTTGAAGCTGTGCCTATTGTGCTTGTTAGAGGACTGTATTAATCTAACGTATATAATTGGACTTAGGTTATTTGTTCAATGAATTTTGTCCTTCAAGACTTCATTTAGATGGTGTACATATGAGAGACTACGATTTGGACATCTGGTGTTTGGGTCTAGTAGATATTAGCATTTAAGAGCTTCTGATGTCTACTGAGGTTCTCTATTGGAAATCTGTTAGGCATAGTCTGGTGGGATACAAATGATAGTCTTATAGATTTACTGGTCCATGACAAGGTACACATACATTTGATGCTTGTGAATACTTCCCCCTTCACTAGGGCCACGAAGCTGTCCAATTGATGAAGAAGATAGGCACTTGTTGGAAGTCAAGTCAATTTATTAAACAGAATACGTTTTAGCTTTAGAGAATTTATAAAATTTAGGAGGATCATAGTTCCAAATTCCCGTGGAATGTCTTGTGCGACATCAACATAGGGTACCATCCCAAGTGTTGGGACACGACTATTCTACCATCATCTCAGCATCCTGATCATCCATTATCCCAAGTGTTAGGATGGGATGGAATGGTGTTGTGACCCGTTCCCTGGAAAAATTGGGACGGCCTACCTGTGAGTCTAATTAGGTTTTATAGTTTAGTACATGATGATTACTCTTTCTTTTTTTAAAGATTGTCTGCAATTTAAATGAGTGCCTGGAAGGAAGATATGGATGAATCTAGGATTTGGTGATCAATGATGTGAAAATAGATCATGCTCAAGTAGTGGTGGATCCATGAGCTTAAGCTGTAGCAACTTCAAAGGCAACATTAAGATTTACAGACTCGGTCCTAGAACCTGTGCCAACCAGCCGACGGTATGGGTTGGTATGGTTTTGTATCGGACCAGACTGGTGCGAACCAACGCAGGCAAAGGAAGCAAATCATGAGGAGGAAAAGTGAGAGAGAAATAGAGAGAGAGGGAGGGGAGAGAAAGAAAAGGAGGGAGGGGAAGTTGTCGGAGAGGCCGTCGGACGGTCTTTGGCTGGCTGCTGTGACCACTGGACGGCGCACTCCACGTGTGCGGCGCTGCGGACGTGAAACAGGGGCGATGCCCATCTTCAATTTTTTTTTCTTTTTAAATGTGGAAAAGGGTGAAGCCGACAAACCCATTGTTGGCTTCACTGTTTATGACCTTTTTTTTAAAAAAAAAATATAAAATGAAGCCGACAATGGGTTTGATGGCTTCACTTAAGTGAAGCCGGCAAACTGATTGCTAGCTTCACTATTCATTGGCATTTTTAAAAAATGCGATAAAGAAACGGGGGCGGTCACCCCTACTCTATAGCCGTGGCACCGCTCATGCGGTTTCCGCTGCCCAGTGGCCATGGCAGCCACCCGGCAAACTCCAGCAGCCCCTCCACCGACAGCGCCTCTCTTCAGTACATCGCTCTCCTCTCTCTCTCTCTCTCTCTCTCTCTCTCTCTCTCGCTTGTTAAAAGTCATATGGGGCCACAGTCTAGTTGCGAAGGCTTCTGCGGCCCTTCGATAGCTGCAATAGGCCACCAGCGGCTTTCGGCGGCGTCTGCTCTCTCTCTCTCTCTCTCTCCTCTGGCATGCCACTTTCCCCGGCCGAACTGTCCCAGTTCCTCGATGGTCTGGCTCAGTACAGGGTGTATCGGCCAGTTTGGGCCGGTGCAGAATTTCTTGATTAAGATTAGCTCTATATGGCTGGGCATCTTAGTGAGGCCCATGTTCTATTAGGAGGGGATGGCAGCTGGCTAAACAAGACAGAATGAGAAAGAAGAATGTGGTTTGTCTATGTTGGGATTATTTCTAGCAACTAGCCTTCTCAAATCTCTGTGATACTCTGCTCACCTCTACCATGAGTTAACAAAGATGATTGAATTCCATATGTTTTCCCCATTAACTTCAGGATGTGCTGCAGGGTAGGATAGTTCCCCATTCACATGCTCAAACTCTTGGAGTTGAGGTTTAGCAAGTGGTTTTTAGAATTTAAATGGTTTGGTAAAGTATGTATCTTAGAATTATATGCATAAGCAAAATACAATTTTTCTTTGTTCAAACTTCACCTTTTCTTATCACCTCTTTTCAAGTATAAGTTGAGGATTCTCCTCCTGGACCATGACTTCAGGACACGTAGAAATTTCTGCAGAAAGTGAAGTTATTTCAGAGCTGAGGCGTAGCTTAAGGTCTGAACAGAGAATTAGGTAGTAGAAAAAGCTACGCTCTCTTGACCCTGAGCTCTTTTTGGGCTTACAGCAAACCCTTCGAAAGTGGTGGTTTGAGACTAAGATGTTGCTGTCACTGATCTTTGGGATTGGTTTCGCTGCCTTACCGACCTGGTTAGACTAACAGGAAATGCTCGAACTCTTGACTTGCTTGGACTCTTGACATATGCCCCATTCTACCAAGTCATTAGATGTCCTATTGGCTTTCTGCTTGGTGTCATTTTCCTTTTTCACTGTTTTTTTTTTCAATAAATATATAGATTATACTTTGACTTGCTACCATCTCTTTGCCTCAAAGTTCATTTCTACATTTATCCTTTTTTTTCTTTCCTAAACGAAAGCCACCACAAGAATAAAAACTTCCTTTATTGAATTATCCTGCAAATATTTGCATGTATTTAAGATTAGTTGGATTACATATTGTTTCATGCTATAGCTACCAATGAAGAGTGATATTCTTAAACTTTTTTTTTTCCTCACAGAATACTAGAGGCAGGATTGACTCTTGAGCCATATGAATGGTATCTTGATCTCCGCCGATATGGGACTGTCAAGCACTGTGGATTCGGTTTAGGCTTTGAACGGATGGTTCTCTTTGCAACTGGCCTTGACAACATTAGAGATGTTATCCCTTTCCCAAGATACCCAGGAAGGGCTGACCTTTGAATTTTGCTTTTGTTTTTTGTACCATGAAGAAGATGAATGGTATGATCCAGTATATGACTAATTATAGCATGCTTGGTATGACATTTTATTAGGGCATATTGGTTATAGAATTATGAAGCTTTTCAAGGATGGGTGTTTTGGTTGTCCTGCCACTGTAATGATTCTTTTGGAAGATTTTCGAGTGATAGATGAGTATTGTTTAAAAATCAAACTGGTACAGATTAATCTTCCTTATATGGCCACAGAATTTTTTTCTCTTTTTGTCTTTCGAGGGAGCCTTATGTAACACCATGAACTAGAAACATGGTTCAAGTTACTCTTGCTCGTTGAATGGCAACAAAATTTGGATGCATTTGTTTCAAAGCTAAGGCTGTGTAAAAGGCACCCAATAACTGGAATCCAATTACTTGATGACTGAATTAATTCTAGATCCTTGAGCATTCTCATCCTCTCAATTAGAGTTGTCAAGACATCTTCTCAATTAGAGTTGTCTAGACGGGCCGGCCCGTCTCGATCCATCCCGATCCACCTCTAAATAGGGTGGGATGGGTGGTCCATTTAACCGATGGGTTGGAAAAATTTCAGCCTAATCCGATCTATCATGGGTCGTGAGTTAAACGAGCTAATTCATCAAAATTTTATATATTTAAAAAAAAAATTGATATGGAAACCAAGCGAGAGGTCGGAAAGGGTGAGAGGAAGAAGGGGAGAGGCGATCAGAGGGGTGGGGGATGACCGAGCGGAAAGGCCGGGAGGGGGGGCAGATGATGGAGTGGTGAGCGGTGGGGGATGACCGAGCGGAAAGGCTGGGAGGGGGGCAGATGATGGAGTGGTGAGCGGAGAGGGGCGGCGCACCGAGAGGGAGAGACGCTCGAGGGGGGTGGTATGGCGGGGGATCGAGAGTGAGAGGTGGCCCAGGGAGGAGGGTGGCGAGGGTTGGGAGGGGGGGTGAGCGGGGAGGGGCGGTCGAGAGAGAGAGAGAGAGAGAGAGAGGCGGCCCAGTGGGGGGTGTGGCACGATGATGGGGTGCGGCTCGGGTGGTGGTGGCGGGGGTTGGCTGGTTGAGCGGGGAGAGTGGGGGGCACCGAGAGGCAAGGGCGGTCGGTGGATGGCAGGGCAAGTGGGGATGGGGGTGGCTGGGAGGGGGGTGGCGGGTGGGGGCCGGGGTGTTGTGGTCGGGACGGGAAGGGAGGAGAGTCAAAAAAAAAAAAAAAAAAAAAAAAAAAAAGCAGAGGGTTAAAAAAAAAAAAAAGGATGGGCCAACTCGTTCTGACTCACTTTGAACCCCATATAGGGTGGGCTATTTAACTCGTTTTTAGATGGGTTGCTAGGATATGAATCCAATCCGTCCCACTTACATGGCAGGACAGGCTAATCGGACGAATCCAATCCAAATTGATAGCTCTACTCTCAATTCAGGTAAGCTCTGATATTTATTGATTATTAATTTTATGTAGTAAGAGAGATTAAAATCAACTTTTTGATCCTTTGAGTTAGCCGATCGGGTATAAAGGATGCCGGATGCGAGAGACATGGAAATTAGAGAGTTGAACATGATATTCTAACTGTTAATATATATATGACGAGGGAAACGCTGGGGAGTGGGTTATAGAGAGAGTTGAAGATGATATTCTAACTGTTAATAGATGACGAGGGAAACGTTGGAGGTTAACAAATATGGGTGTTCTACATGTTCACTGCAATAGATGTATACGTATATAAGACAGGGAAGGTTACACATAAATCATAGCAACACAAAAATGACGTACGTATACATGATAACTGGTGTATATACATGGGAATGTGCTACATAGCAAACTAATGCCAAGAGACCAACACTTTTTATCATCAAAAATATCAATACAAGTTTTCATCATTTTTTTTTCATCAAAAAATATCAATATAAGCATCAATAGAGGTTCATGAATACATTTATTTCAAATAGGAACCTCTTTGATGCTTTCTTTCTCATCACATATTACATTCTCTTATCATAATGGCAAAGAACGCATACTTTTTTTGTGCCAGTGTACATTAATAAACTCTGCAGTACACATTGATTTAGAAGGAAACCACACACCCTCTACATGTAATAACATATATACAGTCAATGGGAGACGATACAAAAGGGATGAAAACTTTTGGATATGGAGAGAGATAAAGAAAGAGGGAAGAAGGGAGAGAGTACGATATTTAGGACATGTTTGGTTGGAGAAAGCTGGATTTTGGAATGAGTTGGAGAAAGCTGGATTTTGGAATGAGAATGTAAATGAATGATTGCTATTTCAGTTATTTAGTTGGGGAGTCTCGTTTCATTCCGATTTCAGGGAAGAATTGGACATTCCAATCCCTCTAAATTCAATCTCTATTCTTCCATAATATTCAAACACTATTCTAGTTGTGATTTTGATTATGAATCAAATATGTTGAGAGACATGGTGATTCTAATTATTATTCTGATTGTGAATCAAATGCATCTTTAAAGAAATTGAAGAAAAGTTGGAGAGATGAAACTAAAAGTATGATTAACAAAAATTTTTGGAAAAGAACTCAAGAAGAGTAAGAAGAGAAAAAAGGTATGGAAAATTATACAGTATAAAAGGAGATGGAAAAGTGGCCTTATTTCTAAAGATGGTAGCAAAGAATTTTGGACAGTAAAGATTGATATTGAGGTTGCTCAATGAGAGAATTGAGAAGAAATTGAAAGAGCAAGAGAGATTAAATAGATTAGATATAAACAGAGAGGAAAAGAGAGAAGAAAAATTTGAAATTCGGCTCTAGTAGATACATGATGTCCATCAATTATCATACGATGAGAACTAAGCCTTTGATATATGAGCTTGTATTCCTACCAATATATTTAAAAGATATAGATGAACCTTTATATGTGGTGACAAAATTCCACAAAATCAACTTATGTGGCCTTTTATTGCAAAACCAGTTATTAAATAATTTTTTTTTATATAGAAAATACACCGAGAACTTTGATCCCCATACATACTCTTACCTTCATCCATATATGTTTGCACAGGTTAAATTCCTACTCCAAATATATTAAAGCTTTAAAAAGTATAATTAAGAATAATAAAATCAATAATTATTATTTTTTATAAAAATTCAAATATTATTGTTATTACATTATAATTTATAATGGATTGAATGTTTTCAAATCAATACTTTTTTTCTTATGTTAAATTACAAAATTTTTCTTGAGATTAGGTTGAAATTACAGTTATATCTAGTAGTTTCCAAAATATATATCTGCATTCTTCATGTTTTATTCAATCCTACAATCTAATCCATGCCATTAGGGAGTCCATTAATTTTAACTTGGACTTAATTGCTATGTCATAATAGATTTTTGAAATGACCAAAATAGCCTCAAACAAAGAATAAGAAAACAAAGTGAGAACCCTTCTTGAAATGACCAAAATAGAAATCAGTCTCTTCTCTAAGATCCCTCTAGCTTCATTGCTCTCCTCTTCGATGATGGCCTCCTGTTCTGGTGATCTCAACTCTTTGTCTTTCGTACACCTCGGGCTACCTTCCAAGTTCTCTCCTTCCATTGAAATCTGCTTCATCCTCTCCATTCTCGATCCATCCTCTCCATCCAATTTCAATGCCTTATTGGAACCCAGATCGGTGTCCTTCACCGAAACCTTGAGCCTTTTTTTTGTTTGACATGCAATTTATTAGAGTTAAGTTTGACTTTGTTAGAGATTTATTAAATTTTCCATACATACGTACATACATAGATATCTATGTATGTATAAGAGCAGTGCTATGATACTCTAGAAAATTTAGGTGAGTCTCTCTTGTTGCTCAGTGATAGACATTTAGCATGGTATATTCCATAGAATGCCTAACACATAATATTATTTGTGACAAGCATATGGCAAAATCTATTCGATTGTTTGTGATCATTTCTATGCTAGGCATATAATGAATTCTATTCCAATAATCAAAAAATATGCCAACCATCATTTTTGAAGTCTATTTGTGACAAGCATATTCTATGTAGTTTTTTTATCATTTCTGTGCTAGGCATTTGATCGCTAGCATAGCAAATCTGATGAAATCTATTTGATTATTAAAGTTAAGATGATGGCTTGTATAAAGAATATGATATCTTTATTAGTTAATTATGTTCTTATAATTTATGATGTGATGAGGTACGGATAGGATTTTTTAAAATATGACAATTTGGTAGGTCATAGCTAATATTTGTTTAAACAAATCCTTGAACTTTAAAGTTAATTCATGCTAAGGTTTTTAATGAGCAAATCCTAGTACATGATGAAATGCACTTTTCCAATTTTTTGATCATTGATCAAGCAAAGTTTGGAACATGTGATCATATGGTCGGTGGAGCAACAAGCCTACGACGTCATTGTGCATGTCCCATATGAAACTTTGATACCCTTGCAAGCTGCATTAGGAGAAAGACAGGTTTGTTAGATGATCACATAGAACAATGTTCTCTATATTGATCATAAAGATCTAATTGTCTTGTTTATAGAATTCCATGGGTATCATTGTTTCAAACTTACTTGTGACAAGCTTTTGGTGCTTTACATCAAGTTCATTGGCTGAATTGTAAGGACAATGTTCATGTACTTCGAAATTTCCTATTGTCATCTAAGAATGTTTTAGGTCAAAAAATATGAAACATATAATGGGCATTTTATATAATAGTTTTTACTTGATGGAGAATGATACCAATTATTTTAAGATACAATATGAAAGTATATATCTTTTGCTTATCAGACATTATAATTAATGTGTTGTCCACTGTGCTACCACCAATGCAAAGATATAAATGCTCCCAAAAGAATCTCCAACTATCCTTGCATTCTATCTTTACCATATATACCATAAGTCATAGGAAATAGTTCTTTATTCTCATCAATGGAAACTGATAAAGTAGTACTCCACCAAAGAGCCCTTTTAAATGGCACCTATCCTACTCTAAAAAAGATCTGCACCACTCTAAATAACCCTTTTTTATTGCCTCAAAGCATATAAAGATCCTTTTAAACATGGGACGCTCTTTGGATTGTACAAATCTCTCAAGTAACCGAATCTTCATTAATGCATCAGGATTCTTTATCCGAAGTAGTTCAGCATATTTAGGTAGCTTAGAATATGACTCACTATATTTTTCTCAATCTTTTTTAGTGCCTTTTTTTTTGCTCTATATAGTTGCATCATATGTGGTTCGATACCATACTTTTCAGCCAACATTTGGTACATTAACTCATAACTTATATGTGGATTAGTCTTTAAGTAAGGCTCTAACACCCTAGCTATCCATTTAGGCTTCATATTATTATTCTTTATAGACTTTACATATATACGATGCTCTTGTAAAGTTTTTATCATGAAGGTTCTACTATCAGGTGTTATGGATGCATGAATTCTCCAAATACATTCTTGACCTAAGCAGTACGTAGTTACTCTCTCAAGTTTATTTTTATCTCTCTTAAGTTTATAGCTACTCGAGACTGTATAATTTCTCAAAATATTTCTAAATTCATTCACATCTACAAACAATTGTTCTTCTTGAAATATAATTTGCCCCCCTTTGTAACTTTAGATGGTGTGCCTTTTACATTTAATGAGAAGAAATTTCTTCTCCTTTTCTTATAACTAGAGTCCTCATTACTATTGAAAGGATCTATTGATTCAACATAATTTATATCATTCAATTGATTATCACTATCATCATCATCAAATCTCTCATCCTCACCCCTATTAGTTGAATCATTGCCATCCCCATCATTTGACTCTTCCTCCATTATCCACTCACTATCATCTGAATCAAAAAAATGGTAAATTTCTTCTGATAACTCGGGTACATCATCTTTCTTGCCAATTTGACCACCAACTTGAACTTCATGTCCTACTTGAACTCCAACATCCTATTCAAGTTCCCTTCCAACTTTTTCTCTAAGTTGGCCTCCAACATCTCCTTCAACTTTTCTTCTCTAATTTGACTTTCAACTTGAACTTCACCTACATTCCATCCAAAAGGGATAACTATAGAAGGAACTGAGTTGTCAACATTATTTTTAACAAATAAGTATATCTCCTTAACTCCTTAATGTATGCTAAATATATGAATCACATCATTGTTATTCTTAATCAAAATCCCATTGCCATATGAAATAGAAAGATTCACATCCCTTTTATTATTTGTATAAATCAGCCACCATTTTTAAATATGAATAAAGACCTTCATCTTCAATCCAATAATCTCGATCCTTAAAATGCACAACCAAAATATAATAAGCTATTATACCTCTACATAAATAAATCACTATATTTATTATTGGACCATTTAAAAAATGCTATTATAATTAGAGATTCAGAATGAATCAATTACAAGCATTAAAAACTATTGCACTATGCTTTATATTATTTTAAAGGATGGTATTACAATCATTTAATGTGCAGGCATTTTCTTTAATTTAATCAAAAAAATCAAACTATTATGCTTTCATATAGAGCTCCTATATAAAACCTATAAATAAAGGGGACTAGATAAACACTAATAATATTTCATATTGTCTCATGTATTATAAACAATGTCTTTCATATTGTTTTATGTATTACTAGTTATTATAATTGAAAATAACCATTTTAGGCAAGGCCCTTGTATAGGTTGGTAATTTAATATTATAACTTGATAGGGGTTAGCCTTAAGGGATTCCATTCTTTTTGAGATCCTAATGCATAGGACGGGCAGTTAAAAGAAACTTTAAATCTAGAAATCAGTATATAGAAAGCATAAACACTAGAAAAATAATGTAGTTAAGATAAAAGATGGATGGAATAAGTTATGATAATGGAGATTAAGAATACACATTCTTCCCACCTTCAGATATTATTTTTTAACTATTTTTTCTTAGATAACATAACATCAGGAATTTTCTTTGGATACAAAGATAAATTATCTAGTGGTGGCCAACCCCCACTTACATTTAAAAATGGAGAGCATAAATGTTATGTTTGAAATATATAAAGAAGAGGACCATCAATAATATTTTAACAGAAAGGAAAGCAATTGCAACAATTTTTAAGGAAATCTAACTACAAACCTACTACATTTCTACCATTAAACAACAAAATCTAAGATAAATTAGAAAATCTTTATCTAAATTAGGTAATTATAAAAACTATATGAGAAACGAGACTACTCGTGGCTATTTTTAAGAAATTTTAATAAAAAATTACTATATTTATACCATTAAGTAATAAAATCGAAGAGAAATAAGAAGCTCTCTATCAATATGTCAGAATAACATATATGTAGTTGGGAGAAAAGACATGCATAGTAAAAAATAAAAATTATATAAAAAATTTAAAAAAAAGTTCTATCGTACCTCAAAGAAGATGCCATCGGCTCTTGGTTGCTTGCAAGGGCTTCGTCAATCGAAGGTGCTTCTATGATTTGGTGAAAATAATCTCTCAATGATAGCTGATTTTTTAACTAGAAATTCTAATCTTAAGAAAAAAAAAGATGATCGGAGTGGTAAAAGGAGAATAAGAGATGGTGAAAAAGAGATCAATGGACATATTATTTTTTTTACTAGGATTATTATGGAGGATAATTTGATTATTTTATAATCCTTTTTTTTAAAATAATATCGTTATATTTTTGGGGTGTGTTGCTGTAAATCTTCGACTTGAGTCGGGTTAGCTGGAGTTGGGTGATGACCGTAGGACCATGACAGTCGAACCTATAAAATAAGTCTCGAATTGGGGGTGGCACCGATGGAGATTCTTCGACACTTAAGTCAAAAATCTAGAATAAATGGGAATAAATGTGAGAGAGAGATTATCTATCTTGGGAGCCTCTGGTTCTCTATTTATAGATTGAGTTGAGAGTCTTAAAAGAAAAGAGTTGGAGCCTACCCTAACTTCTTCGAGTGCATTGTTCCAAGATTTTTGAGTTAATTTTTCGAGATTTGATGGTTGTGGTTGTCTTATTTGATCCATGGTCAACTGTTCTCAGCAGTTGCATGATTTGAAAGGAGTACACGGATGTTGCCGATTGATGTTTCTAAATATGACGATCAAAGATCGATTGAAGTAGAGATCGATGGTCGATGCATGATGGTCAATGGAGATAGAGGTTGGCGGCCAATGCATGGGTTGATGGCCGACCTTTGGATCGACCATGACCGAGGTCGATCAATATTTTTGGTTTGAACACCAAATTTTCTAAATATAACATGATGTAATTATATTTTTTTAAATTATTAAATGAACTAGTCGATGACCCGCGTTGTGCAAAATGGATAATTACGACCTATAATTATTAAAATTTTTAATAATAAATATTCATAATAAATATTTTTTTTTATTTTTTTAATATTTTATTTTATTTATTTATTATATATTATATTTTTATTATTTTATAAAATAATATTTTATTATTTTTTCGATACGTGGCGTGTTGGAAGGATTTTGACTTACTGAGTTGGCAATACCATAATATTCCTCCACAGAGTATTGTTATATATATAATATTTTTTATTATTTTTTAAAAAATAATATTTTATTATTATTTTTTTCGACAAATGGTGCATTGGAAGTATTTTGATTTGCTGAGTTGGAAACACCATAATACTCTTTCATCAAATATTATTATATATAATATTTTTTATTATTTTATAAAATAATATTTTATTTCATCAAATATTATTATATATATATTATATTTTTTTATTTTATAAAATAATATTTTATTATTTTTTTGATACATGGGGTGCTGAAAAAATTTTGATTAGTCGAGTTGATAGCAGATAATATATATATATATATAATGGAAGTGTAATGATGATGAGCTTGTAATTTATTCTATCCCATATTGTAAACGTGATCACCGGTATCGGGACATCTCTCTCGCTCGCTCTCCCCCTCACTTTATCTCGCTCTCCCGCTCGCCCATCTTTCGGCTTCCATACATCGTAGAAAACAAAACGATGTCAAGCTGCAGCATCCGAGCGCTCTGGATCCTCAACCCCCAAGACGCTGTCGTCTTCTCCAGGTATCCCTACCCTCTTCTCCATCACCTTCCACCATTTAGGGTTTCCCTCCGATCTCCTCGTCGGCGATACTAAGAGCCGGACATCCAAATCGTTAATTTCCTTAGATTTTTTCCCTTTTGCTGAATTCTAGATCGAAATTTTTATTTTTTTACCAGGAGATTTCCGGTGGTAGAGAGACGGTGGCGCTTGGCTTGTGAGAAAGAGAAAGAGAGCTCCGCGGTGGAGGATTATAGATACTCCGCCCAGCCTTTGCTGCCGACGGATGTCGAGTTGGCTTCTGCTTTCGCTGAGAGGAAGAAAAGGTCAGTCATTGGGCATGCAGGATCCTCTCATTAATTTTATTAGGGTTTTAGTTGATGAGTTGAACATACTACTGTTATTTCTTTGTGAACCAAAAGGTTTTATTAGTAGGAGACGGGAGGTAAAATGGGAACAAGTTGCAGTCTCATGATTATTAACTACCAAACATTTGATTCTCTAGCAAAGGTTGGATTTTTTTTTTTTTTTTATTGGATTTGTGTTTGTAAAGGCATTCGTAAACTAACTGATCTTTTCTGTATTTTGAATGTAATTATTAAACCTGGTTTTTGCACCACTTTGAAAAGAAAATAATTCATCGTTCAAGATAACTTTGTGCTGGTTACCTGATACGTTCAGAGACACGCACGCACAAAGAAAAAGGAAAGGAAAGAAAAAAGGAGGGGAGTCTAACCACTAGAGTTCCACTATTGGCATATAAATTAAAATTTAAAAATGAAAATTTAAATATTAATTTTTTAATAAAAATAAAAATATGTAATTTATTGATGTAGCTATATAGTTTCATGCAATAAATCCAAGAAGCAACTCCAACAACCAACAGCTGGAGTACAACTATGACAATAAAAATAACATCATTATCAATTGTAGGGTTTTATAACTGTTCTAAGAATATTATGTTTTTAATTTATGAAAGCTCTTATTTGCTGAAATTTTTTTAACAATCCAGTTGTTTGAGAATGATGAATTCATTGGACAAAATGAAGAGTGATTCAAGAATATTTCAGTAATTCAGATAAATGGTCGCTAGTGCTTTAGAAATGAGCGCACGTGGCCGCTATTTCTTGACCAAACTGCATTCCCTATATGCAGTTTTTGTATGCAGCTCAGTTGTATATGGGTTCCATATGCAGCCAACTTAGCATTACTGGCTGCACATGCAGCATGCTTAGCAACATGTGGCACACATATGCCCCCCTATTATGCGTGTCCTTGCAGGTGAGGTGGTTCACACAGATGATCTGCCTAGATTTGGTTTTAAGATGGGCTGGATGTAGGTATTGTTAATGCTACTGATTTGTTAATAATGTTACAAACACTGGTATAAGTTTAAGTAACAAGTTGCGAATTGTTAGTTATATGTTATTGTCGTATATTTGTATATTTTGTTTGTCTTTAAATATTTGAAATATATTGACTGCATATTCACCTGCGTATATGCTATGCAGTCCCCTTCATACCATGGCCTTCTTTTAATACAATGATTGTCACCATGTTTGAGGGAAGAAGGGGTTGTAGAAGGCATCGCTGTGGTCATGGGGGTTAAGTTGGCATTTATAGGTAACAGTCAGGTTATTGTCCTAACAGTGGCATAAGTGCAGGAAGGTAGAAGTTGCTTGGAAGGGATGAATTCTCTTTATGCAGTGGAGAGAAGAAAATGACTATCGTAGTTGGCAGTAAGGATAGGAATTAGGAAAATGTTCTTGGCAAAACACCCCTAAAAAGGTCAGGCAATTTCACACTCATTGAGAGAAACTGACTGTGATAGTGGCAATGGTATAGGAATTAGGAAAATGGTCTTGGCAAGATGACCCTAGAAAAAGGTTAAGCAGTTTAATGTTCATTGCAATAGAATTAGGTATTCTAGAGTCTGTTTCAAATAGAATCCTGCATACAAATCTAGCAAAGCTACTTCAATTAAATATCCATGTACATGATGCAAGATGTAAAGTAATCTTCTTTTTTTTTTTTTCTATGAAAAATTGAGGCAAAATGGCAATGATAGGGTGAAGATATGCTAGGACTCTAGTTGTGCCATTATGCATGTCTCAATGTGGTTACGTGTATAAGAAAATAAGTTGGTTAGATAATGTGATGAGATAGTAGCAACTTTTTTTTATTTTGAGTTTTTGTTATGCTAGAAAAATTTTGCCGTGATATCAGGTTTAGGAATTGACTAGGATCAAGTTTAGAAATATTTCACTTAGTCAAAGAGTATGAGGTGGGTGATCATAAGGTGACTATTTTACTTGGTGATATGTTCCTACAAGTCCTAGACTTTTGGTGACTTTATAAATAATCTTGTCATTTCCCACAAAATTTGGCGGATTTTGGATGAAATGTCTTAGTTTTGCTTGGTGAACTGTTATATTCTCTTTGTTGTGACTTCTCAGTTATTACCTTCTTTTCTATTGCATTTTGGGCTGTCTAGTAGGTTGTTTTTGGGCTTTATTATTAAATATGTGGATAATTCAAAATTTTTGGGCCCTTTTGTGGCTTTGAAATATTTTGATACACCTCTCTTTGACCATAAAATCTTCAGAGGTTTTGGAGGCTGTGTTTACCATCACCAAACATATACCAAAGTTTCAATAATGCTGGTATCCCAAGTAGTGGTTCCTTCTGAAAATGCAATTTACCTTATATTTATCATGTTAAAAATGCTCCTTTCCTGGACACTTCTGCATTGGATGGGTTTATTCGGGATCAAATAATGGATAGCCATGATACAAGGAAATAACACAATAACAAAGAAATGGTGTCATTATCTTCTCAAGTCATTGTTCACTGAATAAAAAAAAATATTTTTCAGATGGCATGGAGACTTGAATCTTAGGGAACCAGACGAACAGTGAAGATGTCAAATAACAATTGTCGTTCCTGTTTAATCATGGCAGTTCTAACAGCACGATGTCTAATCATTGGTTGTTATTTAAACATTGAAATATTCATTATAGGTCACAAAGGCAAGATTTCCCTTTCTAACGAGCAGGATAAACTTGCCTCTCCATTCATTTGCTGCTAAATAGCAGTTGCTTGTCAATGAGGTATAGGTTTTATGTGCTTTTTTTAAAAAAAATTTTAATTGTTCTTTTTTCTCCTTTCCATTTCTCTAATTGATCCTTTGAGAGTGGTACATGTATGAGATGGACCTAAAGCCTGCTTTGTTAATTTACGGTGTTTGACTTTTGGAAAAGAGAATCCTGATATATTCTCTTTAATTTCTTTTATAGTTGTTTTTCATTTATTTCTTCTCCCTCTTAGTTTCATCTCACTGAAAAAAAAGGAGATTCACAAAAAATAATTTATACCTTCATGTTACAGACTAGAAACAAGAGTACCCCATATATGACAATTTGTTTTCAGAGAGATTGTAATTGTATTTGCTTTCAAAGCTAACCTTTTGAAACTTCAGAAATCAGAACTTTATTATTGTTATGTATATAGAGTCATGGTGTTGAAATTCACTTCACTGCTTTGACCTCAGTTGACTCATTACCTGAGAATCGTTAAAAAGATGATGACATGGATTTCATGAGGCAGATGATAATCTTTTCTTTCTAAAGGTAGAACTTGCTTAAGTGTATTAAGTAATCTTCATGGCAGAATTAATAGATCTGGATATTGTCAAATTTAAATGACCACAAGTCTGACAATTCTTCAACTCTCTTTCTAATTTTTGCTCCAAAAATAAAAACTAGCGTTTAAATTTTCATTCTAAATCAAAAGAACACAATTGTGTTTCTTATATTTCTTTCTTTGTGTTGTTTCTCTTTCTTTTGCCTCATTTCTCTGCAACTACACTTAGAGTCAATTCATTGGAACTTGGTTCATTATGCCTTAGTTTCCAGAGTCATTTGCATTGTCAAGACTGTAAGCTATTATATTCCCATCTCTGTAAGAAAGCATTCTGTCCAGAAGTGATGATACTCTTAAGCATGGCCTTCCTTCATAAGGAAATAGATCTTTTGCTTTGATTTGGCAGTAAAATTCCAGGATTAGCTGTTCGTGAGGCTCCCGTATGTTGTTCAGGCCTTAATTCTTCGAAGAATCCTTTGCATATAAACATATTTTGGTTTTTGAAAATTGCTTGATATATTTTATTGTTCAAGTTCATTGATGTGACAACTGATCAAGAAAACCTGGTAAATGGACTGTGTGAACTTTAATGATATGTAGTATTATTATCAGTAACATGACTAGTTTCCTTGAGCAGGCAAGGCTCTGCACGTGGTTTTGGAATCCGCTTTAGTCAGTCAGTTCAAGGTTCAGATTCTTGGGTTGATGATCCAATCACTCGCCACATTATAACACTGTATGTTAACGGAGAGGAGGGAGATGAGTTTATGTTGTGGCCGCTGGTTTTACATACTAAAGGCAGTTATTACATTCTGGTTTTACCTTTCGTTGGGCCTCAACAGTTCAAAGCATATGTGAGATTGTTTACCAGATCTGATTGTGGAAATTCAGTTGGAGAGGAATGCAGTCTCTCTTCCCTTCTACTTAATCTTCCTTGTATCACAGGGTAATGTAAGTTATTTTTGTAATTCAGATAGAATTTTTTTCATAAGCCTAAAATGTTATCAAATCTCAAAGGTTGCATCAGAATTTCATATTCAGAATTTACTGTTGATCAAATATGAAAAGCATTAATTTGATATTGCGAGTCTATCATTTTAATAATATTTATCAAATTTTAAATATGTTGAGGCTTCCTATAAGAAAAACTTCTCAAACTTTGCCAATATCTGTTTTTCCCCTCATGATTTCATAAATGTTGGTTCATTTTTGTGCTTTATCTCTCCAATGGACTGATTGATTGAGATGGGTTCATGAGCAATAGGTTATATGATCAATCTAGTGCATCAATTTCAATTTAATGAGCTAGGTTCTTGAGGTTTTCCCCTTGTGATTGTTGAAAGTTGTTGGCTTGAATCAAAATTTGAACCATGTTGAAATGCACGTGAATATCTTCTAAATTGAGGATTCCTGCTACTAATCATAAACTTATAATGTTCAACATGCACAAAACTAAAATCAGATGTTGTAGATGTTCCTAATCCATGCTTCAATTGGACACATGATGGATGGTACCGGTAAAGCTAGGGTGCCAGAATGTGATCCATCATTTAAATTGTGATAAGGGCCAAAATTTATATTGTTCAGTCTGCATTGTCCGTTGAAAATTTTGAATTTCCTTGGCCTAGGCCCAATTGCATTACTGCTTTTACTTCAAATACCTTTTTGCTTCAAGCATGTAAGTTTAATGTAGTCTAATTGATTCCAACACCCTTATCTTGGAGAAGATAGTACAACACTCAGATTCCACTTTTACTACCTACCATAGACATATTAGCTACCACCAAGCCTGGAACAGACTCCTAGATTGAGCAGTATCCTAACATTTAAAGAACATCTATTGTATTGTGCTTGTGTGGGTCAAGGGCCAGTTGCATGATCTAAAATCTGCCATCCACGAATGACGTGACTAGGGGTAAAAAATTTGAAGTTTGGAGAGAAATGCAGAAAATTCAGTAAAAAAACTTTGAAAAGAATTCAGATAACTAAAATTGGTTGCAGAAACAGTATAAGACTAACTGATGCAGGAGAAGATGATGGGCACCAAGTCGAAGAGTCTATATTATAAGAGGTAAGTTGTACAATGGTAAATGATGGCAAAGTGATATGTCGGCAAGATGTTTGAAGATTAAACATCATTTTTGGAAAGTTATACCCTGCTTAATGCACTTCAAGAAGGATATATTTGTTTTATAGTTTTTTTTCCCCCTGTAATATTACCTCTCCACATTACCTTTCTTTGATACATTTGAGAAAATTCTTATGTTGGAAATTTTAGAGCATTTCAAATTTCTCAATGTTCTTTCCCATGACAGTGACAATGTCTGGAGAGTAGGTTTAGTATCAAACCCTTTTTGACATTATCATTCATTGTTGCTATGTAGAACATATAAATGTCCCATAGCTATCATTCATTGGAGCAATCTATCATGAATGTGCTCGGACTGTTGATGGTAAGGATACAGATTATTAATTGGGAAGGAATATAGGATTATGAGATTTCTGAAAGAAAGGAGATATTGGTGCCAGATGATTTTAGGAAAAACAGAATCATCGCACAGATGCTTTTTGACTCTTATTTTCTTATGTTCTATGATTTAAAGATTGTTTCAGGTCTGTGGATTAGCTATTTGTTTGACTTTATTGTTTGGTATATTGGATTTTATTTTTTTTAAAGACCTTCTTCCGCTTCAATTCCCTTGTCCATACGATCTCTACAAGCATACTCTGTGTTGTGATTATTGACTTTTGCATTCTCCGCTTTTTTCTATTATGTCTTCCTCCACTTCATACCATTTAATTTTATTTTCTACCGTTGGCTGTCTATTTTAAACAAAAAAAAAAGAAAAAGAAAAGAGAAATTAAAAAAAAAGATTCCAGGCTGCACACGTTCAGTCTAATATTGTTGTATGTGGAGTGATGAATGCTTGGATAATTTAAGTAATGTAATCCAACAGTTATGTTGTTTGGAGATTTCTGGTCATGTAAAGTAATGAGTTTAGAGCAAATTTTCTGATGATGGTTTTCCTTGTGTTGTTGTACGAAATGAGTTAAGGGTCCTCACTTTATTTTTATTTCTTCTTCTCTTTAGAGTGCTTTTTTCGTGATAATGAATAAATTCCTAGTGTAAATGAAATAAAGAATTTTATTAATTCAACTATTTGGATTTTTGCAATGCTACAACTTTCTCTTGCACATCAGGGAATTTCGTTTATTGCCTGACTTGCATAGGAAAATAATTGTTTAAACCTGCTTTAGTGCTAAGTTTGATCTCGTTTTCCTGTTAACCTGCCGATGATTTTATCTATTTTCATTCTTTTTTTAGGGAGCTCATCTACTGTTGTTACATTTTAGATTTTTAACATTCATTTTTGATATTCTGTAAATTAGTTAAATATATACGATCCATTTGACATGATAAAGCTGATTCTGCATTCCACTATAATCCACTCTGTCTGAGAGCTATAACTTGTGTTTTCTTAATTTTGACAATCTTATTGATTAAATATAGACATACCCGTCTCATCTAATTAGGATTGTAGGTAGCTGAATTGGTTTGCATATTGACACTCTTCTCTATATCATAGGGCATTTATGGTAGCACACACTGTGGGAGACATGGTTGCTGGCGATGTGCAGGATCCTGAGGTTGTTGTAAGTTCATCACCCTCTGTGGGAGGATTATTGGACTCACTTACTGGTAGCATAGGCATACCAAGCATTTCAGCTAGGGCAAAACCTGTTGCAGCACCAGTTGCAGCTTCAACCACTTCAGGTGCTTCAGCAGCCGGTAATGTTGTAATAGATACCCCTAAAAGCACTTCCAGACCCATTGACAAGGAAGCTCTCCGCACTTTTATTAGCAGCTCAATGCCCTTTGGTTTGTACTTTCTGCTATGGTATTTCTCATCTCATATTTTTAAATTTTTTTTGTTAATGCTTCATACAAGTTGCATACGGTTAATTAAGCCTGCACTGATTTTCTTCCATCATCACAAATACATCATCAGGAACACCTCTTGATCTTAATATATCAAATATATCTGCAATCAAGACAAATGGATTTTCTTCTGCCGATTTGCCTCCTTCAGACTTGAAGCAACCTGCTTGGAAGCCATACCTGTACAAAGGAAAGCAGCGGATCCTATTCACAATTCATGAGTTTATTAATGCTGCATTGTATGATCGAGATGAAATACCAGATGCTATTTCAATTTCGGGTCAACTAAATTGCAAAGCAGAGTTAGAAGGATTGCCTGACGTGTCCCTACCTCTGACTGGGCTGAAGTCTGCTCATGTTGAGATTTTGTCTTTCCATCATTGTGCACAAGTGTCAGAACATGGTGAAGATAAGCAAGCCCTGATGTTTTC
This sequence comes from Cocos nucifera, assembly GCA_006176705.1. Classification (NCBI taxonomy): domain Eukaryota; kingdom Viridiplantae; phylum Streptophyta; class Magnoliopsida; order Arecales; family Arecaceae; genus Cocos; species Cocos nucifera. Next base: position 1,399,188 of record QRFJ01000120.1, on the reverse strand, counting down.
TCCACCACTTGGGAATTTTGTTTTGATGCGTTATCAGGCTTTAAGCAATCTTGATCCTCCTGTGAAAGGCTTTTACCAGCTCTCCATGGTCTCAGAAGATGAAGGTGCATTTTTATTTAGGTTACGGTTGATGGAAGGTTACAAAGCTCCCTTTTCTATGGAGTTTTGTACTGTTACCATGCCATTCCCTCGGAGAAGAGTGGCATCCATTGATGGAAACCCTTCTACTGGAACTGTTTCAACAACAGAAGTTTCAGTTGAATGGAAAATTATTACGAGTGGACGGGGTATTACTGGGAAAAGCATCGAGGCAACTTTTTCAGGGACGGTTAGATTTCTGCCAAGGACAAGTCAGAGAGTACCTTCACGGTCTATGTCGGTTTCAGCGAGCGTAGTTGAAGAAGATAGTGATGTAGAGCAAGATAGTTCTGGTAATATCGTTAACATAGAGGAATACTTAACGGAGAAAATGAATAAGGACCTACAGGCAGTAGATTTGGAAGAGCCATTATGTTGGCAAGCATACAGTTATGCCAAAGTAAGCTTCCTGTTTTTGACATCCTTATTTATTGCTTGATAAGTTTTTGGAGCAACATGCATGCAACGTCTTTGCAGTTTGGTGCCTACTTTGGAAACTTCTTATTTAATTACATTAAAAATATCGAGCAGGATAGCCTAGAATATGCTTTATGAGATCTCCTTACTGTACTTGTCAAGCTACAGTCAGTTGTAAATTGTTGGGGGGCTCAAATTGAAACAGATCATGGCTTGTAAGATTTTTCATAAGAACTTTCAAAAAAAAAAAAAGAAAAGAAAAAGAAAAGAAAACTTGAAAAATTAGATAAATTAAAATAGATGATTGAAGAATAAAAGGCAGGCAAATGCAAGCCTAACAATTCTATTTTCCACCATCAAAAGGCTTATAGCATGCCCTTTTAAACAATCATCATCCCTTGATATTGAAGATATTTATACACTACTACTTCAGATAAAACTAATTCACTTATCCTTTAGGTAGAGTATGTTAGGAAGAAACAAATCAGTTTTTGATGAATTAATTAAAAAAAAAGAAAAAGAAAACCTAGATGTTTCTTTTGAACTCCAATTTCTTGTCTTTCCTTTTAGCAGTTTAAAATTGTGTTGGATTCATCTGTCAAGTCTTATTGGTGAAAAATAGATAATTTTAAAAGCCAAAAGTCAAATAAGTCATGTGGAATGGACCTTCCACTTGGTTTAGTATGTCCTAACACAATCAAGTTGGATCATATGATCCGTAATATGGGTTGGGATCTTATGGTCTTAATTGATCCTAATCCAACAAAGAGATACAGATTGCCTAAAGCCATTTTGATCCACATCATAAGATCTGGCCCATGGATCTAGGGATTCTGAGGGTAGTGATGCTATGATCAATAGAAACATAATTTTGCTGTAACCTCCTTAAACCTTAATGTTTAGAGAAATTATGCTTTTGATGAATATAGAGTCTTTACATACGATGAATATTTGCAAATAAATAACTTTCATATTTTTGTAGCTAAGATATGTTACGTTGTAAAAAACCACCACGTTTTTGTTGATGGTCAACCATTACAAGCGCTGATTCTCTACAATATTGCATGTGTTTCAAACAGTTAAATGGTTTTTTTTATCATGAATCATTATTGATGTTTAATATTGATAATATCTCTTCATGATTGCATGTTCATTTTGTTTCTTTAAAATTTTAATATTTAATTTTGTCTATTTATGGGATGCTTCTTGCTTAGTTTTCTCTTGAGTATTAATGCATTTTTTTGCAGGTCTCTTTTAAAATTTTTGGTGGCTCGCTGTCAGGAATGTCAATTGATCCAAAAACTGTAAGTCTTTGATGAATTAATTCTACGCTTATATCATATTTGAGATGCCATGAATTTTCTTTTAAAGGGTTAACATTTGTTCATTTGACAACCATTGTCATGATGCAGCTTGTGGTTTTTATCTTTTAAATTATTCCTAAAATCATAATTAAGTACTAATTATGTTCAATTTTCATATGTTTTATAATTCTAGAGCATTAGATTGGAAAAGGTGTGATTTGACCTTTGTGTAGTTTTGTTCCATATCAGCTGAGATAAACCTGATTTAGGAGAAATTTGAGAAACTTTCCCTTAATTGTTCTATTCCCTCACCATAAAAGAGCACAACCAGAACGTGTTGCTTAGCTCAACCTGTTGATGTGCCTGTTTTTTGTTATGCTCTTTTGATTTTGTAAATTTCTGGTTGCCCTAATTTACTGCTTTTACATTTATGCCTTTGCATTGTTGCTTTTTCTAGAAGTTGATTTTATATTGACATTCTATATGTCATGTCTATACCAATCTCTCATTACAGATATAATTCTTGCTCTATACTGGTTTCTCGTTACAAAGATTATTCTTATGTAAAAGGCTTTACCTCTTATGCCTATTGACTGTTACATTTTCCAGCCTGCCCAAGTGTAACAGAACCGAGGAAACAGAATCACAACCTAAAATGTGGTAGACAAGACTTATCCAAAGTTGAATTGAACTCCCCTTCTCAGTCTAGGCAGGTCAAATATGTGTATAGCATGTCTGATATTTGATAACCACCACCATTGGAAAGCCTATCAGCTACTATTACTTTCTCAAGCACATGATTTTTGCTGCTGATATATTGATGAGAGAAACATGGCTTCCGACCAATTCCAAGTTATCAAGGTTTTGTAAGTTCTATTGATTGAGATATTAACTTCGATCACTCTCCACTCCTCAATTTTGCTTTCACTCTGAGGCAAGAAATAAAAAATTAAATACCTTCCATGCATAGTGGGCATGCCTACCACTATTGTCTGTGGTGTGCTCTTCTCTATGAGCATGTCATCTAGATGATCTGGATGAATATCCTAAGATAATGTATATTGTGTCAAGATGTCTATATTGGTCTCCCTATCTAATATCATTTGAACTCATTTTGTGTACGTAAAGGTAGAAAATAAGATTTCAAAGTACCTGTGGAAGCTCATGGAAGATCAAGTTGTGGAATTAAAAGGTTTACTTCATTATTGAGCCATAGCGAAGGACGATTATGATTTTTTGTTTCTTTTCTCCCTTCACATTGTTCTTTTACTTGATGACAATAGCCACTTTGTCTTGTATGTTTTTGAATCTATTCATTTTATGCAGCATTTATCTTTGAAGGTCCCTGCATTTCTTTTATCGCTCATGTAACGTATCAAAGCATGGGAAATAAGCGATGTTTAGGATCTAATTCTCCCATTTGATGAAAGTTTCTAGCTTTACAATTTTTTCTATTAGCTACCTTTAAAGAGGGTTGAACATACAATGACTTTCCCAAGCCAACAAGATTAAGAATATCGGAGTTAGCAGTTGAGGATTCTTTGCTAGTCAATGAAAACACAAGGGCACCTACCTGATTCCCATTTTTGAATGACATCTTTTGCCTAGATTTGTAGCTTCTCAAGCTTCTCTGTTTGGTTATCTCTAAAGAGGATGGGGGAGGGGACACATTCCACACCTGATGGCTTTCCAAAGCCAACAAGAATAGTAGAGAGAAGAGCAAATGGCCAAGGACTTTTCCCACCTGAAACGAAGAAAACACAGACACATGCCTGAACCTCTCTCGTATAACATCCTTGGCTAACCATTTCCTATGACCCTGTCCTCGAATGCACATAGGATGCATCAAGACGAAAACAGGTTGTAACAACTAGTAACTTTCTTCATAACTACAGCAAGCATTTAGTTGTCATAAACATCATGTCTAGATATTACATTCTATTGTTAGAAAAAGTTAAGCCAAGTCTAAGCTCGTTATATGATGTCATCCTAATTACTATGATCCCTCAGAAGTCTAGTTTTTCAAATCTTACCTTGGCCAAATAGTCTAACCACGGCATATTGATTATAAGGTTTGTGGTAGTCAATTCTATATGCTTGTTATCTTAGAGGAGTGGAAGACAAACTGTGCATCATCATAAAGGTGGCTGGCTATTTGGAATCAGATGGTCTGATGTTTCAGTAGTTCTCTATGGACAACAGTGACACTCTGAACAAAAATTTACATAATGCCTTGACAAAATCAATTGGCATCTCGTTGAAGAAGAATTTTAACAAGAAAAGGATAGGCATGCGGGAGCAAATTGCTGTCAGATTCATTTGGAAAATTGCAAGAAAATCTCTTTTTTCGATCATTTGCGAAATACTCTTCTGAATCTTTAGTTGGATTTAAGTCGCATGTCCTGTGGCATCTTTGTTTCTGGACTACTGAAGGATGACTCTAGCCTGTTACTGACTTCGTGAGGCAGTAATTTATGCATCTTATTGGTCCGACCGCTGGCAGGCTGGGAATCCTGGTTGAGATTGAAGTCACCCCACAGAATCCATTTGTCAGCGCAGAACATGTTATCTATTTATCACTTCTGGAATCTATTTTGCCTCTCCAAAATAAAATCCTGTAATGCTTTCCATCTCCAAAAAAATATTTATGGAACACGTCTATACCAAAGGAAAAAGCTCCTTGCATTATTTGTTTATTTATTTATTTATTTTCAATAATATTAGAGTCATTCCTTTGGCCCAGTAACCTGCTAGATAGGTTTGTCACTAGACGACCAAGAACTTTTAGCTCCATAAATTAATTTTAAATAAATCACCAAAAAGTGATATTATCTAATATTTACTATGTTATCACTCAATTCTTTTGAGGTCAGTACTGATGAACGTGTTTACTGTAGACTTCACAACACCATATTACTAGAAGAGAACATTTCCTTTGTAACTGTATCTAGATTTTACTTCGACTAATTGATACACTGATTTCCGTGGAAGGGTTATTCCTGTACGAGATATTCTGGAACTTTTTGATATGGCCATGGCTATTATATCTTATTACTTATTTCAGCGATTCAAGCCTTCATGTTGTTACTTAACCCAGATATTAAATAGTTTAATAAATATATATATGCGCGCGCATGCGCCCGCACACACATATACTGTTGATAATCTAGAGGAAGGGACACTATGCTCCTGTTCTAATTTGCCTTCTTAGATTTATTACCTTGTCCTGGAGAATGCAATGCATATATGTTCATGATCCCTGTGATTTTGTTCTGCTCTCACTGTGATTGCAGCACTAAAATTTGCAATCTTTTGCATTTCTCATCTGAGAAATTACCATGTTGTGCAGGTAAGCATTTATCCAGCTGTTAAAGCACCTGTGGAGTTCTCTATGCAGGTAGATTGTTATTTAATTTTTTTCTGTTTCATATATATAACACCTCCATTGCTAGATTGATACCAGAAGTTCCAATTGAAGTTGGCTTTCAGGGTTCCACTTCCATTAGGTTATTAAGGAACCACTTTGCTGGTTTAGGCCCTGTCATCCTCATTATATAGTTTTGTACTTCAAGAAGTCTCAAAGAAGCAATCGTCATTCCCAGGCAGCTTAAGTAATCAACAGAGTGCCTTAAAGTTTCCATTAAGCTGCAGACAACGATTTTTCTGCAAATAGTTGATGGAGGTGTTTAATTGCATTGGGTGCCTAGTTCAACCGACGCTGGTTATAAACGAGTTTCCAATATTTCTTCTGTCTAACAATGCATTTCAAAAGTTAAAGCAGCAAACCTGCCAGCCATAAATGATATATTGCGTTACCCATTAAATAACTCTGTAAAGGAAAATAAAAATAAAAAGACAATCCATAGCTAGTATATTGGGGATGGGGTCTCCAATCTACCTTGCAGATTCATGAGTATCTCTTTATCCTTTCTGCGGGACATGGTTAGTTTGCAGCTAATTTTATTTAATGTTTATAATTTGTGAAGGGATTTCAAAAATTTTTAGATCAATAATAGCTACAGTCATTTAGAACAAAGATCTTTTCATTATTTTTCATATTGTTTTAAGTAGCATAGAAAGATCAAGTTGTATGTTTCCTACTCCTCTCTCTATTGTTGCGATAAAAATCTTGCATGATGTGCTGCTTTTTGTTGATCTTGAAGGTTCTTGATGTTGTTGTAACTTGAACTAGTCTTTTCCTCAATTTAACAATGTTGGAAGTTACAAATGGTTCTGCTTCAGAATCATTAAATGGAGCTAAGAAATTGGTAATTTAAATGTGTATGGGTCTTTCCTAGGCTATTCTATGCTAATTGCTTATCATAATTGTTTGTGCTTTAGCAGGCATCCTCTGGAGACTATATATTGTGGAATACTTTGGGAAGGTGCCCATTCGCAGCCCTTGCCACTGTTCACTGAGGTTGGGATTTGTTTGCAATTTGTAGCCTAACAAGTGTCGATTTGTTTTAGTCGAAACAATAAAAAGTGTGGATTCTTATGCCTAGAGTTTGTTTTAAGTGAGAGAAAAATGAAACCCAGTTATAGATTATCATATTGGTGGTTAGGAAGGTACTTTCTCATGTATCATAACTTAAAACCTTTAATGTCATTTTGCTGAGATTTTTCTTCAGCTGAGTTGAGCTATCCTTTATTTTGGTACTTGTCTTATAAGCAGACAAGTTCTTTTCCCATTCATTATTTTTAAATTTTATAAAACTGTTCTTTGATTGATTCTTTTATGCTCGAATTTGTTATTCTGTTGGGAATTTAAAATTCAGATATCGTATGCATATTGCTCCCTCATTTACATGCTGCGAGGAGTTTCTTCCATTTCCATTTCTTTCTTTCGAGAAAAAAAAGTTGTTTCACAATGTTTTTGTGGTTCAAATGTTGCAGATCATGTCCATGGTGTTTGTTAGATTTTTAATGAATCAGGTTAAAAACAACCCACCCCCTATACAAGCTGGGCTCAAAATGTCATCCCCTATTGAAGTGTTGACCATCCAAATAACCTTCGGTGAATTTTAGTACTGAATGTACGAGTATAATCATAAGCATTGATAGATATGTATAAAAGCCCTAGGTTTTTCTTGGACAACCCGGAATAACTATTTAGGAGATCAATGTTGAGAATTAGGTAATCCTAGGTGAAGGTGAGATAAATGGAGACCAATTAAAGAGCTCACATTGCGATCGATCAAATATCGTAAGAGACCGGGAGTTTGTTGAATTCGCATGGAAATAGCGACCTAATCGCTCGCCCAATCTCGCTGTTGCTCTCCCCAGAACTTGCTCCGCCGTGCCGTTCTTCTCCAAGTTATCCAAGTTTGTATTAGAGTAGGATTTCCCCTAGGCTACTGTCTTATATATATATATATATATATATATATATATATGATGATAGTTTTTTATAATAGATTAATTATAAAAAAATTTCTAAATTATACAGAAGTTTCTAATTTCATACAAAATTTTAATTTAGTACAATCAATTTATTTAATTTTTAAATTCATTTAATTCAGATTCTAACAGTAGATTTTATCTAGTTGTCATGATGAAATTATCTCGTGGTGTCACTTTTTGCATCAACTTCTTTTATCATAGACGCAGGTTATGCAACATTATGCGATAATTCTGTCACAACAGCCAGATGAAATTCATAACTAAAATTTTAATTTAATAACTTTAAAAGTTGAGTAATCTGATTGCACTAAATTAAAGGTTAGAAAAAAATAAAAAAATTTAAAATAGTTGATTAATCCGATGTTTAAATCTCTGTCTCCTATTGTAATGCTTTTTTTTGCACTGTTCTTACTGATTTTTTTTGTTTTAATATAATGCACTATTCTTATTGTTAAGATTAATCATTACTAATTTTTCAATACATGATTGCTGCGTCTTAGGTTTAATACAACATTATTTTAACAAATTAAGGTCTGCTCAGATTCACGAGCCTAAAATTCTATAGTATTTATGGTTTGGATTAAGCTTGAGTTTGATCTTTATTTAAAAATTAAAAAAATTATTTTTACACTATTGATGGTGTAACTTTATGGATACTATTTGTTCGTGATGATTGACTCTCACACGGATCGGAACGAAATTTTTTTTTTTTTTCGAGTGCCACGCTCCGACCCCAGCAAGAGCCAATCAGTGAATGATGTCCGTAGAATTATACCATCCATGATATAAAAAATATTTTTTTAAAAAATATTTAGAAGCCTTCTTAGCATTTTCTTTTTTCAATAAAATTTGGATCAGACCAACAAAATTAATCCAAAAAATATTTTTTATATCATGAGCAATGTAGCTCCACAGACATCATCTATAATGATTGGCTCTCCACGATATCCAAAAAAAAAATTTGTTTTGCTCCGAATCCATGCGAAAGCCAATCACCATAAATAGCGTTCATGGAAGAAAGAATTTTTTAATTAATTCTAGGTACTTATGGATATGAACGTCTAGCCCGGTCAGTATAACCCTATATACTAATTGATTATCAATCTATCCATTCAAACAGGCCCTCGGTAAGTTTTCTTAATACTTAATTGGATTTTAAACAAACACAATCTATTCTTACAAAAAAAAAAAAAATCCACTGACTCATTGTTAACGAATTGTCCAGCTTTTCGCTAAATTATTGTTTAATCATATTTAGACATATCCCATTTTTTCTTAAATTATTGCATGGGCTTTTTGATTTTATGTTTTCAGTTAACCTTTTTTTCTTAAATTATTGCATGGGCCTTTTGATTTTATGTTTTCAGTTAACCTTACTTTCTTTTGCGCCAGTCTCCGTTCGAAGTTCCAACATTACCCGGCTGTAAAGCCTAATCCTTGTCAAACTGGGTCCGGGCGTCCAACTTGCGTCCGGATCGAACCGTCGAACCGCCCCCTCTTGATTCCTTCTTCTATTATCGATCGCAAGGCCAAGGTTTTCATACCTCTTCTTTCGTCCTCTACTCTCTCTCTATTTCTCCGTTCTCCTATCGCCGACCGAAGACCGCCGACGCCGCCGCGACCGCCGCCATGGGGAGGAAGCAGGCGTCGGACAGCCGCTCCTCCGCTTCCGCCGCCACCGGCAAGAAGGAGAAGCTGTCGGTCTCCGCCATGCTCGCCGGCATGGACAAGCCCAAGCCCTCCTCCGCCGCCGCCGCCGCCTCCAAGAAATCCAAGCCGAAACCGAAAGCGAACACCTACATGGATGAGCTTGATATGCCACCCACCAGCGATGATGATGTCGATGAATCTGATCTCGTCGACGCCGACGAGATCCCCAAGGCCAAGACGCGGTCCGCCGCCACCGAGCTGTCCGCCGCCACACTCTCCAACAAGGAGCTCAAGAAGCGGGAGAAGAAGGAGCAAATCGCTGCAGCAAATGCCGAGCACGCCCGAAAGGATGCCCTCAAGGAAGACAAAGACGTCTTCAACGTGGTCATCGGCACCCGCGCCTCCGCTCTCGATCCCGACGGCGAGGATGCCGCCGCCGACGCCAACCTTCGGGATATTTCGATCGAAAGCTTCACGGTGTCGGCCGCTGGCAAGGACCTGCTCAAGAACGCTTCTTTGAAGATCTCCCACGGCAAGCGCTACGGCCTTGTCGGTCCCAACGGCAAGGGCAAGTCCACCCTCTTGAAGCTTCTCGCGTGGCGGAAAATCCCCGTCCCCCGGAACATCGACGTGCTCCTCGTCGAGCAGGAGGTGGTCGGCGATGACCGGACCGCCCTCGAGGCCGTGGTCTCTGCCAATGAAGAGCTCGTCAGTCTCCGGAAGGAAGTGGCCGCCGTCTCTGAGAAGCCGGAACGAGATGAGGATGACGAGAACGGTGAGAGGCTTGCGGAATTGTATGAAAGATTGCAGCTTTTGGGCTCAGATGCTGCCGAGGCTCAGGCATCGAAGATATTGGCAGGGCTGGGGTTCACCAAGGAGATGCAGATTCGCCCCACCCGATCGTTCAGCGGAGGTTGGAGGATGAGGATTTCTTTGGCTCGAGCCCTCTTCATGCAGCCGACCTTATTGTTGCTCGATGAGCCAACCAACCACCTTGATCTCAGGGCCGTGCTGTGGCTCGAAGAGTATCTGTGTCGCTGGAAGAAGACAGTTGTAGTGGTCTCTCATGATCGCGACTTCCTTAACACAGTCTGCAACGAAATCATCCACCTTCATGAGATGAAGCTTCATCTCTACCGTGGGAATTTTGATGACTTCGAGAGCGGATACGAGCAGAAGCGCAAGGAGGTGAATAAGAAGTTTGAGACATATGACAAGCAGAGAAAGGCTGCGCAGAGGAGTGGAAGCAAGGCACAGCAGGACAAGGTGAAGGACCGTGCCAAGTATGTTGCTTCTAAGGAAGCTGCGAAGAGCAAGGGAAAGAAGAAAGGGAACAACGATGATGACCTGCCGCTGGATGTCCCCCAGAAGTGGAGGGACTACACTGTACAATTCAGCTTTCCTGAGCCCACCGAGCTGACACCTCCCCTGTTGCAGCTCATTGAGGTCAGCTTCAGTTATCCCAGTAGGGAGGATTTCAGGCTCTCGGATGTTGATGTCGGTATTGACATGGGAACAAGGGTTGCGATTGTGGGGCCTAATGGAGCAGGGAAGTCGACATTGTTGAATTTGATTGCAGGGGACTTGGTGCCCACTGAGGGCGAGGTGCGTAGGAGCCAGAAGCTGAGGATTGGGAGGTACTCCCAGCATTTTGTGGATCTGTTGACAATGGAAGAGAACCCGGTTCAGTATCTTCTCCGGCTTCATCCGGACCAGGAAGGTTTCAGCAAGCAAGAGGCTGTTCGCGCGAAACTCGGCAAGTTTGGCCTGCCGAGCCACAACCACCTTACTCCTATTGCCAAACTATCTGGTGGGCAGAAGGCTCGTGTCGTCTTTACTTCGATTTCTATGTCTAGGCCTCATATTCTATTGTTAGACGAGCCCACAAATCATTTAGACATGCAGAGTATTGATGCTTTGGCTGAAGCACTGGAGCAGTTCACTGGTGGGGTTGTCTTGGTGAGTCATGATTCTCGGCTGATATCTCGTGTCTGTGAGGATGAAGAGAAATCTGAGATATGGATTGTGGAAGATGGCACTGTGAAGAAATACCCCAGTACTTTTGAAGACTACAAGGAAGATCTACTCCAAGAAATCAAGGCAGAGGTAGATGAATGAGCACAAGTGAGTTATCTATGAGTTATACAATAAGTTGTTTGGAGCTTTCAACAGTTTTTCTATTATGTTTCTTTTTAGTTTCGGAGACATTGCTCTGGTGTTGAGTCTATCTTTACATACATTAGTGGAAGCTCGATATATTTATGTGGGAAAACATGAACTTTGCAATACAAAACAGGACTTCCATTTTATGAACTTGGTGAGATTTTGTTTTCTGCTGCAGTAAATGTGATCACAGATGTGTGTTATGTACTTGTCATTTTCTTTTGTCACTGCTGGTGTGCCGAATAATGTCCCTAATCGTGCCTCCAACTCGCTTTTCATTGCTTGCAAATAAAAGATTGCAGCAAGTAACTGGATTGTTATGCATCAAATTTAATTATTACAACTGTCATTGTAATTGTGGGAATCTGCATTTTTGTGGAAAATATGTACCATGAGCAAGAGAATTTCCATGTTAGAAAGTAAGTCATATACGGTTCCTGTGGTCCCTTACAAATATCCCAAATTTTATGGTCATTCTGTGCTTAAATATTGAATAAATTTTCAGCATTCACAGTGAAATTGATTGAGATTTTAGAACTTCTTTTGGTGGCTCTAAATGCATGGAAGGCCAAAGGCTGCATGGAAGACCTTATAATTTTTTCTATTGGCAAAATGTGGGTTGTGTTAGATCCTTGCTGCACATAATATATTGTTTTCTCCATTTGGTTGGATTCCTCATCTCCTTCTATTAATTAATTCATTCTTCATTTTAGCCTGCTTTAAATGCTGATTCGTGCTGCTGAAGGTCCTCCTCCACATGAGGTAAGAATCGTATGGTTGGTCCTGCAAGTCATGGTTAGAACAGAGCGATAATTCTCTAAGATTTTTGCAGTAATGTGAAAGATAGTGCATACCTTTATTCAGGAGGATGGTTCTGGCTTCCGAGCATGTTTGAGCTAGCCGTTTTCTTGTCCATCTACTCATTTCGTTTGTTGGGTCTTATAAAAGGTTACAAGGTGAAAATATAGAACTTTCCCTTTCATATCTGTTTTTTTTGTTTCTCTTTGGTTTGGATCAGAAGGATCTGAACAAAAGCAAATCATATTAGGATTATGACTTGGAGATCGTGGTGAACATAGGGTTTTAGGTTAACTTGTTGTTGGAACTTTTGAAGGATAAAGAAGATGACTTCTAGGTTTATACATGAAATTTCGGGAAATCGTTAGAAATTTATTCCACTAAGAGTGGATAAAGGATAAAAATCATAAAAAATTAGTAGGTGAAATGAAAGAAGAAGAAGAAGAAAAGTTGGAGTAAATGCTTGATGAAAGAAGAAGAGGAAGAAAAGTTGGAGTAAATGCTTGAAGAGAGAAGAAACAATAATACAATGAAAAGGAGGAGACTGATATTTTTTCAGGTTTCTTGCTGGCAGGCTGATGCAGCCAAGGAAAAAGTGACCTTTCTTGAAGCATATTGCACTGGGTAGAAGGTGCCAGGGTGACTCTTGGTGCAGGACCAGAGAATTGGTTCGTGCAAGAACTTTAAGAAGCAATCTATGCCCCTATGGTTTTACCATAATGTGGTATATGAGCTGATTACTTTATCTACTCACATGATTTCTTCTTGTGTAATGTTACAATTTGTGGCTTTTATCTTTAAAACACAACAGGTTTTTGAAATAGATAGAGTTACTTCAATTGACTTAAGATTGGCTGATCAAATTTTCCAAGGCAATTTAGGAGGTTGGAAGCATTTGTGGTGGGCGCTATATTCCTGAGCAAGTGCAACGGTGCAACACTTTAGCTCAAACCCCACCTGCAATGGATTTCTATGATGTCCTTTTATATCTTTGAAGCCTCTTGAGGTTGTTCCATAATAGCAAAGGTCAACCTCCTCTGCGGCCTCACACTCTGGAAATTGATGAGAGGAGATATTGGACATCTCCTTAAAGCGATATATAATTCATGCTGCTGTATGATTTTTTGGTTTTTATTGTTGAGGAAGTTTGCAAATTATCTTCCCATTTTGCGAGGTGGATGTGGTTCCTCTGTTCTGCATTAAGCCAGGAATTTTGGATCTTTATATTTTATTCTATTTCCGACAATGTTTACTTAATTGCCAGTTAATTTTGAAAAATAATTTATTTGAAACAAGAAATTATGGTTATGTTTTCAGATTTCTCATGTATTACGTTTATGCCTTTTTCGATGCAATATGAATTTGAATGTGTTGGTTTATATGATGAGAAAATCCAAACAATTAAAACTTGTTATCAAAATAATAAAATAGTGATGTCCCTCAAAATTGCAATGTGGATTTTTAGTACTTGGAAATTAGAACAACAGAAGTTGATGCAACATGTAAATTCTCACTCCTTTTTGGACTCGATTTTTTCCCAGATTTCGTCATCCATCCAATTCCGCAGACGCAGCTGGCAATATTTCTTGTCCAAAATTCCCTTAAAAGTCGTCATTTATTTGGAATAAAAATATCTGTTGTCGTCCTTTGAGCTTTCTCATGTCAAGGCTACTTCAATCTTGTTTGGGAGGTGACTTTTTTCCTGCAGTAATATGTAATCTTTACACCATCCATGGGGTCGACTCTCTAAATCCCGTATGACTCATTTTTAGCGTGGCTGCATCCTTTGACGAAACGAGTCCTTTTGATCCTTCTCAGAGTCTTCTTCGTAAGCCCTTACGCCAGCCTTCCCTCTTTCAGAGGTCTTTGTCAACCATCTCATGGTGATCAAATTAGTTGGCAATTATATGTTCTTTACGTTAACGTGGTTTTGACCAAGGACTATCCAGTTAGCCTACATATTTGAGAATGGATGCTTTTAGCTTTCTACCATCTAATCTATCAAAATATTCAATCTTTTGGAGAAAATCTTTGTTCCATCTGACCTTTTTGAAAGGAAGAAAACGATTTCATCACAACCTAAATGGATTCATTGGTCAAGCAACTTAAAAATTTTAACAAATATTGCGATAAGATTAAGATTTCTCGATGCACTTAAAACTCTCCGATTTTTATTATTTCTAACCTGCATCTCTTAAAAGTCTTGAATATGCAGCAAACTAACTCTACTTTGGGATTTCAAAGCAAACTCTCCAATTTTTATTGTTTTCTAACTTACATCTCTTAAAAAGTCTTTTTTTTCAAATTTTCTAACGTATCCCTTTCAGAGAGTTCAAGTTGGATTCTCTTTCTAAAGCATAGGCCACTAGGCTTCCCCATATCTTTTAAGCTCGATCATAAATCAAGAAAAAGAAAAACCTCTCCATTACTCTAGACTCCTAACATTTCCTTCCTCTCACCCTATCTCTGGAAATGCGCTTGTATTGCATGTGTTAGATGCTAGTATGTATAATTGACTACAGACTTTGTCTTAAATTCCTGTAAGTAGAATTAACAATCCTAAAAGTAATTATAGGCGATCCAAATTGATAAATCCAAGTCAGACATGATCCACTACAAAAAATTGTTGAAAATTTTTTGATACTTTTTGGTCTATGCATTGAGTTGGTACAAAGTAAACTGTATCAATCGCACTTGCATGATATGGTACATAATAAGTCATACAACTTAAAAATCCAAATCATGAATCACGATCTACATATTTTAAAATATTGGTGGATATAAATTCACTAGATTTTGATAATTAGATCTTAATAAATTATAATATTATACCATTAAAACTGTTTATTTAAAAGTACATGAAATTAATGTTTTAAGTATTTTCTTTTTTTTTTTTTAAATGTAAATCATGTTCAACTATTTGTATCTGAAATTTGGATTGTCAATCATTGATCTTGAATCATTAACTTGTTTTTCAAGGTTTTAATATAAAACATATAATTCAACTCATATATGTGGAGAGTTTGATGAACAAAAAATGGCATTTGATGGGAAGATGAAGTTTTGAATAAATGAATGATCGAAGAGGCTAGAGCTCAAGGTGATGTGCCATGCAAGAGAGATCTCTGTAGGAAATTAAGAGCATGAATAAGAGTTAATGCAAATTCTCTACATTAGAGTCAATCTCGGCTAGAGGCCTCTCATATGAGGGGGAGAAATGAGTATGGGAAATTAAGATCCACAATCTTCTGAGTTTGGTTATTTTCTTACTTCTTCTACCCTTCAATAGTTTGGAGGGCTGAGATTGAACTTTGTGAGAAGCTACCAAGAAGTACTCAAAAGCAAAATCCTGGTGTTCTCTTTGAATGGAAAATAGATGTGTCTTTTTATGTAAATCCTAGCCCCTTACATTTATTGTTATCAGCATGATTTTGATAGGTATTGGACTTTCCATTAATATACATATACTCTCCTTATCTACCATGACATGCTCACTGATGGCTTGTCAAAGTGAAAGCTCAAAATAGGAAATAGGTTTCTTATCCTTTTCTAATCACATCTTGCTAGAATCACAAAGTTTGTAGCACTTTTCTTGTGAAAGAGGTTAGTGGCAGTGTTTTGTTTCTTATCAAATTATATTAGGAACATCAGAGTTGACCAAAAAGGAGGACTTTAATTTTTGAATTCCTTATTAGGATTTTACCCCCTTTTTTTTGACAAAATTTCCCTTTAGTTAATCCTAATATACCTTCAACTACAAAGGAAAAATGGTGAAAAAGGCTCCAAATTTCCCAATCTGCTTCCTAAGAAAGAATGAAATCTTACCCCATCAAGAGGGCCTTCTTGAGTTCGTCCACATTCAAGAATTTAAGGTTATTTTAAAAAATTCTAATTTTTTAAGAAATAAATCCTACCATTAGATCCATGAGCCATTGAACTAAAGAAAAAGATTAAACTTCATTTGTCAAAAAAAATCTGTGCAAACTAGTTAGTGTAAATTTTGCTAGTCTCTTCTTTTTCCTTTCTTATATATCAAAATGAAAATTGAAGGAAATCTAGCCAAAATCAAAGTGGGAATAGGATCAAACCCAACTCACCAATATCCAACATCCCTCTTTACAAAATAAGTTGGCACCCCCTATGCATCAATGGCATTGTATATATATATATATATGGGGATAGACTTGGATAAGATTAATCGGATTTGGGCTGAATTCTGATAGAGATCAAAACTAGATAATGGAGGTCTTATATCGATGATCCAAATTATTATATGTGACTCAAAATTGCTTATATACTAAAAATCATATGATTTGAACATTGTTAGTCTATACATCAAGTAATTAAAAATATATTTAATTTAATTTTATTTAGGTTATCCAATTTTTGACTGTCTAATATATAGATTATTGATCTTCAAATCATATGATTTTTATGTGCAAATAATTTTAATATAGTAGATCATATTAAACGACTTGGATCTTAATATATAATTTTTATTATAAAATTATAATATTATATGGCATCATAGATAGAATCACTCCAACTTTAGAGGACTTGGATTCCAATTTTCCTCCGTGGTCTAGCAGGCAAATAGCAGATTTGCTCCTCCAAAAGAGTGAGTACGACTGGCATAACATACAAGCCTATGGAAATGCCATCTCCATCCAATAATATGCGGCTGCTGAGCCGCGGGCCCCAGCAATCCACTAGAAACCGTATTTCCCCGTGCTAATTCTGATCCGGGCTCCGGCTATAAGGCCCGGATTTCTCCCTCCCACCTTCGCTCCCAATTGGATCTTTTTCTCTCGCACCAACCTTCGAACACCTAATAGAAGCATGGATCTTGACACCTCTTCTTCTCCCGTGCCCTCTTCTTCGTTGCTTCCCCAGAGATGTGGGAGATCTGATGAGCTTGAAGAGGCTTGTGATGAGACAGCGCCGCGGCCTTGGTCTGTCTCTCGTAACGTTCCTTCGGGATTGCTGGAGAAGCTGGTCTATGATGCTCTGGTTTGGTGCTCTCTCCATGGGCTTGTCGTCGGGGACAAGGACATCCAGGTATCTTGACTCCAGTCTCCAATAGCACTTTTGTTCTTTTCTTATTTTTGTGATGATCTGTGCGAGTAGTTAAATTTTCCTCCTTAAAAATCGGCTCTTTAGAAGGTTTTCATTAACATACTGCCCGTACGAGAAGTGGAAAACGATGATCCGAGGCCATATATGACAGATGAAGACAATCGTTAGGTGCATTACATTGTAAGCAAAGATGAACTGACCGGATTGAACATCTGTTGAAATTAAACAAGCCGATTAGTCAACGAGTTCTTGTATTACTAACCTGTTTACAGACACCTCTTTGCTCTTTATAAAGATGGCTTCGTCAGCGTAAACAAAAGAAAGGGACTAATGTCAGAATGTAGTGATATGTTTTGCTTAAGAATTTTCTGAAATCTACTACATTGTTTTGATGTGTGATAAGGTTGAAGATTGCGGAGGTTGGGCTAATGATACCTACTTGTTTTTTTAAGCTTATTTTATCAAACCTAAGTTTTCTTGAACAGATTATTGGACCAAGTGGATGAGCTTTCAGTTCTAGGTTGTTCTGCCGACCTTTTTCTTACTAAGTTCTCAAGTACAAACCTACAGTGCAATCTTTGGACAATTGCGTTACCGTCTTATACACCTAGCATCACCCCATATCTGATTCATCCAAGTTTAGGAACATGATGCTGGAAATAAGGCTCAAACTGGACCTTTCTTGGTTAGGAAAGCACTGGAAGCTTGAAACATGGGATTCTATGACAAAATTTCTTCTTTGGCCTACATCTATTCCCATTGCAAACTTGTTCAAAGAGTAGTCCAATTCCTGGTTTGGAAAAGGCAAACAAGTTTCGAAGTTTTCTTAGGCTTTACAATTAAGTCACTGAATTTGTCTCTAACAAGCATGATTACAGTCATAGGTGGGAATTTGTCATACAATATATCACAAAAAGCTCAAAGGCATGAGCGAAAGTATACTCACCAGCTTCTGTTGTTAATCTTCAAGATTTTTGCAATTGTTGCTTAAGCAAGTCGTATTCAAGTTAAGTAGAAATTTGTTGGCCACTTTATGGGCTCTATGTAAAAAGGGCACATTTCTACATGAAGGGTTACATGGAGAGGTTTATATGTAACAACAGTCATGCCTTTTCACTTAGTATAAACCTGTAAAAATTTGCAACTTAAGCACAGGTATGTGGCCTAGAACTGGTAGCATTCTGGCTTAGAGGGAATTCTATTTTTTTTTTTTGGTTTTAATCATACATGTAATGGTTAGCTTCTATTTATAAGGCTAACTTGATGCGATTGGTATGATCTAATGCCAATAGGTTTTTGAATGTTTGATAAGGGAACACATTCCAAAGAAGAATCAAGCATGAGTGCAATGGTAAGTGTTGCATTGATGACAATGCTATTACTGAAGATACCTTATGCAATGTGGTTGAAACATTTTTCCAGAAGAGTTGGTTTGATATCAAAGCATCAATGGGGATATATATACTAATGAAATATTCCACAAAAGAACCATGTAGAGAATTACTCTTGGTTTTGTCCTTGAAGATGCTGGGCTGATAAAGATATTGCTTCTCCATCTGCAAATTCAAAAGATTTTCTAGCAAATATATGCATATTAAGATAAAAGAAAAGATTCTGAAATTGCAATGATATGCTTCATGTGTTGGCGTATCGTCTTGGCATCACTTAGCTTTGATGCCATATTACGGAAGCTCCTGATTTTTAGCATGGACCATAGGAGACCTTTGACGTTCTCTAAGGCAGCGTATCATAGATCCATCACCTAGATCTATGCTGGGGCACCTTCCTCCTTGGGCTTGAGGGAGGCGCCCCCTCTCTCTAGGGCTTCTTGAAGAACTTAGGACAATTACTCTAGAGAGAAGAGAGAAGAGAGGTTGAAGGAGAGAAAAGATCTGTATTGCTTGCAACTATTTAAAACTCTAATACAACTTATGTATTTATATATAGCTATTAGGCCTGACCAAAAACTTTCCTGGCTAACCCAATACATGAAAGCACTCATCGAGCCCATGTACATTCATGTCTCCCATGCTCTCATCCTCTGGATCTAAGCCCGATCCATACATGAGTTAGTCCTTTTAAGACCTCTCAAACCAGACCTTAAGACCCCTAGGATAAGTTCCTATCCTATCCCTAAACAGATCCTTGCGTAGCTTTGCCCACAGACTGAGCCGGCTCAATCTCAACACTGAGCCGACTAATCTAAGATTAGGTTGGCTCAATTTTAGACTGAGCCGACCCAGTTGCATGCCATGAAAACTGAGCCGACCCAGTTGCATGCCATGCTGCAGTCCCGAACGTGCTCCTCTCTGTTTGGCCTGTCCTCTAAGACTTAGTCGACCCAGTTTCAGACTGAGCTGGCTAATCTGCAGAAATGACCTTTTCTGCAGTCTTGATTCTCCGGCTTTGGTTCCTTGCTCCACCTTGAATTTCAGGTCTTTGAAGCACCAACTAAACCTCTGGAATCCCCGGAGCCAACACCCTGGCTCCTCCTGTGGCCTCCCAAGGCTTGGAAGCACCATCAATCCTCACATCATGAAGTGCTTGTAACTTTTTATGCTTTTAGTTCCATGATATCTATAATGACCCACTTATGAACTATGATCATTTATTGCATGTAACTGTCAGAGTTGGAGCCTTCCACTGAAAAAGGCAAAATAACATGTCAATGTGGGGACATATGGCAGTTGTGACAGATTTCAAAAGATTTAAAGATGTTTACCTTGTTCTTTTCCTTTTGGCATAGAGCATGATCACAAAATTATAGTTTCAAGTTGCAGTTTCAGTTTATCTTGTCTATGTCATCAAATAATTTGCACACAAAAGTTCTTTCTCAGATTCTTTAATAGAATGAAAAGTCTCGTTCTGTTGATTCTTTTGACTGGTAGATGCTGTGAACAAAGATTTTCGATTTAGACTACTTTAACATTATAAATGTGCATCATTTTTTTTTTGTCTTACATGCTTCAAATGCCTCTTGCTGATATAGGAAATAGAATTATAATGTAGATATATTCACCTGCCACAAAAGGCATGGTGTTATGCTAGCATTGTCGAACGTGCAAATTAAATTAAACATGGAACTTGCAGAGATCAGGAACAGATCCTGGCATTGGTCTGGTTCATGCCCCATTTTCCCTATTGCCCATGCCGTTTCCGAAACGTCACTGGAGGCAAGCATGTGAGGTAGCTCCCATTTTCAATGAGCTTGTAGATCATGTGAGCTTGGATGGAAAATTTTTGCAAGATTCTTTATCAAGGTTGTTCCTAATCTCATGATGATCAGACCTTTTTTTAACTCATAAGTTAGATGATATACTGGTTTAGTTGTAGATGGTGGTAATTTCATATTTGGTGATCATTAACATGTTTTAATGACTCAGTGTTTGATCAACACACCTGGCATAGTATACAATTTTCTTTGTAACTCATTTGTTTTTTTTTTTTCATACATATTACTTGATGATTTCTTATTTGTTCTTTTTGCTAGAGGTATTATATGGAATATTAAATTTTAGTAATAGTTATGGAACAGTCTCTTTTCTAGTGGCAAAGATGCTGACAGTTTCAGATAAATTACATCATGCACCCAATGTAACATATGCATTTGGATTTTGGAATATAGTGTTCCAAAGACATCCATTAGAGCTTGCTAGTTGTTATAGTTGTGCTTTGTTCATATATAGATCTATGTATCATGCTGTGCGCATACACCTAACATCTGTATATTGCATTTCATATGTTGAATATGATAACCAATTTCTTAACTTATGCCTGGGATATAACTTTTAAATGTTTTTTTGATGGCTTTACTATGTCATTGCTCATCTCCAACATGTCCACGTACACTTTATGGAAGCCATACAATCATCTTCCTGTGCTCATTGCATGACATTTGGAGACTCTTGTTAGTGACTCACTATTCCTATTGTCGACCTCCACAATTTGATGGTACTATCTGGTTGTCTGTTTTTGGTACCCATCTAATTGGCTTCTTCGTTGGATGATTGCCAAAATTTTTGCATCTATTTTTTTAGCTGGTTGCTAGACCGTGGGGATTTTGACTTGATTGTGGAGGAGATGTCAAGGCTGATTTAGTTATTCATCATCTCCAAATATTGATGAATTTGTTTGTCATTTTGTTAGGAAGATTTTCATATTCTTTATTCTCTAAACAATGATGCATTAAGATATTGTGCATGCGTGATCAACTGTAATGTCTCTCTAAGTTATTAAGCCTTCCTTTTTTTGGTTCTTAGAAGTTTATCATGTTTGGCATCAGATTGTGTGATTTCAGCAATTAAAAACTCATGTTTTAGGAACATATTCTAGTATTTATAAATTTAATCATCATAGTGTAATGTATAATTCAACTATTAAAGTCTTGGTACCTATCTTGTTTTGCTCTTAGGTTGGTAAGGTATTGAGCAAGGTCGGGACAAACTGGGAATGGATCAAAATGACCATTAACAACAAGAATGAAGAGATAAAATATTTAAAAAATGTTCTAGGGTGTATTGTTATTCTTAGTGTTGGGACACAACCATCCCGATCAGTCTCGGCTAGTACCAACCAGGACAGTTGGGACTTGGGACATCTTGGTTTATGAGCAAACCAATGTCTCGATATTGTCCGGAGTCTTGTTGAAATGATACAGTATCAGTGGGATGTGTTAGGAGCACCAGGATGTGAATCCATGGTATAATTACCGGTGACCTTCATTATTGCTATTTTGACTATTGCATGGATTAGAGAGTGCCTCCGATTTCAATAACTCATTCTTTGTCATGCTGATATTGCAGAACAAAGGAGGTGGATGCCTTTACTAGTAGACTCTTAGATATCCATTCAAAGATGCTTGAATTAAATAAAAGAGAGGTATTTCTCTAAACTTGATCTTTAGTTTGTTGTATACTTGTTCTTTAGGTTATACTCAGTAGTGTAGGAAAAGAAGTTTGTGAATAAATTTGGACGGGAATGAAATATTGCTGGCTATATTTTTTCTTTTCTTTTATTATTGTTTCTTTGTATTTATTGCATTTCAATGAATTTATCAGGACATTCGTTTGGGATTGCACCGGTCGGATTATATGCTGGATGCTGAAGCTAACCTACTTTTTCAAATAGAGCTAAATACCATTTCATCCTCATTTTCTGGTCTTAGTTGCCTAGTAAGCGAGCTTCACAGGTCAAGTAGCATAATTAATTTCTTAGCTGGTTTATTTGTTCTCTCTTTTTTCATTATAAAAAGAAAATCTTTTTTGGTGGTTGGTATGAGCAGTACATACTGAATGGTATGCCCTGTACCGGTAATTACCAGAATCCATGCAAAATCATGATGTTTAGATTGTTGCAACATAAACATACCAAAACTGTACACTCTTAGCAATATGATATATTTGCTTTTCTCCTAATTTTCTTCATCCTTTTTGATACTTTTAAGATTTTAAATATCTTTTTTAGTTCTAGCCTTTTCTCCATTCAAAACTTGGGAAACTGTCTACCAAAGTTGAAACCAAGGTTTTAAGAACTGGTATTGATTCCCATACCGATTCCTGATCAGTATAGTATGGTACTAGTACCGTACCATACCGAGTGTCGGTACGGTGTTTGGTGCTGGTTCCATATTGGTACCAACTTTTTTCCTCTCAAGATTGTTTTGGTTCCAAATATTTTTTTTTAATTTTTAAATTAATTTAGATATAAATTAATGTTCTTTGATATTATATAACAATTCTATAATTCCGAAATAAAATAAAAGAAGTCTAAAACAATGCATTAAATGTATTTAATGTTTAAAATATAAAAGACTAATTTACTAACCTCAAGATCTCTACTGATCTAATATTTCATCAAGTGTCTGTGATACTCATGGATATCCGGATAATCTACATATTTTAAAGAAACATTAGTCTATCCCTCTATCTAACTAATACTATAGTCTTGAATATTCATTCCATAAGGTATCCTCTCTGTATTGTAAGATGTCTCAGATCTTTCACTCAAACTCTAACTCTGAGAGATATCCTCAGGATGATGGTATGGTTGTGGAGGGACCCATCCAAATATGCCAGCAGCAAAATCTAATCCATAAAATGCTTCAGACTGCATAGGATAGTAGCCCTTGGAAGATGATGTCTCGGATGCACCATATCTATATCCATATGAATCATAAGCTGCTTGTGGGTGATAGGATCTATAATGTGAGGATGATCCAGATACATTAATGGATCCTACTCTATGTGCCAAATCATCTGTAGCTGCATCGTGTGTTGGACGATCTCTAGGAGGCTGTCGTCTATATAAAATCGTACCTTTGCTGGCTTTATCAGCTCGTGCACCGTGGTCTTATATGGCATGTGTAAACTGGGACTCACCAGTGAATCGAATACCATCCTGCGGTTGCGTCTTATGAACAATGGTCTTTTATCCTCTAGTCCCTCCCTGGTCATTAGATCTGTTACTGCTATCATTACTCTCCATGGTCTTCGAATCTGAGCTAGCTAACTTCTGTACTCTCAAGGATGTTACAATTATCTTTTCTTTTTCTTTATCTTTTTTCTAAGCACTTGCTTGACTACCCCTTTTGCCCTTCTATAACTGATTTTGTAGTGTGTGGGAGGATAGATATCTTCTTCCTGCTTAAGATGGCTGGCTTCGTTTCAAAAATTTTCGCTCAAACATTTGGAAGGATGTCTCAGACATTGAGTCATGTGATGAATGATTTTTCTGTGACCTCTCAGGCTGTGGCTAATCAATTGGAACCCTATGTGAAATATTTGTATCTGCCTATTACCATGATTCCATCCTGATCTTCCTAGCTACCGAACTGGCTGGTCGTGGAGGAGATTCCTACTCATCAAGCTCTAGCTCCTGCTGTTAGCTTGTAAGCCATCCGATCATTGGATCGTCATCCTCATCTGCATAATCACCCAACGTTGGATCTGTGTACTTCAGTTATATTTCATCCTGGATATATTTTAGTCTCAATCTTAGATTATGGTGGACGTATATAAGATCGTTGAGGCGCTTTTGTGTCAAATAGTTTATCTGTTTGTTTTGGATAAGGGCGAAAATCTACCAATTATACTCACAACCACTAGAAGAGACCGACTGGGAAAGAATGCGGATAGCCATACTTTTCAAATTTTCTATGGACTGTCCAAAATGAATCCACCATTCAGCTGCAAAAATATTAAATCAAATTACAGATCAGGTTTCATGATATTAGTAGGCATGTAATA
This sequence comes from Cocos nucifera, assembly GCA_006176705.1. Taxonomy (NCBI): domain Eukaryota; kingdom Viridiplantae; phylum Streptophyta; class Magnoliopsida; order Arecales; family Arecaceae; genus Cocos; species Cocos nucifera. Next base: position 1,374,995 of record QRFJ01000120.1, on the reverse strand, counting down.
TCAATAAATTTTTCTCATTGTTGATATGTAATTTACCTGAATTCATCTTCTTTTTGCTTACGATAACTGATGAGACTCCAAAGCTGTCTGTTCTCTCTCTAAACTGTTTTCTCTATGAAAAATATATTTGTTAAATTAATAAATATATTATTGATTACAGATCAAATTCAGTTAAATGCTTATATCTCAGTAACCTAACATACCTTTTTCAGACACATGGATGCGATTTTTGGATCAGACACCATCTTATATTTGATATTATGGAGAGCAGCGAGAAGCTCGTTATCCATATCTATCCTAGGAATGGTGTACTGGAATCTTGGATTCAAATAGTAAGCTGCAGATAAATTCTACAAATGATTGAGTAGACTTATACAAGTACAAGAGAAGAAAAAGAATTTAGAGGATTCTTGAATTCGTGCTTATTGGCTAAACACAAATCCCTACCCATTTGGTAGTCTCAGTGGTGCTTAATAATGTTGATGTATTTCTGGGCATATTTCGGATCTATCTAATTGATCTGTTTTTTTGCCCTCTCTATCATATGATACAAGAAGCCCATCTGGGGGTATTTTTCACTATCCACGACGTGAAGCACCTTATATAACGGCTAGATGACCTTCACTATTTTGTCAACTCGTTGCCAAAATAACTGACTTGTCATCAAGTTCTCCACACGACTTTTCTCAGTGTTGGCCCTCGCATATCTACTCTCCTGCCACTTGGCACTGACAAACATCTAATGCAAGACTGTTTTCTTCTCTAGAAGGCTATCAAGTGCTATATAGTTTGTAGCAAATCGGACAACACTTGGTCTCAAGATCTCCCCCTCAGTCGTGGTTTACTGTACCAAACCGAACCGGCCGGTATAGGATGAATCGAGCCGGACCGGCAGGGAATTGGTACAGTTCTGGTTGGTTTTTCGATTTTGTCAGTTCGGGTATGGTTTCGTACGATACAACCTATTTTGATCCAGTTTTCTTTTTTTTTGATCATTGGATAGGATTTTTTTGAATTTTTTATTATTGGTACGGACCAGTATGGTATCATATTGGTCAGCAACCGGCATGATGTCCGCTACTGGTATGTAAAATCTTGCCCTCAGTGTATGTCCGCATGAATGATAGGACTCATGTATGATTGTAGATGAATCTAGTAAATAGTCTGGGCTAAGTCTACTGCTTGTTGCACCCTACGAAGCTTCCCAGTATCTATTAACATGAGGTCAATGCCATATGTAGCACATGGGGTCCAGTAAATATGCAGTCGCCGCTTCATCAACAATTCTCTGGCAATCTTATATTATGGCTCATTATTTATGATGACCTGCACGACATTCTGCTCTTCTACTGAATTAATCACCTCCTTCATCAGTCCAAGGATATATGCGGTATCGTGCACCTTATTTAAAGCATCAATGGATTTGTGAAAAAATATTTTTCTATCATAATATATCAAGAAATCGATGACACTCTACCTAGTAGGATTGGTCCAACCATCACACATCACCATCAGTCCCTATATGGGCCATGTATTCTTGTAAGAAAAAAATCATTTTTGCAGCTTGTCCTTGTTATTGTCAAGAAGCTGACCATAGATGTCCGTAGATGCTGAGAGATCTACACTCAGGCCTGCTATCTGTATGGCTGAAATGGTAGACTGATGGTAGGTATTGCCTACTGTATTTGTTGAAATATGGCTGAAATGAAATCATGATCCAATAGCTCGCCACGTATCTTTTTTCTTGTCCTTCAACATATTGTCAATCCTCTGCTATTTTGAATCTTTGCTGAGAAAAGTATGTGGATCCAAATCATGAATGATGGCTTTTGCTAGCATATCTCTGGAGGACCTCCTATTGCCAAAAGTCCCCAGCATAGATGAAATACTGTGCATGCCTCTACTGGTCATCTTCCTGACTGAGGTGGTCCTCCTGAACTCGGATTCTCCCTTGGCGGTCGTAGAGATGGATTTCGATTCATAGTATGATGGTCCAAATTGTTCTCGATACCTAGTCATCTTCTCCATCCGGTATTGATCATCCAAACTCGCCTAAATGACAGTCTCCATCAATGCCTCCTCGTCATTTGGAGCGAAGGTATTCTCTGACCCTCTGGAGTGATAAGAAGGTGGCTGTGCGGCTCGACGGTCCATCTCTGCTCTCTTTTGCTTTGCCCTTTACTTTGCTGCTTTGGAATCAGCAAAGTATTTCCTCATTAGCTGTTGGACCTCTGGGTATTTTCAATACATGGCCACATCGGAGTAACCACCAGCTAAATGCTGCTTCAACCTAGTTACTCCTTCCTTAAATTCTGTGTTGCACCATCTGCATCTTCAATGGTGCCAAGTCGAGAGTATCTCACCATACTCGCAATCAATGTCACGCTCTGTGTCCTTCTTACTTATTTCTACAAGTTTAATAAAATATATTAGTTTAATAATTATGTAAAAAAATTATAATTTTTCATCATAAGTGAAAAATTTATTTCTTTGGCTTCAAACAATACATCTGATTATTATATTTCATATTTCTAATTTCTCATAATTTTTATTTATCTTTAATTTTTTTATTTTTTAATAATAATTTTAAATATCATAAATTCAGGAAAATATGTTATAAGGTTCAAATTATACTTCTGAATTAGCTAAAATATATTACTAATGTTACATATTTTTTAAAATTGATTACATTTTTTTTTATTATTTAAGTACTTAAAATATATATAAAATTTTAAAAATTTTAAAAAATTTATTAAGCTTAGGTCCAAGTAGAAACATATTATGGATGCTACATATATTTTTCTAAGTCTATTAACATGCATTAAATACCATTTATTTTTTTCTTCAAAATTAAGCCTTGGTTATTATGCACATAATGCATCAAAAACTTCATAATCGCACATAAAATTTATGCTATACATAGCTTGAATCATCCTAAACAATATTCTGAATTTATAGTTTTTTTTAATTTTTTTTATTTTTTTATTTCAAATATATATATATTTTAAAAATATATATAATTAACGAAATTAATGATTTTAGCATCATCATGTAGATCATCCAAAGATGTATAATATATTGTGAAATTATAGTAAAATCACAAATTTTGGCATGATTTTCCTCTATTTTTCAAATTTTTGCCGTTTTTCGGCTAAAAAAAAGGACAAAAAAATAGCAAGAGAATGGTGGATCACTTTGCTTCCGATCGAAATTTATCGTTTTTTTGAAGAGATTATGCTAAATTTCCAGAGTAGGAGATTTTTTTTCCAAGGCTTTGCGTTCCTCAGTTTACTACGCTTTATGCTCTGCACTCTGCCTTTCGAAAGGCAGAGGCAGTAATGGTCATTTAAAGGAGGTGCCCTCCCCACCCCACCCCACCCCACCCCGTTTGGTTGGTAGGCCCCCTTTGGTCGGTATGGCTCGGTTCATGCCCAAATGGAGCCGAGCTGCAGTGTTCTGCCCGATTTTGGGTGGGTCATGAGTAATACCAGACCGAACAGCTTGGTTCGGTCCGGTTTGATTGATTTTCTCAAAAAAAGAGCTGAACCAAACTAGTCAGCCGCTAGTTCAGTTCGATACGGGCTGTATCGGCCGATTCGGGCTGGTACAGTATTCCATGGTTGAAACTCATTTAGAATAGCTTAAATTGAGAGCAAAACTAAGATTTTGAACCTAATTTACAGATAACTGCATCAATCAATCATCAATAGTTGAGCAATGATCTCATTGTTGGTTCGACAACTAACAAATAGTGCCATGGGAAGGAGCTTAGTTGCCTGAAGTGGGAGCAAGTGCAGGTGTCGATTTGGGTGTGGGCATGGGGAAGCAATCTCTTGAACAAAGTTTTGAATAAGGAAATGCTTAGGAAATGGGTGTAGGGACAAGTTTCAAAGTGGGAATGCCACCTTTAGTAAAATTTTCTGGCTATCATGGAGAGGAGTGTCAGTAGTGATTAGATTTAGGGAAGTGCTTGCTTGAAGCATCCTATTGGTTTGTGGAAACGAGCAATCATTATAGATTTGTCAGGTCTCTGTGGTAAATTTAAAAGCAACAGATTATCCTTAACATGATATTTGAAGGATGAATGCCTTAACTTCTTGATTGCTATTAGGACCATAATGTAGAAAACACAGATAAGGCATAAATAAATATGTATAGATAAATGTGTCTAATTGAAGAAATAGCAGAACATGCTTCTTACAAAAATTTTTTCTCTTAATATTGTTATTTCTAGAGACTCTCTTCTTGAACTCCCTCTGTCCAAGGTTGCAAAGATCTACCATGTCTTAATATTTTCCATTTGCATGCAGAATTTTATGGTGTGCTTGCATCTCTAAAGTACATAAGATTTGCTGTCTTGCAGGAATTTAATTAACCACTATGGGAAAGACCTCGAATTAGATTCAAGAAGAGTTCCTGGAAATACGGTCGTTAGTCGATATGCAGAGGCATTAGCTAAAGCATGGAATGAGTATAACAATAGCAGGTCTTGTGTATGCATAAGTTTTTGTTTAGATCAAGAGAAGACTTGATGAATCTTCACTAACCCTTTCAAAATTTTGTTGCCGTCCAGCGCTGTAGTAATGGTTGTTGTTCAAACCGAAGAGCGCAATATGTATGACCAACATTGGCTCTGCACACGGTTGAGGGAGATATATCCTTACATCTTGTACTGCTAGATTTTTGTTTCCTCAAATGAGAGTATTACGGGACATCAGAATCTTGCAGAACCTTTCTCAGCAATTCTTGTACACAGTTCTGTGACTTTTGAGGCCAAAGAACATGATATTTAACCAGTCTTTACATTTGTTGGTTGAAAAAAAATATCTGCACTATCCTTTTTGTGAGGGCAAGCTTTTGATATCAGATGAAAAAATAGACCATCTTTTATAATCTAATGGGCCTGTTCAATTTGATTAAACTGAAGTTATTGGGTCATCCATCTTTTATTTTTTACATATTTATTGTACCAAACAAGGGCTGCTTCATCGGTTTATTTTCTTGTCTCTTCAGATCATGTTAGATAGCTTAATCACTTTTTAACAAGCAGCTGGCATATCATTGTAAAATCTTGGTGGGTTCTCGGAGGCAATGGATCATTTTTCTTATCAATATAATTGTGGCATACTCACCATAGTTATTTTCTTAACTCTCTAACACTCATGGTGTGGCCAGTGTTCGCAAAACTTTGGCAGAAATAGATGCGGAGGGGCAGGTTCTACCTGATGGAACTCTCCTTGTGTATGGCACTTTCTTCCAAAATTCACTCTCATTTCTGGAAGTTAGGAATGGAGGGCATATTTCATTTGCATCTTGATCTTCTGAATTTTCAGGATTTCAATTTCAATTGTTTAATTTCAGAGGTCTGTAAATGCAGAGGTGGCCAAACAGTTGCTGTGGTCTATTTCAGGGCTGGCTATTCACCGAATGATTATCCTTCAGAATCAGTAAGAAATATCATTTTGTCATTTCTAACTAGAACACTCTATTTGGTATACGATGTAACAACTAACGAAGGTCAATGTGCAGTTTGTGAATATATTTAGCAATAATTCTCTTGGACTTTTTCATATATTTATATTTCTGTCACATTGACTATGCTTAATTTCTTATATCCAGGAATGGAGCGCAAGGCTTTTGATGGAACAATCTAATGCCATTAAGTGCCCATCAATATCCTACCATTTGGTGGGGACCAAGAAGATCCAACAAGAACTAGCAAAACCAAATGTGCTTGAAAGGTGACTCCATTATTATTACTTCTATTGAAATCTTATTGGCTATATTATTTGATGGTTTTTGGTGTCATGCGAGTTTATTGTTAACTGGTGGAATCTTTATGCATGATGTATTGGTTGCTCATATAGCATAAACTTTTAGTGTGATTAATTTTTAAAAAAAGAGTTTGCATTCTCAAATTGAGGAAAACAGAAGGAAAGGCTGTAAACAGTTGACCAAAATGGGTGTATAGACTCTAGAGAACAAGATAAATAAATGAACAAATAAATAAGTTATCAGCTGGGGTTTAGCCATTTAAAAACTTTTCTTTAAAGATGAGCTTCAATTATTGTGTGGCATTGCCTAATACCCTGGTGGCTTCACTCTTTTACTCACAGTAGAGCTGGAGCATGCTCTGAACTCCTAGAGAAATTTGGTCTCTTAGATAGCTTCTGCTTCTCAAAACAATATGAACTCTTGCATGATAATGCACAGCAGGCACCTCTAAAGCATAGCACTGTATCTGATTTTAGGAGTTGGCCTCCAATCAAAATAGAGAGTCTCATTGAGTTTATCTGGTTGTGGTGACTGCAGCACTTTCAGTGAACTCAAATTGGTTCCCTACCTTCTTAGTTTCCCTTCATATCATGGTTGAGCTATAGTGTGAGTCCTGTGTCAGTTGATCAAACAGCAGTACATCTCAGTGGCTGATATAACATTGTATGGGATTATTTTGATTGTTAGCATTTTTAGGACTTTTAGAAAGGCAAGTACATAGTAGGAACTAGCATGAAATTTTCCTTATTGAAAAATGGTTTGATGTACTGTTATGAACTTAATATGTCGTTAGATCTCAATCATGCTCACTGAAGCTGTCAATTTCAATATCAAGAGCACGAAGAGAATCATAGAGAATTCTGGAACTTCCTGCCTCAAGGGGAGAATTCAGGTCATATATATAGCTATGATTTATATGCTAATATGGTAATTACAAATAAGGAAAAAAATAAAATCAATGCTAATTTACATTGGTCAATTAAGACCAACAAATTAGGAAAATAAATGGCTGTCAATCAGAATTATTTCCAGCCTATAACTAGAGATGCCAACCTACCATCAGAAATAATGTGTCCTTGACAAATATGCTGAAAATTTGGTAATTTATATTTGGTCAATTAAAGACCAACAAATCAGAAAAATAAATGGTTGTCTATCATAAATATTCCAACTTATTATCAAGGAATCTTGTTTTCCTTGACATCCCCCCTCAAATTGATACTAGGGAGTCAACCAGTAGCAAGTTGTTAATAAGGAACCGGAGTTGGTTGTATGAGAACATCTTTGTAAAGATATTGGCAACTTGATCTTTGGAAGGCACATGTGGAAGCGACATAAGTTGCCGATCATAAGCATCATGTATGTAATGAAAATCAAGCTTAATATGCTTTGTTCGTTCATGAAAAAAATGGAATCTCGGTGATTTGAATGGCACTCATGTTATCACCATGTAAAGGAGTAGATGCTGATTGAGAAATCCCAAGTCTGGTAACAAGTCCATGTAACCATTCAACCTTAGAGAATGCTGAAGACATAGCTCTGTAATCAACTTTGACAGAGGATTTGGAGATCGTTTCCTGCTTTTTGCATTTTTAAGAAATAAGACTTTGCCTAAAATAAACACACTAACCAAATGTAGATTTACGAGTATTAGGACAGCTACCCCGGTCCGCATCAGCAAAGGCATGTAAGTTCATTGATGAACCTTAGGGAAGAAAGAGTCCATAATCTGGGGTGCGCTTGAGATATCGAATAATGTGATGAACAATGACTAGATGAAGGTGAAGCGGGGTGGCCATAAACTAACTCACAACATTGACCGCATAAGAAATGTTTGGATGTGTGAAGGTGAGATAGATTAAACAACCAACAAGTCTGCTTTAAAGAGTAGGATCAGAGAGTAAATTGCCCTCATCATTTGGAAGTTTGAGGTTCACGGCTAAAGGAGTATTTAGGGAAGATGTTTTTGTCATGTTGGCGAGATCAATGAGATCTTGTATATACTTATGCTGATTAAGGAAGACTCTCCTTGGGGTTTGGTAGACCTCCAATCCAAGACAGTGGCTAAGTCAACCGAGATCCTTCGTATGGAATGCCTACTTTAAAATCCATTGAATGTGTTGAATGCCACTATTATCATTTCCTGTGATCAATATATTATTCACATAAACAAGGAGAATAGTGATTCCATGAGTTGATTTCTATAAAAACATTGAGGGATCAAACTTGCTCGGATTGAATCCTGCTTCGAGAATAGTGCCTTCGGACTTAGCACACCAAGCTCGTGGAGTTTGTTTAAGGCCATAGAGTGAACGTTGTGGACGATAAATAGAATTAAAGGAAGGTACATCTAACCCTTTGGAAGGTTTATTTAAACTTTTTCTGTTAAGTCACCATTGAGAAACACATTTTTGACATTCATTTAATATATGGGCCAATTGTGTGAGGCAGCTAAGGCAATGGCTGTGTGGATCATAGTCATTTTAGCAACTAGAGTAAATATCTCATGATAATCAATGCCGAATTCCTGATGGTTTTCCAAGGCCACCAATCGAGCCTTATATCTATCTAAAACGCCATCAGATTTTAGTTTCATTGTGTAGACCCATTTGTAGCCAATAGGCCTAATTTTAGGAGGACACGGTAGTACCTCTCATGTCTTGTTGGATATTGGAGCATTCATCTCTTCCTCCATAGCCTGCTTCCAACAATCCTCTTTAACAACCTAAGAATATGAGTGAGGAACAGCAATAAACGACAATATAGATAAGTAAGCAGTAAAAGATGGAAAACCATAATGCTTAGGTGGACGACTTATACTAGACGAGCAGTGAAGGACAGGTTCTTGAACATGAGAGGTAGGAGGGCCAGATGTAGGGACCTGGACTATTGAAGTGTTAATGGGGGGAGAAGGTGGAGCCCTTCGCTTATAAACCAAACCGGGCTTAAAATGATCTGCAGCAGAGTCATCGAAAAGATGCAAAACAAAAGAAGCATGAGGAGATACAGATTTATGTGTCATAAAAAAAATGATTTTCGCAAAAAATCACATGTCGAGAAACATGGATCCGTTTAACCTTTGAATCATAACATCGAAAATCTTTTTGATTTGTTGCATATCCAAGGAAAATATATCATGCTACTTATGTAGAAAATTTCGTTCTAATGGAGGAAGATGAACAAAGTAGACACCCAAATATATGTAGCATACCAAAATTTGGTTGTTTTTGAAACAAGTGGAAATATGGACATTCATTATTAAGAATTGGGGACAACTGTCTGTTGATTAGGTAAACAGCAGTCCGTGCTGTTTCATCCCAGAAAGTGGATGGGGTGGAAGCATCAAGCATAAGAGTATGAGTAACATCAAGAATGTGTCGATGCTTTTGTTTAGCAACCCGATTTTGCTGAGGAGTGTAGGGACATAATCTTTAAGAGATAATACCTTTGGTTTGAAAAAGGTTTGAAAGTCATTTGTCGTATGTTCCCCCCTAAATCAGAATGTAAAGTTTTGATATGAGTTTCAAATTGATTTTCAGTCATGGACACAAAAGCCTTAAAAGCAAAGAATACATCGGATTTATTTCTCAACAAATATAACCATGTAAAACGACTATAGTCATCAATAAATGTAACAAAGTCCTTGTATCCTAAACTAGAAATCATGGGAGCACACCAAACATTAGAATGTATTAGTTCAAAAGCTTTAAAGGTATGAGAACTATCAAAGAAAGGTAATTTCTTTTTCCAAAACAACAGCTAGAACAAAAAAACTCCTTAGTAGGAGTAACTTTATTGCCAAAAGACCATAATTAAACACCGTTGTCAATTTTTGAAAATTTGGATGTCCTAACTTTCTATGCCACAATGTTGATACTTGATTTGAATTATTTTCATTTTCAATGAGTCAAAGTAAAAAGCCATCCCTTCTTATGCCCCCTTGCGATCGCTTTGCCGGATTCTAGGTCCCGTATCAGACAACCTATGGGTGAGAATGAGATTTTACAATTATTTTCGACTAGTTGACCAACTAAGCATAAATTTGTAGATAGTTTAGGAACAAGAAAAAACCCGTTAGATTAAGAGTGGGTGAAGTAATATTACCAATTCCGATAGTGTCAAGACTTGTTCTATCTGCAATGTCAACTTTAGAAAGACCATTATAGGAAGACAAAGTTATGAAACTAGTGGGTGAAGAAGTCATATAGTTGGATGCAGAATCGATATACCAGAACTTAGAGGAATGTTTACCTGAAATTCCTATAGTAGATAAGGCTGATTGAATCATCTGTTGGACTCAATAGAGATTGAAGGCTGGACTGTTACAGAGGATTGGTTGTTTATAGGTACGGATCTAGATAAAGAAGTCTCTGACAATTCAACATTTGTATGGAAAGCCCTTGCCTCTTTATTCTGAGGTTGGCAACGACATTCAGTGATGATGTGCCCTTCTTTCTTACAATAGTTGCAAAATTTCTTCTTGGAATCCTTTATAATATGTCCAAATTTCTTACATGAGTAACATTGGATGTCCTGAGGATCACGTGATTTAGATGCACCACGAGCTGCAAGAGCTATTATTGAAGATTCTCCATGATTCTTCTGATGAGATTAAGAAAGAATTCTTTATTCTTCATGCAATAATTCTTTAAAGCAATCTCCCAGGTTAGGAACAGGCTTTCGATTCATTAGACTAGCACAAACTGTCTCAAATTCGGATCTAAGATTGATCAGGAATTGATCTCTCATATTTTTTTCTTGTAAATCTTGTATAGCGGAACGAGCTGCTGGGGACATATTCTCATATATAATAGAATTATATTCAAGCCATAAATTCATAGGTCTTGAGTAATACTCTTGGACAATCCTACTTAAGTATACATATTAGTTTCTATGGCAAGATTGTATTTTCTAGCATCATTATTTTAATGATAGATATTTTTTAAAGATTCCCACATTGCAGCAGCTGAGTCATATATGCATAAATTGATGCCAATATGGGAATCTAACTGAGTTAATGATCTAACTGGATCAATTGCAAAGACAATCGCAGCCAAGAAAAAATAATCACCGATGCACAGATGACTCCTAAAAACAATTGAAGGACAAAAATATCCCAAATTGAACTCGCTGATTCAATCAAGCAGAGTTGCGACTGAGGATTTGGATCAACACTTAGAGGAACATGTTACTCAGGCTGAATAAAAATTCCAAACTAGAATAGTTTGGGTTCACAATGGGAAAGAGACCAGACTGAAAAATATCCAAATGCAAAAATTTTCCTAGAAAATTTCAAAACTGAAATTACCCCAAGAATCTTGCTTTGATACCATGTCAATATCAAGAGCACAAAGAAAATTATAGAGAATTCTGGTATTGCATGTCTTAATGTGAGAATTCAGGCCATATATATAGATATGATTTGTACACCAACATAGTCATTACAAATGAGGAAAAAATATAATCAATGCTAATTTATATTGGTCAATTAAAGACCAACAAATCAAGAAAATAAATAACTGTATTAGAATTATTTTCAGTCTACAATTAGAGATTCCAGCCTACAATCAGAAACCATGTCTCTTTGACAAATATGCTGAAAATCTGGTAATTTATATTGGTCAATAAAAGACCAACAAAGCAGAAAAATAAATGGTTGTCAATCAGAAATGTTTCTAGAAATATTCCGGCCTGTAATCAAGGAATCTTGTTTTCCTTGACAGTTGATCCAACATGCAGGCAATCTGAATAAATCACCAATCTGTATATTGGATACTGTTTCAAGTTATACTTCATGAGCAGACAACATGAATCTTGTTATGGTGAGAAATGATCAAGCTTGGTGACTTTATCTCGTGCAAATGACATTTTGTAATTCTTCCTATTTATCTTGGTAAGGTTACTGCACTTGACAGAACAAGGTTAGAGTCAAGAATCTTGTCTAGTGGAAAAGTGGAACATGTCTTTTCATGTGGAAGAAGAAACTTGTTGTATGCGAACATAATCAAATGGCTATATTATAAGAATATTATGAGTTTTGCATTATGCATTAACTTTTGAGATGGGTGCTTCTCCTAGTTGGAACAAGTCCATATATAGGGAAGCACAATTGGTTAGTGATTTGTAGGAAGTCAATCTTGACAGTATGTTTTTGTTTTGCTATAGAGTTATCATGAATGAATAAAAGATACAGGGTGGGGACAAGACCAAATCCACGAAGTTGTGGATGTCTTTCTGGAATCCAAAAGCCTATGACAAGTAGCAGCTTTGCATAATCTTGATGTATAAATCATATCATATCTCTCAAGTCTAGATATTTATTATGATCAGTTTAAGTTTCAACTAATGCCTTGAAACCAAAACTAAGTTGTTTCAGTTTCAGTTGGAACCAATCAGAAACCATGGCCAGTTTCATAGTTGTGGACAAAACTAACTAGATTGGCAAAAAAAGAAAATGTAGATATGGACAATTTGTGCTAATTTTTATATATTTTCCTGATTTGTTTGAATATCAAGAAGCATATTTATAAATAATAATTGGATTTTGCAAGTTTTGAGATGATTTCTAATCAAGCTCATATTTTATATCCTAAAGTCATGGGGAAACTATGAAAGTAGTGCATTGAAATGTCTCAAACAATTCAATGCATCATAAATAATGTTTTTTCACACCTTGAATTTTTAATTTTGGCTAAATCTGATGAAAATGGACTTTGCAACCACATAAATTGTGAAAATTGCCAAAATTGAGGGCCTGTTTGGCCAAGCTTTTGGAGAGGAAAAAGTACTTTTTTTTTTTTTTTCAAAAAAGTGCTTATTTTGAAAAAAATGGGTGTTTGGCCAAGCTTATTTTAAAAAATAATTTGCTTTTGAGTGGTAGCGGAAATAGTTTTTCTGCTGCGGAGAGAAAGCAGAAAATTGGAGCTTCTCCTTAGAAGCAGAAGCAAAAGCAGAAAATTAATTTTTTTAAAACAAAATTATTCTTAATCAAAATCATTATTTATCATAACTATCCCTATTTATTTTTATCTAACCCTCCCATTATTTAGTGAATGATATATTTTGATGTATTTTGATACATGTATATTATCGTATAAAAATTATGTAAAATGTTCAATATGTATTATCTTTGGTTCAATTGTATTTATATTGATTAAAATTTTAATATTTTTTTTAATATTTTTTTACTTTAGTTAAATAAAAAATAAAAAATAAAATTAAAATTAATCATAATAAATATTTAAAATTATTTATCTATTTAAATAATATTAATTGTAAAGTAAATCTATACATATTTTTTTCGTAATTTGATAGTCAAAAGTACTTTTGTTGAAAGATTTGTCAAATACAAACTACTTCTCAAATACTGATAAAAGCACTTATCAAATGATTTTGCCAAACACAAACTGTTTTTCTCTCACAGCACTTTTTTTGAAACTCTATTCTAAAAAAAAGTGATTTCAAAATAAGTTGATTTTCACAGCTTGGCCAAACAAACCCTGAAACTCATCAGGCCTGGTCGAAACCAAATCCAATATGGAGTTTGAACCAATCATGGCAAGGCACAAGGTTCTTGTCATTCTTCATTATAGGTGTTATGAACTTCATAGTGTAAGCAAATAATAAATCAAACTTCCAGTGAAAAGTAAGTTGAACATGTCCTAACAAAGACTTGATTAGGCATGTCGGGGCCTAGCATATATGAAAGCATAAGTGCAAGCAGAGTGTTCGAGATTTAAATGCACTGGAGAAAGAATGTTTATATTTATTCTGTTCTATGACATGGTGACTTTTTTCTGATCACAATACATGAATTTATATTGACTTTCAAGGCAGTTATCATTACTCTGAATAAATTATTCTTACTCTAAGAAAAAAATTGTAGTGATTGTTATTACACAGTTAATGGTTTGCATAGGGTAAAATTTCACTGGTAATCTGATACTTATTTCTTTAAAAGAAAGAAATCCATCTTTACATTCACATTTGTTTCATCTATCCATAAATATCAACATTTTGTGTTCAAATATAATTTTATGCTTAAGACAAAGGTGGTTTCATTCATTTTGTTCACATCAAAATTTCTTGTAAAAGCAAATGAAGTTATCTTTGGAGCTTAAATTATTGAGCTCATTTTGAAACATGCTCATGTGCTCCATTAACTTTGGAGCTTAAATTTTGTGAAAGCTTCCTAGCTATATTAGATTTATCCATGACAAAACATAAAAAAGAGCTTGTAGGGCTCAAACTAAAACCATCATTTACTGCAGCTTCCTTTCTTTCAATTTATGGTGCATTTCCAATTTCTTTTGATGATTTTTCACCAACTATTTTTCCATGTGCCTACATATTTCCTGTGCTTTTATATGATGGAATTCCTGAACTACTTGGAGCTTTAAGCATCATGAGAATGTTTTTTCCTTTAGTGTTTTTAAGGCATAAAGTGGTGCATTTGAATTATCAAATTTTAAGAGGAACTTTTACTTTGAATTTATTAAAGCACAAGCATAAGTGGTCCATTTGAATTATCAAATTTTAAGAACTTTTACTTTATTAAAGCATAACTGTTGCTATTAGAGCACCATTTTTTCATGCTATTATCAAGTTCCTTCATTTTCTCTTGTTTTTGATCTTCTTCTCAGTGTAGTGTTTTTAGATTAGCAGAATGAGAGATGCCCATTGTTCTTTCTCATTTGTTTTTCTTTAGGACTTTCAAGCTATTTTTTGAAAGATGTAATAATTTTGCTTAGCTCTTTCACCCTATTAACAACTTAAAATCTGAAACATCATATTTTTGTTCGCTTTTAGATGCTGATAACGAAGAAAAACACATCTCTATATGAATGCGTTCCTTAATGTGGACCAACTTTAGGTATCTCTTAACCTATATCTGCCTTCATCACTATGATGCAAGAACGCTCTGAAATGTGAGATAAGAAGATAGTGGACCTGATTTGAGTATCTTCTGCAAAAAGTAAGACTATCTTCAGAATCTGTTATTGTTTCTTATGATGAAAATCAAAATCATGACCAGCCTTTGATTTACATTATTCTAATTTTATAATGTCAAATAATATTTTATAACTGTGCTTATATTCATAATGTTGTTTGAGGCAAGCTAAAGAATAATTTGCTTCGGAATATTTCTTTATCAAAATGAACTCACATCCAGAATGGGGAATGTTGTGCTGCGAAATTATGTTAAGGTTTCTGAACTTAATTTTGGATAGTGCTAGAGCTTTATGATACCAGGCTGAACCTTAATGGAATGGACTAGAGTTTTTGTCTCCTGGTGAACATATAAAGCTTTTTTACAGTTAATTTTTTTTTTTATTCTGATACTGTTGGATGGATCACTTGCTTCTGTTTAGGTATCATCTCTATTTAAATTGTAATCTTGCATTTGTTCATTGATATTCTGCTTGCCTTACAGGTTTCTTGAGAATGAAGATGATATTGCAAAACTGCGGAAATGTTTTGCAGGGTTGTGGAGTTTGGAAAATGCAGATGCTGTGAAGTCTGCTATTGAAAGACCTGAGTTCTTTGTGCTCAAACCCCAACGAGAAGGCGGAGGTTTAGTTTCTCAAGTTTCAGCAATCTTTTCCAGTCATCTTCCTGTTCTTATTACCCGTTTGTCCTGACATTGTGGTTTATGATATCATTCATCTCCAGGGAACAACATTTATGGTGACAATATAAGGGAAACACTGATTAGGCTGCAGCAGGAAGGGAGCGAGCAAGCTGCTGCATATATTCTGATGCAAAGGATCTTTCCAAAAGCTTCTCTTGCTTATCTGGTCCGGAAAGGTATTTGTCATCAGGACCATGCCATTTCAGAACTTGGAATATACGGTGCCTATTTACGGTAATGGACATCTTAACATCTCTGTATACAATTCGATGTTGTTTACTAGTTTGATGCTGAAGAACATACTGTTAGACACTCTG
Organism: Cocos nucifera; assembly: GCA_006176705.1. NCBI lineage: Eukaryota > Viridiplantae > Streptophyta > Magnoliopsida > Arecales > Arecaceae > Cocos > Cocos nucifera. The sequence goes on along the minus strand of QRFJ01000120.1, from coordinate 1,359,272 downwards.
GCTTTCAATTAATAGAAACAAAGATAAGGTGATCATGAATGATCAATGTGGTTACCTGATGCGGACCAAGGATTCTTCATCAAATGAAGGTGGGGTTGCTGCTGGTTTTGCAGTCTTGGATAGCATCTATCTAACTTGACAAAGCATTTCTACTGAGGTAACCAACCACCAAACAATTTGCTGTTGCATAGTTTAGACAAAGTTTACAGTAGAGAGAATTTTGGTTGAGATATTGACTTGGGACTATCATTTTTTTTGTTTACAAATCTTCTTTAGCATCTGATACAAATTGGAAGGGCTAATTTACTCGGTGATTTCATTCTTTCTTGTGTTACTTAGAAGCTTGTGGTAATGACCAAGTTACGTTAGTCTCTTGTCTCCTGGATAACCCAGAACACAATTAAATATGATCCCTCAATTCTATTCTGGATGTGGAGCCATCATCAACTCTACCAGTCATTGACAAAGGATCAAACCACCCTAAAATTTCGATGAGGTTATGTGAAAAAACAATTGTTTTGCCAACAAGCTTGAAAATCTTTTGTATTATTTCCTGTCTTCGATTTATCTTTCTGTGTTTCTTTAGTTAGTGATATGACTAATCGAGATGAAAAACAACCTTTCTTTCAGCATGCCTTCTGTCCTTTGGTTGGCATGTCTCCTGAAATTTATTAAATGGAAAATGTTAGCTTTTGACAATTTTTGATTTGACCGTATAAGAAAAAGCTGTTGATATTTTGAAAAATGGGAAGATAAGTTCTCATGGCTAACATTTTAACCTTTTGTGGTGAAATGCACTTTGTTGAATTTTCAGAGGGTGAGAAAAGTCTTATAGCTAAATTTAGTTGTCAGCTGCTGCAGGTTATTGCCTGGGGAGTGTGGTAGACGGTTCCTCGGACATTTCAGGATCTCAAAGTAACAAGGAATTATTTATCATCTATGCATAATGTACAACGTTTAATTCTTGCAGAATTACTTTGTTTTTTTCTTTATTTCCTTCATAAAAAAAAGCATTGGTACATGCTCTGTCAGAGATTGTTGGAGCAAAACATTTATATAACCATCTCTTGGACGCACAAGGTTATGTTGTGTGCTAAAAATTGTGATGCAAGTGTTGTCTATTGGCAATATGTCCAACAGCTGTTCTGGAAATTAAACAATTCTGAGCCAATTCTATGATTGTGTTTATTTCATTTCTTGATAGTAGATGCTGCATTTGTCATTTGATTGCTGCATGCTTTCTTCACGAATTCTCTCTTTGTAAACCTCATGAGTGAAGATCACCCAATAGCACAAAGTTAGATTTAGTTTAGTCCTTGGTGTGCTGTTGTCATCATCACCGACACCATCCCTCTCAGCCAGATGGCATCCTCGAGTAAGATATATCTTATAAAACCTCATCTAATGGAACAGAGTCAGACTCATTTTCGGTATAATTCTTATGCTTGCACCGACAGGAGAGGTCCAGCATAGAAATTCTATAACATTAAAGAAGCGCTGGATGCTGACGAGACCCTGCATTTTGGTTGCTGGCCAATTGGTACCTCTCGGCATGTATCTTATATTTTTCCACTTGGATCCTCGAATTGCCTTCCAGATCAGAAATATTCTCAGGGTAAGGGATTGGAAGGAACTGTAGAAAATCCAATCACGGTGAACATTTGAAATGAAAAACTTCAACAATTTTCGCTATGGTTCACTTTCTCTAGCTATATTATCCATGTACGATGCTTAATACTATAAGGGTGTTTGGGTTGCGATCTGAATTGGAATTGGAATGGTTATATCCTTCAAAGTATTTGATTCGTTGGAACTGAAGTGAAGATTTAAATCCCCAGTCGAGATTGAGTTTTAGAAGAATCAGATAATTTTCATTCTAATTCTAATTCAAAGTGGACCCTCATCCATTCCCATTCGAAGCTTCGACTCCCTCCAACCAAACACCTTCATTTGCAAGGTGTTTATATGAATGCCATTTGCAAGGATTAACCTTGTCTATCTTCTTACATACGATCGGCAAGACAACAAATCTCAGCCTGCAGACCCTACATCAGTGCCGATCGCTGACACATAATTTGGGCGAATAAAAGCTGGCTTTTTGAATTTTCCTGATATGGGTTTTGGTGAACAAAGCTGTGTTAGATTATGCCCGATTATGTGGCCTGATAGGAATCATTTGAATTTAAATTTAAACTTAATCTTTAACCGATTATGTGATCAAGACAAGAATTATTTGAATTCAAATTTAATCTTTAATAACAAATGAATCTCGTCTGTTTTCGTTCGCTTACTCGATGGACATACCGATATAAAGGAGAAGATACATATAACTTGGTCCTATCTCTGCCCATTAAAGTAGCAGCCAACGTAACCATCAAAATTATTGCCACATAAGAAAAGAAGAAGTGAGAGAAACCAATTTATCGAAGGAGATCACTTTCTTTCTTCTGACGCACGTGATGTCTTTCTTCTCTTTCGTATTTTCCTTCTCTTCTCTTCCGCATTAGATATGCTTTCCAACGTATGTGTGAGAAATTTTAGTTCAAGATCCTGAATTGAATTCATGATGTTGTTTTGATGATAAAGTTACATGTTGATCCTTAAATTTTTGCTAACATTTGGTATTAGAGTATGGTTTTGAACAAAATTTTCTCTATTAAAGTTGTTTAAGAAATTTTTGTTTACGCCTTCTCCTTTTTATGGTACGGTGGAGAGAGATATATATTTTAAAAAAAAAAAGGAAAGGGGTTTACTATGAAGGCGAGAAATATCGGCTAACCGTTAACTAACCCATAGTTATCTGCATTTCACCCCTGCCAGATATTTCTTTTAAGAAGTAAATACCGAAAAATTACCTTCATAAAGAACCAAAGAAACACTCATTTAAGAGGTGTATGTTTAGGATTTAAGGCACTCGCGTCCTTTACCGTACTAACCTTTTTTTTTAATCTATTTGATGCATGTTTGAATTTATTTATTAATCTAATATAAAACCTAAAAATACCATTTAGAATGATATTTTTTTTAAAAAAATATCATTCTAAATGATATTTAGTCAGCATCCACTGCAACTTACGTAATTTTTTTTAAAAAATAAATAAAAATAATATTAAGAATGATACTTTAAAAATTGTCATTAGAAATGTTGCTTTTATAAGTGTGCCAATCCCACTTCAACTATGCCAACCCTTTTTTTTTCATAGTTAATATTTGAAAGAAATATTGTTGATTCTATCTCATATTTTGTACTGAAAAAACCATATCTAAAATCATCATACTATGATTATGCCCTTTTTGTTCTCCATTTTTCATCCAATCATGCTGCCTTTATAAAATTCGTAATAGATAGGGATCCCCCTCTCTCTAATTCGATCCTTGCATAGATCAGATTTATTGATTCGGCTTCCAAACAAATTGAAATCTATCCTTTCTCTTCATTTTCCTCCAACGTGTCTTGCTCATGCTGCTCGTGCGTGGTTATTAGATGATTATTACTTACTATTTCTTATACTGAAAAATAAATCAGCAATAGTTCAAACTGCTTAGACAAGATGATGATGAAAGCTCAAAGCTTAAGAAAATGAGGGCCCTCCCCATTAAACTCATAATTTTTTTTAAAAAATACTTTTATACTTTTTAATTCCCAATGAACCCCGAAGAGTATATGCTTCAGACTTTTAGCAATTAACAATATTAACTTTAGGCGGCACCAAAAGAATCTTTTAAAAAAGAGTCGACAACAATGTAAGATGAGGATCGCATTCCTTCTGAAAAAGCAATACAATAATCCAAGCAATCATTTTAGGACTAGGATAATATGGCCCAATCCAACTCAGATAGGAGATGGCCAATCTTCAAATCATGGTCATCCAATGACCATGATTGAATAGGATCTATTGGGCATATTAGGTAGTACATGTATAGATCCCTTTCAATTACAACCGTCGCAGAGCATATCTGGTTGGGAGGAGTTAGATTCTAGAATGATAATGGGAATAACTCTTATTTAAGAAGTTTAAGAAGTGATTTTATGTAATTACGTCATTTATGTTTGTCCATATGTTGTGCACGAACCTTTGATCAATATTATATTTTTTTATTTTTATTTATTTATTAATATTATTTTTAATTCTAGAGGTTTGCAATACAAAGTATATATAATACATATGAAGACCTGTATTAATATCCACAAATCATAACATCATAACATTTTAAATTAAATAAATAAAATATCTAAAGTAATCTTCGATTAAAATAATAATTAATAATATAAGATAAAATAAAAATATCAAGTCTATAAAAATGAATCATATAGTATTATAAGTCCAAAATATACTAAGTCCCACAAGAATGTCGTGGTGCCCGTGGTCGCTTGGACCTTCTCAGGAAGGTCCTCAATAGTCGCTCTTGCTATTATGTCACTTATGATGGCTCCTTTCCTATGTCAGTAGATGTCTCCTGGTCATGCATATGAAAAATAACAAGTGCTGCCGGAGGATCTACGAGCTAAGTGACTTCCTCATCTGGATCCAAGGATGGGTCTATAACAAAAAGATCATACTAATATCAACTAGAATCTAATGCTGTCATTTGGGGTATGTAAAAAGATGAATGCCCTAGCATTTATGGATCAGAAGGTGGTGGCATATGTGCAGCATGCGGCGATGATATCTATGGAATATATGGTGATGACATATATGGAATCTATGGTGACGGTATATATCTCATATCTGGTGCATCGAATGCTTCAGGCCAAGATGTATAGCTATCAGGATCATAAGCAATCATGCTCAATGTCCTTGAACATGATCTCTCCATCTCCCATAGTATTTGGATCCTGTAGTATCTAGGTCCATCTCCATTTGGGATGGCATTTTATTTTTAGGAAATGCCATTCCAAATTATGGTTTTTAGCTTTGCGTTATTCCGATAAATAAATTCAGACCTGCATTACTTTGATAAAAAAATTTAAATTTGAATTAGTATGGTAAAGTACTCTAATGCACTCCCATGCCTACGGTTGCCAGGATACTCCATTGTCCCCTTCACCTTAGAAACATCCAATTAAAATAAAATAATAAAGTGGGGGAGGTGGGGTTTTGGCTAATATTCATATTTTAAGAAGGCCTTTTGAAACAATTGAAATCCAGGAAATACCCTATGGATTTATCATTTGGAAAATAGCTTATGTTGCTTGTTTAATTAAATTATGTTGATATTTTGGTGAAATCCGGCATTATTATATTATGATTGTATCATTTAAATGTCTATTATTATTAAAATATTAATTATTATTTATATGCATGATCTTATATTTATATATAGTTTGTTAGTCATCAAAGTGGTTAAATTAGAATGCTTAAGAAAATTAACATGCATAAAATGGTCATTTATCCATACTTTTAATGAAATGCCTATTAATGAAAAAAATAAATGGATAAATTGATGTTCACCGGTCATCATTAGAACTTTAGGATTCACCCAAAAATGGATCAATTATTCTATGAATAACGAGCATGATAGAGAAAAATTAATATTCTTTGGTCAAATATATTTGTATATCCAAAGATAACATGTATGTTTAATTAAGAATATTTAATTACCTGATAAAGATTAATAATAGTATTTAAATTATGATAGTATGTTGTAGTATCTATCTAAAAGAGAACTACAAAATGCTTTTATTATTATTTGCCTGAATCCCTAATAAAATTATTTTAATTTTGAGCATTTATGTATTACTTTTGTAGCTATTTTTCTTCATTCGCATGCTTCATCTGTTACTGTATTCAGTGATTTAAACTTTTCTGAATGGTGCAAACAAGTCAATTTCCACTTAGGTGTGTTGGAGCTTGACTTAGCACTATTGGAAAATAAACCTATTGCTCTTGCGGATATGAGTAGTAAGGAAGAGAAATCATTCTATAAAATATGGGGATGATCTAACAAATTAAGCTTCATGTTCATGCGAATGACTATTGCCAACAACATTAAGAGTACTGTTTCATAAATACAGAGTACAAAGAAATATCTGAAGTTTGTGAAAGAATATTTTTATTCTGCAGATAAGTCACTTACTGATACACTAATGGCAAAACTCATGACCATGAAGTTCAATAGGTCATTGAGTATACAAGAACATATCATCGAGATGACTAACATTGCAACAAGATTAAGGACTTTGGGGATGATAATGGAAGGCTCCTTCGTAGTGCAATTCATCCTGAACTCACTACCTCTTGAGTATGGACCTTCTCAAATTAACTATAAAACTATTAGTGGAACGTTAATGGATGGTCCAGTATGCTTATTTAGGAGGAAACAAGACTGAAAAAGTAAGAAAGTTATTTCATTAACCTCGTGAGTCAAGGAGCTGGTAAAGGACTCAAGATGAAAACCAACAAGTTCAAGAAGAAGAAGAAAACACCTGCAACACCTGCTAAGGTTCCTCAAGCTGTTAAAGGGGAACAAAAGGTAGACAAGTGTCACTTCTATAAGAAAGCATGATACTATTAAAAAGATTGCTAGAAACGTAAGGCCTAGCTCGAAAAGAAGGATAAAACTAGTGTTTTTGTATGTTTCAAATCAAACTTAACTGAAATTTTTCATAATACTTGGTGGCTTAATTTTGGTGCTACTACTCATGTATCCAACATAATGCAGGGATTCCTTACGATCCAAATCACAAATCCAATTGAGAATTTTTTATTCATGAAAAATCATATAAAAGTTTCAATTGAAGGTATAAGGACTTATCATTTGATCTTGGATACTAATTATTGTTTAGATCTATTACAGCCAGTTTATGTGCTTTCAGTATCTAGAAATCTAGTTTGTCTTTCAAAACTTGATGTTTTAAGGTTTAATTTGAAATTTAGACATGATTGTTTTAGTTTATATAAGAATATTTTTTTTATTGATTCTAGTATTCTCATTGATATTTTATATAAATTGAAACTTGACAATATTTTTGTTGAATCCCTACTTACTATTCATTATAATATTATAATTAAGTATAGTTTGTCAAATAAAAATTTTGCTTATTTGTGGCATAAGCATTTGGGTCATATATCTAAAGAAAGGTTAGGAAGATTAGCAAAAAATAAATTTTATTGATTTTGGTATATATAATAGATGACTGCATTAAGAAAAAGCAAACCATACATAACAAGAAAGATGCCACAAGAATTACTTAGCTTCTTAAAATTATATACACTAATATATACGGATCTTTTGATGTTCCATCTTTTAGTGAAGAAAAGTATTTTATTATTTTTATCGATGATTTTTTTTGTTATGGCTATGTCTATTTGCTTAACGAAAAATCTCGAGCAGTGGACACCCTTGAGGTGTATGTGAATGAGGTTGAAAGGCAATTAGATAAAAGGGTAAAAATCATAAGATCTGATAGAAGTAAATACTATGAAAAATATAATAAATCAAGATAATATCTAGGTCCATTTACAAAGTTCCTCGAAAGATATGGTATATGTGCACAGTATACCATGCCAGGCATACCTCAACAAAATAGTATGCCAGAAAGATATAATCGGATATTAATGGATATGGTTAGGAGTATGATAAATAACTCCTCACTATCCAAATCATTATGGATATATGCTCTCAAAATTGTTATGTATTTACTAAATATGGTTCATGATAAGGTAGTTTTAAAAATCATTTTTGAGTTATGGACTGAAAGAAAACATAGTTTAAGGCTTTTCCATGTTTGGGGTTACCCAGTGGAAGCAAGAATTTATAATACACATAAAAAAATTAGATTCTTGAATGATTAGTGGTTATTTTATTGGTTATCTAGAGAAATCTAAAGGATATAGATTTTATCATCCAAACTATAGTTCAAGAATTGTTGAAACCAGTAATATAAAATTCATTGAAAATTATAAAGTGAGAGTGATGAACGACATAATATGGAACGAGAGAAAGTTAGGATAAATATTTTATTTTCCATAAGCGTTCATTCATCCATAACTATACCAAATGTTACGCCAGCAGTTGAACAACGTTCAAACAACATCGAACAATATTTGGATGAGGAAACGCCTCATGAAGAAACTAACTCACAAACATTTGATATACATGAATCATAAGAAATACCTTTAAGAAGATCTTAAAGAGAAAGAAGATCGACTATTACTGATGATTATGTGGTTTACTTATAGGAGTCAGATTTTGATATTGAAATTAATAAAGATCTGATTTTATTTTCACAAGTCATAAAAGGTGCTGAGTCTGATAAATAGATTGATGCCATGAATGATGAATTGAAATCCATGGAACATAATAAAGTCTGGGATCTTATCAAATTGCCAGAAGGTTCGAATGAGTTGGGTGTAAATGGATCTTTAAGATTAAGTACGACTCAAAAGGAAATATCGAATGATATAAAACTAGACTTGTTGTCAAGGATTATACTCAAAAAAGGGGTATTGATTATATAGAGACCTTTTCACCCATCTTAAAAAGAGACTCATTAAGAACTATTATGGCATTGATGGTTCGCTATAATATAGAGTTATACCAAATGTATATGAAAATAGCCTTTCTTAATGAAGATCTTGAGGAGGAAGTTTATATGGATCAACCTGAAGGTTTTTTTGATAGAAGAAAAAGATCAGATGGTGTGCAAATTAAAGAAGTCAATATATGGACTCAAATAAGCTTCTAGACAATGGTACATCAAGTTTAATGATATTATAACATTTTTTGGATTTAAGGAAAACATTATTGATCGGTGTATACACCAAAAAATTAGTGGGAGCAAGTTTATATTCTTAGTTTTATATGTTGACGATATTTTTCTTGCTGCTAATAATTTAAGGATATTACATGAGATGAAAGATTTTCTCTTAAAATATTTTAAAATGAAAGATATGAAAGAGGCATCTTATGTGATAGAAATTAAAATATTTCATGATAGATTATACGGTTTTTTAGGATTATCTTAGAAAGGATATATCAAAAAAATTTTAGAAAAATTTAATATAAATAAATATTCAGTAGGAATTATTTCAATACAGAAAGAGGATAAATTCAGTCTCATGCAATATTTAAGGAATGATGTAAAACGTAAAGTGATGGAATCATTTCCTTATGTTTCAATTATGGGTAGTTTAATATATATGCAAACTTGTACAAGATCGGATATTAGCTTTACAGTTGGAATGTTAGATAGGTATCAATGTAATCTTAGAATAGATCATTAGAAAGCTACAAAGAAAGTTTCGAGGTACCTATAAGGAGCAAAGAATTGCATGCTCATGTATAGGAGATGCGACCATTTAGAATTAATTGGATACTTAGATTCAGATGTTGCTGGATGTATTGATAGTAGAAAATCTATATTTTGTTATCTTTTTATGTTGGCTGAAGGAACAGTATCATAGAAAAGTGCCAAACAGTCTGTCATTGCTTTATCCACTATGAAAACAGAGTTTGTGATATGTTTTGAAGCTACGATCCAGATATTATGGCTACGAAATTTTATTTTAGAATTTGGGATTATCGATACCATTACCAAGCCGTTAAAAATTTATTGTGATAATTTTGCAATAGTATTTTCTTCCAAAAATGAAAAATACTCAAAAGATGTTGAACATATGGAATTGAAGTATTTTGCCATTAAAGGGAAGATTTAGAAACAAAGAGTATCTATTGAATATATTAGAGCCGATCTCATGATTGTAGATCGGTGACAAAAAGTTCACAGCCAAAGATAGTTAAAGAACATGTACATAGAATGAATCTTGATTGTGTTAATGATGATTTTGACACTTTGAGCTTAATAATGTATTTTTGATATATATTAATGAATTTTCTGTTTCTTATAATGGTATATATATAACTTATATCTTGAGTTAATTATGATAGAAAAGTCTCTATGAGACATTAATATGGACCATAATGAATATATATATATATATAGAGAGTGTGAGCAAGACTATAATATATTCGATTGGATTTGGATCCAGATCTGGTCAGATCAAAATTCTATAATGAGAATTCTACATCAACGATTCAAGCCATTGGATGTGATCTACTACCTCGAAACTAACTGCATACCAAAAATCATATGATTTGAAGACCCCTAGCCTATGCATCGAGTAGTCAAAACTTGGACAGCCTAAATAAAATTAAATTAGATATATTTTTGGATCACTTGATGCATAGACTAGGGGTTTTCAAATCATATGATTTTTTGTGTGCAAGTAGTTTTGAGGTAGTAGATCATATCCAACGATTTGGATCATTGTGTAGCACCCCTATTATAGAGTTTTGACCTAATCGGATCTATGTCCAAATCTGGTTGAATGTATTCTAGTCTAGCTTTATATATATATATATATATATATATATATATATATATATATATATATAGCATGCTAAGATAATTAAGAAGAGATTTGTTTTTTTATACGCATCAAATGTCTATGTTAAATGTTATTGATTACCAGGTCAAGTGGGAGAATGTTAGATTATGCTCGATTATATGGTCGGATGAGAATCATTTGAATTCAAATGTAAACTTAAACTTTTATGTGATCCAGATAAAAATTATTTAAATTCAGATTTAATCTTTAATAACAAATAAATCTCATATGTTTTCATTCGGTTATATATGATGGACGTACCGAAATAAAGATGAAGATATATATAACTTTGTCATCTCCCTACCCATTAACGTAGCAGTTATGCGTAACCTCGCATCTTCCACGCTTAGCATGGTAACGGGAATTACAATGTCTTGTCATTGAGGAAAAGAGATGCGGCAACAAATGATACACGAATTAGCCTGAAAACAGTAGGTGGATCAATTAGTAACCACGTCAATATAATAATCTGCTCTACGCTGACAGCTACCGAAATTACTCCATCCATGCATGAACACCACTCATGTTCCATTCGCAATTACTAATTATATATACCAAAAAAAAAAAAACTTGCATCCATGCGAGGATCGGCCAGTCGTTCACGGACTTAATTGGGAAACAATTGCTTATAAGCAACAGAGTTTTTGTTCATCATTGTTACAAACCTTATGACGAGGACAATCATTCAATGAGCCTGAATCACAATGAGACATACCAGAAATATGCCATAGAAGGATCACCTTATAACCTCAAATCTTGTTCGGTAAATCTGTTACAACCTTTGTTTCAAGCCCAAAATGATTACATGCAATCAATTTTTTGAGATCATTACACCAGCATACCAAACTGAAAGGTCGAACAAGCAAACCTAGGTGACTGCAAGAAAGGACATCATGTGTGGACATCACAGCTCATCCTTAGGTTCATAAAAGCATTCCTCATCCCAATGGTAAGGAAATTTCAATTTGGCTGCAGCATGGGGCATGCTCCAGTCATCGTAGATGAACCTGCACAAAGAAAAACTATTAAAAACTTGATCCTAGTGCATCATATTCCAACTATAATGATCAACATTTAAAAGAATTAAGAACAGTCAAAGGATGAAAAAAAGAAAAAAAAATCCTTTTTCTCCGACGAGTTCAATATGAAGTTTCTTTCATGTATATAGTCCGCAATTTATGTTGCCAACATTTCTAATGTCTTTAAAAAAAAAAAAAATTATAAAAGGAGATTGAAATGGCAAGAGAGCATCAATGCCTAGGGATTGCCATATTCTTTAAAATTATAGAAACAGCATAGGTTAAGTTGCTTCTATATACACATAATTTATTCAAAGAGAAAAGGGAAAGAAAACTGTATCTGTTGTTTGCATTTGATGAAATCTTGCTTAATAAATTGTAGAAGGCATGGTGAAGAATGCCCTTATAGTTATTCCTACTCACCAATATGTTTATAAAACTTCATTGCAAGAATTTTTTGTAAGGAGCATTTTAGATGGTTTATTAACACTGCAAAGGACAAAACTAATGCCAAGCATAAATTAGCTGCATGAGGTAATCCGTTTGGAACATCTGAAGTGCTGAACCATATCCATTGTGGTAATTGGGTTGATGAGTCCAAGGAAAATTTGGCTAACACAACCAGAAAAAAGAAGGATATAAGTTCAGTTCATTGAATCTTATTGTTGATTTAATTCTACAATTTTTTGTCAGCTTCAAAGACAGTTGGAGCGCATTAATAAGTTATTGCAATGCCCTACATAAAAGAGCATTGATTTGAGATGTATTAAGAAATTTAAGAGAATCTATAGCCACAAACCCCATAACACATTGTCTAGCTATATGTGTAAAAGAAAGTTCCATGACTGAGGGCTGAGATGCATGTATGACATAGGAACTTTGAACATAAAGAATTGAAGGTAATGCAAAAGAGTGAGCTACTCTTATGCATCCATGAAAGACTGATAAAATTCAATCTGAACTTATTGGATGGTCCTTTTCAAGGAGCCAAAGTGGGACCAAAACACTAACTGATAACAAGCTGATCCAAGCCACTCCTAGGCCCATGCCTGACCAGAATAAATCAGGCCGTCCCTCTGCCAAGGCCAGGTTCAGATTGATTTTTTTTGGGGTCTGGCCTAGCTTTATGCTATTAAAACTTGAGGCTGGAATAAGCCAATCAGTCTTAGGTTTAAGGACGGGCACACGACTAGTGAGGCAAGTTCAAATGGACCTAGGGCATTGAGTGGGCCCACAGCAATCAGGAAGGCCATTTCATCATGGTTGGGAGTGGAATGGCAGAGATAGAAGAGACCAAGTCAAGGCAGAAGCCTGAAGCAATACCAGTCATCAAGCGAGGACAGAACAACAGAAGTCAAGGAAGCCAGAAAAATGTTTGGTAGAAACTGAGGAAAGGATGATGAGGAAGGAGGAAACATGGGGAAGGGAGGAGTAAAGGAAAAGAAAACGAGGAAAAAAACAGAAAGAGGAAAAGGAACTCGGATTTTATGGACATAGGAATAATTCTTATACAAATAATATGTTTTAATCAGCCTTCCAATTTTGCTGAAGCTGGCTAGCATGTGATCTGAGCCTAACATTTTCAAACCATCCAGTCCCCAAGCCAAAATTGATCAGGCCAATCCCAAACAATTTGACACTGGGCACTATGGTCATCAAGCCAGCCTAGGCTCATTATGAACCCCTAACAGAATTGCAGCTATAAATATCTTCTGCATGGATGGCTTTTTAACTTTAACACTACCGTGTGGCACATTATAGAAAATATCAAGATGATCATGAGTGAAGACTTCATAGAACAAAAATGAAACTGAAATTCAAATTGCAAGGTCCAAGAATTCAGGCATATCAATGTTGACTGCAACCTGAACTAAACTTTAGTAGAAAATGCCAGATCTAAACAAAATGGAACTAGCCACTGAATGACAGCCAACACCATGTTTCACACAAAAAGTGGTAAAAGCAGTAATTCACTTTTGCTCATGCCATGTAACATTAACAACAAGATAGGCAGGTTTCCATTATAAGCACCACAGAAGGATTGATAAGTGAAGGATGTTGGTTTGCCCTGTCAAAAATTATGAGATCATCTAGGCCTTTAAAGACTTTCTTCCATCTATGCAACTGTCTGTAGAAATTGACCTTTGTTCCCTGAAGCTGAAAAATGACCACTGTGAAATATTCATACATATGATGCAGTCTGTAAAACATCATATCATGATTTTCAAGGTCATGCACAATAAATCTATTCAATAAAATAAAAGTATGAGGTCAAGTACTAACGCTTTGACAGGTGGACGTGATATTACAACTAGCATCTGCAAATCTTCATTCTCATCTGTATTCCAAACCTGCACATTATGATAGATCTTAGCTCAAGAACAACCATTAAAATGGGAAGTATCTCGGAAAAAAATGAAAAAGAAAAATGAATTTGACATTTTTTTGTGAAAGCTATCAGAATTCTTACATCATTGCATGCATTACAAATTACCAACAAGAGAGTTGCACCTTAAAGGAATAGAAAATATGATGTATAAACTTTGATATGAGTAGTTATTATCCATGTGTAGATTTTAGCCATTTGATTTAAATATTTTCTTAGACAAGATAGTGGAAGAGAATTTAGAGAAGTTTATATCCAACCTTTTCATATAATGACACCCCTTTATATCTAGACTCTGGAGTTTCAAACATGGTATAAGCCCCCAAACAACTCTTAGCTATGAAAATGCTTTTGCTTTCTTATTCACTAGAAAGATATATAGAAAACAAAGTAGAGTTTCTACAGTTTCTTATTCGCACACAACTTGCTCCCATATTATAACAGCCATAGGGTGATGCTAGTAGTATCTAAGCTGTATCGACTATCAACAATATTTAAGTGCATGACACATTATCCAGGAACTTAATACCTTACAATAAGAGAGTAGATATGATGTCAAATATGTGAAGACACGCCATTTAAAATACTTTCTTGGACAAAACAAATAAACAGACATGATAATATATTTGCAGTTTTACCATTTATAAACTTTCCTTTTCCTTCCTATAGAGTGCCCCTATGTTGCTACAGCCAGAAACCACCTTCAGGTACAAGTCTTTCAACCATAACCATAACAATAACCATCCAGGCTTATCCCTACCATCTGTAGTCAGCTATATAGATCCTTGTTCACCAACAATTCATATCTATGGCCATCTATGATGTTATTTCGAGATTTTCCATGTTGGCTTCTCATAACCTCTATCTGTATTGTCTTTAGGTCTTTACCTGTAAAATTCACTAAAAAAACGCAGAAAAACAAATGCATTGCAACATATGCTCCATGTGAACATATCAATGCCATGTAGTCTATCTGGGATAATCAATTCAGAGAAATATGGGCCCACTTGGCATGCCCTGCATTCTTGGTCGTAATTCAAAGAGTATAGCAAAATGTGTCATCTGTGGCTGAGGTAAAAAGGAGGAAAAAAAAAGGCAATCTCTCACATGAAGAAAACCAGACAAATTATGTAGCATTCAATTTTTGAATGCAGTATATAGAATTAGCTAAAGTGCCCTATCTGGGTAATATGCATAATTATGAGATTTAAAGCCATCTAATGGGTGCCTCTAATGGTATAATATGAAAAGCTTGCAGAAATTAATCCAACATCATTGCTAAGTGTGCAACAACCAATGCACTATAAATGATCTGTTTATTCTGCATGTTGCATATTCATTGTTCTGTCAGATGCTTACCATGACATTTTAACTTACCGCCTTTTGATCATATACATATCCAATATTCCCATAAGTGGATGTTGCACTTTACAGTTCTTATTATCTGATTAGCATCTCATTTTCACAAATACCACCTAACTAAGGTGGAACCATAAAGGCTCAAATTTTTGGCTTTGACATAAATCTGGTTAAAAATCAATCTCTCCAGACAGTAATAGATCTATTGGTTTTCCCCTTCAACACCACTGAAGATTGGAAAACATCTGGTCATCATGGGACCATCATTCAACCAAAGCATGTACACGCCTTCATTATGCATTTGCACATATTAAGCAGGCTTCTATCATTTTTTGTTGTTTGGATGGTTCATGAAAACAGTCTTCACAGATGGCTTTTACCAATCTTATTGGAATTTCACCTATCTTGTTCAAAGACCCCATCCACATGAATTTTTTTTTTGCAGGCAACCAATGACTTTTTCAATTGGCTTGGAAGATACCGGGAAAGCATTCAAGCCAATACAATAAAAGAAAGGGAGGTAAGGGCATATTTTATGAGTTCCATATGGCCTGCAATTGAGATGAAATGGTTGTATGAGTAGCCTCAAGTCCACACTAAATTTCTGGTCAAGCATTCTATGGGAGACAAGTGGTTCCAAGAACTTTCTGGAAAGTATTGCATTAAACTTCATAAACCAAGCAGTGTGACACCTAAGTTACTGAAACTAACCAATCTATTTATATGACTAAACACTTTAGTTACAACAAACCAATCTATTTATATGATTAAACACTTCAAGTTATATTTTATTTCCATAAACAAGAGATATGTTATATTCAGTTAGGTTTAAACTGATCAGACTAGTACAATTGTAGGTCATGGACTGCAATACCTGATGCGGATCATTCATGGGTATAGAGAATGTGCTATTTGAATAGATAGCAAACTTCTGAGGCTTTCCTGGATATTTAAGAGAGCTTGAGCCAAGCAAAAGAGTGCCTCTCCCTTTTAAGACAACAAATACCTCTTCACAGGAGTGTCTATGGATTGGTGTCCGTGTGCCTGGAGCAAAAGTCTGAAGCCAAAGCTCAACCTGGAAAGAACATAAATATCATGGGGAATTGACCTAAATATTTTATATATTTCATATTTTAAAGCAGAAGATGCAAAAGCTTTATAAATTAATATAGAATCATGATCACATAAAAAAAAAATTGTTGTCAAAAATAAATCATCTAGCTAACTTTGTACCCCAGAATTACTTAGACAGACAGATAGAGAAATAGGACAAATAGAGCAAAAAAAATAGATAGGACAAGGAGAGTCATTATGCTTATGGTTATCCTATTTTTAGAAAATCTTATGATGTCCAAATGATGGTTCAAAACCTATCTTATAAGTTGTGATAGCCATACATAAAGAGCCTTTGTCACGGGCAGATCAAGAGATTACTATTCGCCTTTTAAATATTTCAATTTGCTCTATAATTGCAGTTTGCCTATGCAATGTAATTAAATAATCTGCAACAATCTTGAAAGGAAAATTCTATAAGGAATTTGCAACAGTTTAATCTATAATCAATCTCATGAACCTCAACCTGAGCATATAGAAGATTTTATCAGACAATACTGCATGTTCTTTGCAACATGTTTTGCCAAACTTAACATTTAAGAAATACAAGAAAAACGATTACTAGCAACAGACAACAGGTGTTTCATCACTAAAATAGGTTAATAACAACAATTCATCAAGAAATTTAACAAAAAAAATTGAATAATGAAGTTGACCATTGAACTCCACAGTTTACCTCTTTCATTCCATGTGAAAGAGCACCTGCAATGGTTATGTGTGCCAGACCTCCTCTCCCAAAGTTACTTTGAGGCATATCACCTATATTTCTGACCAATGAGGACCCTAGAATAGGAAAAATAGGGAGCAATCCACATTAAAGACAAATAATAATAATAATGGACAACAAAATCAAATTTTGGTAAACTCTAGAATAAATATAAAATGGCAAGGAACATTCTAGTATTAATTGGATTAAGCTGTTAAGTTCAGTAACTGATGGCTTTTTTCATCTATGCATTATACAGAGATCTAAAGAGGAGAGTTTTATCAGCTTTGATAAAACTCTAGTACTATTATATGATGGGGGCAAATTAAAGATTTATAATTATATTCAAGCAATATGAGGAAAGGGTCACTAGTTCAAGTAGTTGAGGTAAGATGGGTGTGGCTGTAGTTTTGGCTCTATCACAAGATTTTCACAATTCTTGTAAAAGAGTAACTAGATGACATGGTGGATTTCTTAGGTTTTGTTCTTTGCATTTTGTAATATAGTGACGCAATATCATTTGTGAATACAACACTAAAAGAAGACAATAAAATTAAGTTTTGGAGAGTCCAAAATATGGTTTAGCCATAATTGTATGTAAGGAAAGCAAATTTAGACACCATGAGGAAATTGAGGTACCAGTCAATAGCAGTAACCAAAAAATAATGAAAAGCAGTTATTTTTAATATCTTGGATCTCTGGTTACAAAAAAGTAAAAAAATAAAAGAAAACCTCGGCTACATATCAAAGATGAAAAGATAACTTGATGAGGCTCAAAACCGCTTTCATAAACCTATGCAAGTTAGTGCTATAACTGGCACCAACCTAGGTTCCTTTCATATTTTAACTACTGACCAATGCATGCCATGCCAGGCATCACCTAGTTGTTTAAGCATTAACCAAGGGGACATGCTATGCACATAAAAAACCACATAAAACCATATACATGCCTAAATGCAGATGTAAACATAACTAATGAGTCTTAATTGATCAACCGTATTAGATCTAAGATCCTTTTTTTTTTTTTTTTTTTTTTTTTTTTTTTTTTTTTGTAATGGCATGATAAGAAATAATTCGATCGATTGTTATGATCCACACGAGATTAACGTTACTGAAGAATATTTCAATTCCAAGCCATTCTTCAATTCGTGATTCTGGTCATCAATTTCAAGTCAAGAAGCTTCCAGAGACACAATTTTGGCTTACGCTTCCAATATCCAACTTCAGAAGTTTCTCCATTTGACATATATCGAATACTTAAAAGGAATCGAAAAAAGCTCATTAGGAATGTTACAGAAACACAAGTTTAACCAGCCCCAATGCTAATAAAACCCAGAATTACTGCAGAACGAAGTGTACAACTACGAAACCATCTGCGAGGAGCATCAGAAATGGTGTGCAACAAAATTAGCGACAAGATAGCAGTCAGGGAATAAATAGAGAGTGCTGAGGGACCTTGGTTATTAGAGCAGCGAGAGGAGGCATCGGCTGCTCCCATGGCAGAGAAGAGGAAGAGCAAGGGAAGAACGTAGCTGGCATGTGCAGGACCGGTCATTTCGCTTGATGGCTTCTGGAATGCGGGTTTTACGCGACTCTGCAAGACTGCAAGAGGAACGGGAAAGTAATTAATCATCACTCTCTAGTCCTTGTTTCATCGTAGAAAACATAAACTACTATTTGATGAATGGTTATGATACAATTGTAACATCGTGGCAGAAGAAGAAGAAATCAAAAGCAGAGAAGCTTCTCGAGCATTCAACAACAGAAAGAAGAGATTTTGCTTCAAGAAAACTCATCCAAAACGAGAATTCTAAAGCTATAAGCAATTTTTGATAAAAAATAACCAATCTTCGCTTCAGATATCCGGGGAAAACAAGGCCGACCTGGAAGGCGATGGCCTCAGAGGTGGTGGCGAGCTCAGAATGTGGTGGAAACCTTGTAGAAATTAGGGCATTAGATAAGAGAGGGCGAGGGTCCAAGAATCAACAAAATATTAGAGAGAGAGAGAGAGAGAGAGGCCCACCGGATACCGTGATGTTGGACGCCGCGGTGGGGATGGTATGGCGGTCAGAGGAGGTCGTGGAAATGAGACAGAGGACGAAGAGAAGAGGGGAGGTTGTCGAGGTAGCGGAAGCCGGCGGAGTGACCGGAGAGTCGGTAGCAGCTGGGGCCGGCGAGAAGAGGAGAAGACTGGGAGTCTAGGAAGGAGGAAGGGTAGGTGTTCGCGGAAAGAACTGGAAGCGGAGAAAAGTCCGGGGGAGAGCCCCGGTCGCTAGCCCAAACTCGGTCTGTTTAGGTTCAAACTTGGCCCGTTCCAGACAGATCTCGATCCAAGATCGAGCCCTTCGTTTCAGTTGACAGCCCTATTTCAGACTGGGCCATATCAACAATTTAATGGCCCATTCATTGGCTATTACAGCTCCAGTTAGAGATAAAACTCATAAGGGTAATTCTTTGCACACCGCGGTAGAAAATCTGATGTGGTCCACATAGTGCCTTCATGATGCGATGTGATGGCTCTAGCTTTCTCGGCATCATGCTTGTAGCATAATTAATCCCAATCTTTTCAAAATAATTAAAAATTACTTTTATCTAGAAATGGCAATAAAATCCAAACCCTGAATATCCATCCGACCCAATCCGATTGGGTCGAGTAGTCAACACATTAACGAGGTTTGGGCTGGATTTGGATAAAATTCAAATGCTTAACTTTGGATTTGGATTGGAACTGGATAGTTATGCACCTATCCCAATATCCGATCCAAACCCAACCTGAATTATTTTAGTGTGTATATATATATATATATATATATATATATATATATATATATATATATATATATATATATATATATATATATATATATATATATATATATATAAATATTTTACCAATTACCACCTATTAGTTATTAAACCATAACTTGTTCATTCATTCATTTCCTTCTTTATTTCCCTTATTTGCTTATTGAATGTCTTGGTCTATTAAATTTATATTATATTTAAATTTTATTTTAATATTGAATATAGAACTAAGTATTATTGAACTAAACGTTGTTGAATTTTATTTACTTAAGGCAATTTAAATTTTATTTTGAATGAATATGAAATCAAGTGCTATTGAATTTTATTTGTTTAGGCAAATATGATTTATAGAATGGTCACATGGCTTTAGAGTTGAAATAAAAAAAAAAATACTCAAATGATTCAATTGAGTTCCAGATGGATAAACCCAATTACCCAATATTTGATTGTGGTGGGTTTGGGCAAAAAAAAATTCAGTCCTGATAGTGTTTGGGCTAGGTTTAGATAGTTTATTAGATACTTGGGTTTGATTTGGGTAGTTAAAAATCTATCTCAAATCCGATCCAATGCCATCCCTATTTTTGCCCTCATTGCTTAGCAAAGAAATAATTTTAAGATGCTTTTTTTTCCATTGCATACCAAAGAAAAAAGGCCAAAAATCCAGTTAAAATTTCTTCATCTTCTCTCCCAAAATGCCTTTTTCATTTTCCCTCCACTCCAGTGACAAGCATTTTCTTTGTTTCTATTTTTGGAGAAACGAAGCATCTCAATCGGACCATCTTTGCGGTAAGTATTTTGACATACTACGGAAGGTGTTCTATTGATTGAGGGAGCATTTTCAGATAACCACTATGGTAAGCATTTTATTCGATTATGGTCTCTAAAAAATTTGAGTTTAAAAGGCACTGAGGACAAGGCAACAAAGAAGAGGAGATGATCCAAGGGAGTACAACGATTATTATTTACAGGAGAAGGGATGCTGCTACAATCTTTAGGGGAGATAAAATAGAGGAAAGAGAAGAAGGTTAATTTTTACTTCCTCGATTAAGTTCAGAGCAGTTTACTTTCAGATTTTATATTAACTAAATACAATCTCCTTCTATTAATAGACATCAGACTAGTAGGAAAAAATTATAACATCCTATAGTAATATCATCTTTTTTACTAGCCAACAATCTCATATGCATAGTAGTTCTTGCAGACTAAACTTTGGACATTCAGATGCTCAGAAAATGGCTCAACAAAATGAGGAAGAAGAGAAAAAAATATAGCAATCGTAATGTCCAACCAAACTGTAAAATAGTAAAAATATTTCATCTTGGAGGAAAAAAATATTTTTATTATATTTAATTTATAAAATAAATTATGATATGCATTAAATATATTCGATGATGGAATCCCGTACTGTCTCCATTTTTTTCGTGCCATCGGATGCCCAGTTTGACACGAAGCAATATCCATCACGTCACGCCACAAGGATGCCATGTGGATCAATCGAATGGTGCACTAGTGTATAAAGAATTACTTAACTCATAATCTTTCGCTTATTTGGACCCACATCTAGACCTATTTTAGAAAAACTGAACTCAAAGTTGAGAAAGTTTTTCCCCAAGGCCAAAGCCCAATTCATTCGAGACTGAACCCAGATTTAGATGTTAGTCAAGTTTCTTAAACCTAGATATTTCCTGTTTGATAGAGGTAAACCAAGATCTCCAAATTTCTTGGCTGATAGGGAAGATAGAAATCTGTGGTGCACCATGTATGGTCCCTCTCACAAGTTCACTGAGCTTTCCACACAAGATGACCAGGGTACGAAGACATGCACACCATAATCTTGCATGAAAGTTAATGGCAACCACACATGTCATTCTCGGCGCACATCTACGACCATGCATCCATCAATACATGTGAACACATGTGCAAAGCCTTGTCTTGTGACCCACTCAGACATGTGGAACCTAATGGTCCCAAATTAAAATGCTGTCTATATCTTTTTAATCATCCTTTGGATTGGCCTTAAGCACTTTATTTAAGCCCCCCATGATGGTAGTTCCATGATGTTGGCAATGCAATCTCCTTGTTGCCTTTCCCTAGAGAAAAAGGCCTGGAAATCTGGCTATACTAGGTTAGGAATCGTTGGGGCGTTTTATAATGAGGGTAGTCCCTCTTCTTGGGGTTTTGTAGCTAAAAGTCTTAGTAAGCCTAAAGGGAGGCTTGAGAGGGGAGAGGTTCCCTCCAAGCAAAAATAATCCATGCTTAATAGAGAGTCCGGGGCAGAGGGGACATGATGGCCTCCATGTTCTCGTATCCGTGCCTGACAATGTGAAGGCACCATAAAGTGGAGCAAATGAGATGATGAATCTCCTGGACCCACCTTTCTCATACCATAATGTGGTGGTATAATAATATATAGGTTAGGATGCATTCTATTGCCACTACCACATGACATGCATATAAACATGCATGCATGCTTATGAGGTAAGCGAGGCAGATGATTGGCTGATGTAATGTAGATGATGTGTTGATGTAATCATGCTGATGTAAGTTAATTTGAGCCTACCATTCATTTTTAAAACTGTTATGTTTTTGCTATAAAGACTTAGAGCTTGTTTGGCCAAATTTTTAGAAAAAAAAATATTTTTTAAAAAAAAATATTTATTTTTTAAAAATAGGATATTTAATCAAGTTTATTTTAAAAAATAATCTACTTTTGAGTGGTAGGAGAAGTAGTTTTTTTGCTTCAGAGAGAAAGCAGAAAATTAGAGCTTCTCCTTGAAAGTAGAAATAGAAGTAGAAAATTAATATTTTTAAACTAAAAATATCCTTACTCAAAATCATTATTTACCATAACTATCTCTATTTATTTTTATATAACCTTTTTATTATTTAGTGAATGATGTATTTTGATACATATATATATTATCGTACAAAAATTATGTAAAATATTCAATATATATTATCTTTGATTCAATTATATTTATATTGGTTAAAAAATTTTAATATATTTTTTATTATTATATTTTTTATTTTAATTAAATAAAAATAAAAAATTAAATTAAAATTAATTATAATAAATATTTAAAATTATTTATTTATTTAAATAATATTAATTATAAAGTAAATCTATATATATCTTTTTTTATAATTTGATAGTCAAAAGTACTTTTTTTAAAAGATTTGCCAAATACAAACTGCTTATCAAATACTGATAAAAGTACTCATCAAATGGTTTTGCCAAATACAAACTATTTTTTTCTCACAGCATTTTTTCTAAAACTTCATTTTAAAAAAATAATTTTAAAATAAGATAATTTTCATAGGTTGGCCAAATAGGCCCTTAGTTAAGATTGCAACATGGGTAATGCTATGGGGCAACCTCTACCATCGTAAGTAATGCTATGGATTCAAACATGGTACCAAGTATAAACATTTTGTAACTTAGTACTCCTTTGTCAAATACATAGAGCAATCTTGGTGGAAGCACCAATCTCCTTGGAGCATTGAAGCTTTTCTTGGTGCTAGATTCAAGCTCCAAAGCATTTTCAAAAACAAAAAAAAATTATGCCAAGTGACATTAGGGGACTGGCAATGAGATTCTAGTTCTAGTATAAAGATACAATAGGAATTATGTATGGTGTTTTTGCACAGACGATTCTAATATTGCAGTTAAGGATATTTCTAGCTTAGATGGAATAGTCTTCGCTCCCGTATACATGAGATATTATCTACTCCGATCTCTGATCCATGGCTCGAGGCCTTATAGGTTTGTCCTTTAAAGGATACTTCACGAAGGAGAGAAGGTCCCATTTTATGTAAATCATATTCTTTCTTGATTTACAACTAATGTGAAATTAAAGATGCTATCCTTCGACAATACACTTCATAATAATTTGTTCATATTCATTACAAGAAGCACATAAACTGCTCCCAATTTAAAAGTCGCAAGCCCCTATCCTTCAAGAAATGAAACCATATAAATTACGATCATGCGATTCAATTTGGGAATTGCTTGATTTAGAGCATTTAGATTATAATTCCTTTATATTTGCATATAATTTTTAGTCACTCAATCCAACTTAAAACCTAGCACTGCAATTTGAAAACTTATTGAAGTCCGTCCTTAAGTGGAACGGTGATATGACTTGATCAAGTTTTTATTCACTGACCATAAACTCCCACAAATATATTTGCACATCTTATCAGCCCTCCTCACCCACATCAAATTAAGTGTGATACCGTGCAAAATCTTCTGGATATAAGACCAAGCTTAATTGTTGGAAAGCCCTTCATTAATATATCAGTGGCTTGTGAATGTATGGTACAAATCAGACATGGATTTTATATATATATATATATATATAACGTTTGATAAAGAGTAGGGTTGTTGTGAGAAATGCTAACAATGAGCAACCCTCGTGGACCATTACCCCGGAGAAATGCAACTAGCCTTTGACTAACCGCAGTACACGGTAAAAGCCATCAGCCCAAGTGGCAGCCACTTATAGACAAAAACTTCCAACGAGAATAATTTTCAAGTATGTTAGTTGTAAGAATTGTTCATGATTTAGCATTGCTCCTTTAAATGGTACGAGAGGATGGTGAGACACATTTTGTGCATTGTTTGGAACCGAGCGGTGCGTATCAATTAGGATAGAAATTAACACCATTCTTTGGGGCGCTTTGAATCAAAAGCAACATGATCAGAGTTAGCACCCACTTATTGCAGCCACCTAAGATTCCCTCAACAACTGTGCCGTGAATTGATCTCATTTCGTTCGTAGAAAAATGCACATGATCTCCATCATGGCGGCCCATCAACAATACTCGAATAAAAACACTCTCGGGACAGTGATTGTCATTAACTTGTCGCCAGATCTCACAAATAACGCAGCCATCGGCTTATTAATCTAACACTCGGCCATCACGGAGAGACAAGGGCATCGATAATGGTACTAGCTTCTTGGTTGTCAAAACTAATGATGTTTTTGAAAGGAGAAAAGAATCCAAGGAACCAAGGAAAAAAAAAAAAAAAAAAAAAGAAGGAAAAAAAAAAGAAGGAAGAGGAGAGAGCAATAGTCCAATTCCAGATCCTAAGAACAACATAACAAAAGTTTCAAGTAAACAGAAAAGGTGTACTTTCTCATCTTAGACACAACAAAAAGAGATAAGAAGAAAGGTGGTGGGCAACCCCTCAGCAGTACTAAGCCTCAACTCTACTTCCTTCCCCACCCACTACAATGTCCCGAGTATCCATCGGGCGTGACACTCTAAAGTGGAGTACCATATTATAGTGCTCCCATCCATCCAACCCTTAATTAAAACCTTTTCCCCTCCACCCTCCTTTCCAGTGTCAGCTACACTCTCCCTCTTGTTTCCTCTAAGCCTGGCAAATAGCAACATTAATTTTCTCAACAACCATTTTTACCATCCGTCGTTGGATCAGTAACTCCCCAACTTACTTCCGGCGGGCCGTGAACGTCTGGTACGTGACCGTTCCAGCCCCCGGAAAATCCTCGGCCGCCTGGTTCCTGCAGCTCAGCCCGAGCGGTTCCAACGCATTCGCCACCGCCGACCACACTCCACCCTCGTCGCCCCCGGCGGCGGCCGCCGTGCAGACCGACACCGCACCTGGCCGGAATACGTGCACCGCCTTCCTTAAACAATCCAATTCCATCATCTCCCCTCCACCGACGCATTCGAAGCTGGCGTAGCTGTGGCCGTCCTCCGGCGTGACGTGGATCGTCGAGTAACGGTCGCGATCGAGGCCGTTCATTGAGTAACCGCATGGGTCGAAGGCGAAGCCGCAGACGAGAGCCCGCGGGTTGATGCCGCCGATCTCGGTCAACTCGGTCATCTCCGCTCCGGCTTCGTCCCCCGAGCGGTCGTCGCCCTTCCGACGATGAAACCGCCGTGCCAGTGAGCGGTCCAACTCCGTCATGCACACTTCTATCGTGGAACCGCTGGGTGGCAGCACCGAGAACTCGTCGTCGGCAGCGGAGTAGACGTGCCAAGAATGCGCCGAAGTAGCGGAGGGCATGACCGAGGCTTTTCTGAAGCGGAGGGTGGCGGGGAGGCGGGCGTCGAGGAAGCGGA
Source organism: Cocos nucifera (assembly GCA_006176705.1). NCBI lineage: Eukaryota > Viridiplantae > Streptophyta > Magnoliopsida > Arecales > Arecaceae > Cocos > Cocos nucifera. Next base: position 1,333,400 of record QRFJ01000120.1, on the reverse strand, counting down.
CCTCGTCGGGGAAGCTGGTGTGGGGGAATGGCTGGGCGGCGGGGAAGATGAATCTGCCGCGGGAGTAGCGGCAGGAGCGGAGGCGGAGGCCGAGGTCGGCGGCGTGGTGAAGGAGGGAGGGGATGGAGCGGAGGAGCTGGGTGGTGCCGCAGGTCTTGAGGATGATCTTGTGGGGGTAGAGGAAAAGGCTGGACTCAGAGAGCACGTAGGCATCGAAAGAGCGATTACCGGCGGCGGAGACGATGCTGCACTGCACGGCGTCGAGCACTTGCTGGAGGTCATCGATCGATAGGTAGCGGAGGCCCAGGGGGTTGTCGCCAGAGAAGTGAAGCTCCAGGCGCTTCTCAAAGCCCTCGAAGCCGGAGACAGCCATGTCGAGCTAGTAGGAATTAAGTGGTAGGAATAGAGTTGGAATAAAATTGGAATAGTGGAAAGACTGGAGAGAGAAAGAAGGTGAGATGCGTGGGAGGTGGGGGAATGGGGGAGGGAGGGGGAATTTATAGAAACGGGAGAGGGAGGTGGGAGGAGGTGGGGAGGGAAGGGCATGCGCGTGAGGCAACCAAGAATAATGATTGCGAGCATAATGAGGAGAGCGAGAGATTATATTGGTGGAGATCTTCATGACAGGGAGCCAGCGAACGGAAACGGGAATTCAGCCCACGCGCAGGCTCTAGTGGAGGAAGCTCATATCCAAATCCAAAAGCTTTATTTATATCACGCATATACTCTTTATCCAATATGGCTGGAGTCTATATAAAAGAGAGAGAGAGAGAGAGAGGCTGGAGTGTTTTATTGGTCGAGTTCTTTCTTGGGAGAAGCACAAAGTGGAGGTTGGCCTCTGCTAATTGGATCCAGTTAACCACCATTCATTAATCTACTGTTGGGTATGGGAACATACGGAAAGGCTATCCACAAAAAGCCTTGTAGTAATTGCCTGAGCTGCTACATGGTACAAGCACTCATGAACAAAGGCTTATCTAGCGAAATGTACCGAAATTGTGTTGGCCTCTTGTTATAACTTTAATGCTTTTTTTAAAACTTTTATTCCACCCTCACAGTCGCCTTTAGCTTTGCTTTTAACCGAGTGGGTTGGAATTTTATCATTTCCTGCCACGTTTACCCCCATGAAGGCAGAAAGGGCAATGATTTTTACTACTGTCACCAGCCTAAAACGGAGAAAAAAAAGGTAGAAGCGTGGATGTATCGATGGCCTCTAGTGGGAATACGGCCACCCCTGTCCGTAGGACTCAATCATGTGTTGAACGGACTGTGTTGTCAGAAACCCTGATCTGATCAACCTTTTGGTGCCCACTTTGAAGGCCCAGATCTACATAGAATCTATTTGATGGATCCGATTGAAGCTATCAGATGGATTTGGTGGTGATCCAACGGCGAGATTTTACCGTGTCACTGTGCGAGTCTTCCACAGTGGAGCGAAGAGACATCTGGAAAGCGGTGCGTGCATTGGGAGGAGGAGTGCCAGCTTTTCTATGAGTACCATGCTAAGGCTTTCATCTGATGAGTGAAACCAATCAAAAAGTGGGGTGAGGCTTGGCTCAGGCTTGTCCTGGGTGCCGCACGCCAAGCACCAGGCACTGCGGTGGAAATCTCATGGAATCAATGGTTTATGGGCTGGACACCTGCAAAGGTATACAGCATGCATGAGCCATTGTATACATGCGATATCATTTCCGATCAGGATCTTCTATGGTGTGCACGCTGCATCGACCAGAGATGAACGGTCATCAAACAATGACATAGTATGCACTCTTGGACCCGTCATCAAATAATACACACTATATATGATATTCTGAGGCCATCAAGGTTACAGCACCTGCAGTGTGGCCCATGCATCATAGAGAGTCCATGCTCTTATTTTTTTTCGAATCCAGCTAGGAGATGATGATATTTTTGATCAACCAAATTAGGAGGAAGATATTCTATGTATTACAAATATTTGACAAGTCTTGGTGTTACTGTTCGGACTATTTTATTGGCTTTATAACTCTCATCTGTCTCTTCAAATACTTAAAATTATTTTTGATAACCTAGTTAAACCCCAAAATACTATTGGATACCATTATATATAGAGGCATGGTCATGGCAAGGTTGGTTAACCTTCTACTAGTTTCAATGCTAATGACCAAGTTGCCTGTTGCAAATCTTAGAGGTTGGTGGGTGATCATCTGAGAGTCGACCGGTCAAACCTTTAATTATCAAAGGAGAAAAGAGACAAAAATTAAGAATATGGTGCGAATGAGTCCCATAAGCCATGTAACTAACCTAATATGTGCACATTCAATATCCAATTTCTCTAATGCTCTATCTTAGATTTTATCTTTTTCTTCATCTTGCCTAGGATCAAGTCTAGTGGTTTTACCTATTATAGATTCAAAAAACCAAATACACATCAAGGCTCCTTCTTGAGTACAGTACCAAATAACCTAGTTGAGCCTCAATCAGTAGATGAGATACCCTATCTTCATACGATGGATTAAAAGTTCCTATTTGAACATGTCATACCAAATCCTAATTAACTCATATTCTAATACATAGAACAATCAAAGCCTTCAATAAACAGATGCTCCAATAAGAAAATCTTGTTTTTTTGATTAGTAAATAACTCTTTGACTACTCCACTCACTAATGCCTACATGATAATACCTAGAGAAAGACCATTTTTAATCTAGTTATTAGCTTAGTAAAGGACCAATCTGAATGCAGGATTTATTTATCTATGTGATAACTTGTTATATGCTAGATAAGAATTCCACTATAAAAATGAAAGAGATAGGCATATAAACAAGAGATCAGGGAGCCAGTTGGAATCTAGAATCTTGAGTTCTGGGGATAATGTAATCTATTGAGAATGGTGATTTGCCTTATCCTTGAAAAATTGAGATATAGGAATAAAATATGCCCCAATCTGAACCCCTTTCTTCTCTTCATCTATTTTCCTCTATAAAGTCTAATTTATGGCAAGTTATCCATGCACAGCATGTTCAAGTATCCAAACAGCTCCTAATTCTACAAGATATCTATATTTTTCTAGAAATGTTTTTCAAAAGAAATTACTATAAACAAAATTTACAATGTGATATGAAAATTCACATTGAAACAAGTAAACCATATTAAACCCCTTGCACATCATCCTCTCAAAGACAATGATCTCTTGGACTCTGTATCATCCATCTTAACAGATCTCGGCAATAACAGCAAAAGAGAAAGGAAAGAAGAAGAGAAGGATATGAAAGATGCTATGGGTATATTGGCACGATTGTTTTGTTGCAAACAGGAATAGTTAACATGTTCTTCTCAAGGTAGGCCTGCTTATATTATGCTTCATTTTCCTGGTCTTCTTGTGTTAGGTCCCAGCCTTGCCGAACCCTACTGCTGGCCCAGCGACAAAACCAGACACAGCCTTAAAATTGAAAGCTTGTAGATTGCGTAGATCCATCCTAACGCTAGCTTGGTCCCAGTTCCTACCGTTTCCCCCCAGCCCCGCGGTTTTAATTGAAAGGGTTCCACCTATCCTAACCCGTAGGCCCAACCCATCCCTTCCTTGCCCTATAACGCCTTGACACCTGGTTGCCCCTTCCTTGGACGAGGGTCGACATGTGGGTCCCCCGTCATAGGGCGAGACGCCATGGCAAGGGACCGAGGGGCCTTCAGCCGCCATACCGGCGTCCAGCACGCGCGTTGGAGAGGGACCCACAAACCGCACCGCGCATGAGACTGGGCACGCACACGCCGTGGGGACCACCGCCTCGGGCGTACGAGTCGGTACGCCTGGAGGCCACGGGCGGTGGTGTGCGTACTTTATGGCGCCAGGGTGGATGGCGCGCCGTGGAGAACGGGTCCGTGCATGGGATCGCACCTAGAGTGCGCACGCGTGCATCGATCATCTTTGGGACTAGTGATCGAGCTGGGAGCCACCTCACTTACAAGTCGAATTGTAGGATGGGCTACAACTCGGAGTAATCTAAAAATTTAGCAACTTTTTTATTCCATTTTACTTTGAGGGACGAAGCTTCCTTTTTATTAAGAAAATAAAAATAAAAATATTTTTGACTCTGCATTGGATTGCTCTTAGTATCTTTCATCTGCTTGTGCTTTTTTTTTTTTTTTTTTTTTTTTTGAGAGAGAGAGAGAGAGAGGTATATTGGTACTTAAATTTTTCATATTCATTATATATTATTTTTTGAAGAAATGAATCAGTAACAAGCACATATATTTGTTTATATTTATGCTTGTTGCAGATAGCCCTCTCATGATCGCCAATCGATATGCAATCTTATTTTGTACTTTTTAGATATTTTAAAAATATTTTACTTATCACATGGTAGCAGCATATTATACATGATCTAGGTGTACCATATTTTATGATTTTTTTTTTGTATTCTTTATACATTATACCTCGAAGAAATAAAATAGTGACAAGCAACTGTTATGCAGATATTTCTTTATATTTATCCTAGGAGAAAAAAAATAGTAACAAGGATGCATTATGAAAATATTCTTTTATATTTGCGCATAAGTTTTATAAGAGCTAGCCCTTTTGTGATTGCCAATATTATTTTTTTACTTTATTAATATCTTATTTGTCACATGATAACAACATGTTATGCATGACTTAGATGCACCATATCTCATCTTTTTTTAATATCCTTTACATATTATATCCAGGAGAAATGAAACAGTGACAAGCATGCATTTTCTGATATTCCTTTGTATTTATGCTTGTCGATGAATTTTATAAGAGCTAACCCTCCAGTGATTACCAACTAGTATGCAATATTATTTTGTACTTTCTAGATGTTTTAAGAATGTCTCACTTGTCACATTATAGCAGCATGTTATGCTTGATTTGGATGCACCATATCTCATAATTTTTTTGCTATTCTTACACAGCATATCTAGGAGAAATAAAATAGTACTGATAAGCATGCATTATGTAAATATTCTTTTGTATTTACACTCATCAATAAATGTTATAAGAGCTAGTCCTCTCCTAATTGCCAAACGGTATGCAATATTATTTTGTACTATTCAGGCATTTTTAAGAATGCTTCACTTGTCATATTATAGCAACATGTTGCACAAGATTTAGATGCACTATGTCTCATGATTTTTTTGTTGTTCGGACACATCATACCAAGGAGAAATGAAATAGTGACAAGCATGCATATGCTATCCATATATTTTTTTGTATTTATGCTCGTTGATAAATCTGTTAAGAGCTAGTCCGCTCGTGATTGCCAACCAATCTGCAATATTATTTAATACTTTCTATACATTTTTAAGATGTTTCACTTATCACATGATAGCAACATGTTATGTATGATTTGGGCGCACCATATCTCATGATTTTGTTGGTATTCTATACACAGTATACCCAAAAAAAATGAAACAGTTTCAAGCATATATTATGCAGATATTTATCAATATTTATGCTCGTCTACAAAATTTAGAATAGCTAGACCAATCTTAATTATTAACTAATATGCAATATTATTTCACTTTTTTTTGATATTTTAAGAATGCATCACTTACCACATAACTGTGACATATTTTCCATGATCAAGGTGCACCACATCTCATGATTCAAAAAGATCAACTATTCTCTACTTTTGCTGCAAATGTTGTTCTCATATAATTTATATGTGAAAATAAAAATTACATCGGTAACTAAATATTTTCCAAGCAATGCCCAACTAGTGGTACACTCTCTTTTCTTGAGGACGAGCTCTCACTGGAATGGAATCCATGTACCAATGAAAGAATGTGAGCTAGGTATCTAGACAAGCAAAATATTATGTAAATACTTTTTTAATTTCTTGCACTGTTAATATTTTTAATAGATTTTTTGATAAAACAAAGTCTCACCATTGATGCATGGAACCTCAGATTTCTTGGAAAAAAAGTTAAAAAAACTTCTTAAACACTAATTATATGACATACCGTTTATTTTATGAATTCTAGAAACCTCGTTTATGACTATATTCTTAATAAAGGCAACATCTTTTAAGCCAAGTTGACCAGCGCGAGGAACAAGCCGGAAGGACGAGAATCTTTGGTTCGTACCCCTTCCTTGCACCGCTAACGCAAGACCCGCCCATCCCAAAGCGGCCAGGATCAGCTTCACTGACACTTGTCCCCTTAAGGAGGGATATGGGCACATCCTGTTCGTGCCCCGCGGAACATGTTACCATGGTTCAGCATGGACTCGTCCTGCCATCATCGATGGCCTAAAAAGCTTTGGGGAGAAAGAGGAGTACAGAATCGGTGGGGTTGGGAGCCGTATCAACCTCGGCGAATCATCCTCTGGTTGCGCCCCGCCCCACATCATTCGCCGTGCGACCAAATCCCTCTCGTTGCCCGTGCAAGCCAGCATCATTCCACGTGTATCCGCATATATAATATATATGTACACATATCCATCACCTCGTCATACCCTTCAGCCCGAGTATTTCCTGGCTGCATGATTCCCCCACCCCTCGGTTATGATTAGCGAGAATTCCATCATGGTGGTCCCACGCTTTCAATATGAGGCCATCTATGAGATAACCATGCGGAGCTCTAACATTTTGGTGCATTTGTAATCGTGTCGCCTTCTCCATGATTCCAGCCAAGTTTTAGAGCGGCGGTTTTGGCAGCGAGGGTAGAACACATAATGATCAGTATAATATATGATTTTATATTTTATAAAATTAAATTATAATAGTTCTTTTTGAGTTTTTTAATAAAATATATTATTTTCAAATTTTAAAATTTTGAGATCAAATTTCATGACCGTACAATTTAAACAATAGTATTTTTTAATTTACTAAAAGATGAATGGAAAATAATATTGTTATTTTGCATTATTTTCGTTAAATACTGTTATAATAATTATTGTAATGGTCAATAATGATTTTGACAGGGTATGTCATCACAATATAATATGTTATTTGAATTTTCATTTTAGCTCTTATTTTATGGAGTTTAGAAGTTGTTTGTGTTTCGAAAGCATAAGAATAATTAGAATTAAGAATTACAATATGTCAAATCTGTTAGGTTAATGTCAAGTTGAAACATAGGTGCCAAAAATAATTCAACTGGTCCAAATAAATGTGCCAGCAACTTAAAACCAGGCCTATATAACCTGCTTATGAAATAGATAGAGAACCATGCAACTCATTTGATAAGCATCTTAAGTTAGTTGTTTTAAACGATGGTATGATTAACATGCTAACTTGTCTCCACATTCTTAAATCTACATATAATATGACTAATTTGATGTTAATTGAATAATATATCAACTGAAATCGATTAACTCACTATAAGAAAATAGGTTATTAGTGACAGCTTCATGCCGTTGCTAATAAGCAAATCTCCATCGCTAATAGAATTCTATCGCTAAAAACTCATCGAAAATAATATTATCGCTAGTTATCATTATTAGTGATGGTAAGAATTTCGTCGCTAATACGGATAATTAGCGATGTTATTAACGACAACAAAATCATCGCTAATTTTTTTATTTAAATTTTTTTAATTAAAATTATTAACGACGGCAATGCCGATGCTAATAGTCTTTATCGATATATAATGGCATCGCTAATACCATCACTAATAGTATTTTAGTTTTTTTTATTATAATTAAAATTTTTAAAATCTATTTTAATTACAGTAGCAAGCAATTATATTTTTTAAAATTTATTATAAATAAAATAAAATTATTTACTATAATCATAATTATAAAATTAATTATATTATATTAAAAATATAAATTATATAATTTTATAAATTTATACTGCTTTACAAGTAACAAAATTATATATATATATATATATATATATATATATATATATATATAATTATGTGAGATCCTCTTTATCCTCCTCTTGTTCCTATATGTCCTCTCCAGCAGCTGATGGATGAGAGCTGAATGTCTGAGCATCTTGTAATGAAAAAAAATAAAATATTATTAATAAATTTTAATATAAAAATATATATGTCGATATGGAGGCGTATATTTCGATATATTACTTTGATTCTCGAACAGAGATTATTCCTACATCTTTCATTTGATGATACAGAACTATAGATATTTTCGATCCATTGATTGAATAGTTGATTAAATTTTTATCTTCTATATTTTTTTTGGACTCAAGCCTAAATATGTGAAGCTTCTACATCTGCTGCTGCAAGATACATGATAGAACATTCTAAAGATGGTCGGCCTACATTTTTTTGGTTTATTATGAAAATCAACCAAACCAAATGACCGTAATCACCATGCTACTAGAAAGGAAGAGAGAAAATCATTGTATAAAAGTTCACTAAATTGTATAGATTATTATTTAAGGTATTTCTAACATAACACCTTACTGATAATATAAATTCACAATGAAGTTGTGCATAGAGAAAAAACCATTTAGAACAAAAAGGGCTTATATGATCGAGATATATTTCAAGCAACTCACTATAAATGTATGGTCATGTCTGATCAGCGTAAATCTTCTATACCCAACAGCTAAAATATTTTAAATAAGATCACCGCTTGCCATCAAATAGTCCGCTTTCATCTTAGTGTAGCCAAAAAGTTGAAAGCCCTCCAAGAAATTTGCATGACACTAAAAATTACCCCAAAAATTGCACACCCCTTTGCAATCCCCTCCCATAGGTATCTTGCTGCCCTAGCTACCATTGGTTCCTCAGTCTCATCCTTCTGGATGGTATTCCCCAGCGCCTATGCTAATCAATTGAAGATGGGGTAAAATACATCATCGAGTCCTAATCATTGCTGCCAACACCACATAATAATGTCAAAAGCCATAAACAAACCAATTGGAGCTATAATAGTAAGACGTCGCAATCTATCTTCAGCTATCTAAATTGCTCAGGCAGAGCTTCTAACGCCCTGTGTTATCGCTTGGCTACATAACCAAATCAATAGGACTATAAGATTACTAATCTAGATGAATGAATAACAATAAAAATGCTGACATCAATGCCAGAAATAATGCATCTTAAACATCCAAACTAAAGCAGGTATCTATTATTCTAGTATTAATATCCTGCCAATGGAAACCATCCAACAGAACCTTCACTACAAGAAAATAGTAATTTTGCGAATGATTTTATGATCAATTTTTTTGTATGAAATTTATTATCGATTTTATAATGAAAATTTTTGCAACCGATTTTATGATCGATTATTTTAAAAAATATAATGACCAAAAAATATTGATTGCAAAATTAAAATTTTATGATCGATAATAAAAAAATTTAATATAGCAATCAAAAAATCAGTTGCAAAATTAAAATTTTGCATCAAAAAGCTGAATATAAAAATAAATTTATAAAATATTATTTTTTTAATATATTTATAATTATAAATTTAGTTGTAATAATTTTTAATTATTTAATTAGATTTTTAAATAATTTAGCAATCAATTTTTTGGTTGCAATATGTATTTATTATTTTATAATCAAAAAATTGGTTGCAAGCTTTTCTTTCTTTTTATTTCTATTAAAAATTTTGCAACTAAATAATCGATTGCAATATTTTTATTTTCTTCTTTCTATTAATTTTTTTAATATTTTGCAACCAAAAAATTGGTTGCAAAATATTTTGATGATTTTTTAATTTAAATATATTTGTGATTAATTTTTTAATCATAAAATATTAATTTGATGATCAAAAACTTGGTCATGCATTTTTTTAATATTTTATAATCAAAAATTGATCACAAAATATTTTAATTATTTTTTAAAATTTAGTTATATTTATGATCATTTTTTGGTTGTAAAATATTAAAAAATTATGACTAAAAAATCAATCACAAAATACTTGAATTATTTTTTTAATCTATAAATAATTTTACGATCAATTTTTTGATTGCAAAATTAATATTTTAAAAAATCAATCATAAACTTATTTATTGATAAAAATAATTCAAGTATTTTATGATCAATTTTTTGATCATAATTTTTTTAAATATTTTATAATCAAAAAATTGATCTAAATTAATTTTACAAGCAAATATAATTTTTTTATATTTTTTTCTAAATATAATATAATTTTAAAATTTAAAGTCCATCTTTATCGTTCATTATCTAAATAATTATCATTATAGTATCATCATAAATGATTACCTCGATTCGGTAGCCATGAATAAATTTTGATTTTGATCAATAAAATTTTATTTCGATGGCTATCAATGATCGCATGATGATCTGATAGATAAAGATCACTAATGAATCTAAAAACTTATAATAATAATTTTAATGATATTTATAGTATACTATCAAAATTTTACTTCAATTGGGGATCATGATCATGATCAATTTAGTATGAAATGATTTAGATCGTTAAATAAAAAATGGATGATCAAAAGACCAAACTACATTCGATTATAAAATAATTTTTTTGATAAATAATTTTTACTGCTACTTTGGTCATTGGTATGATTATGATCATAAAATTCAAACCGCGTATATATAAATCATCTAAAACTAAGCAGATCTTATAAAGTATAAGTATAATTACTTAAGGATTTTAAGAATGAGTATCAAGAGATATATAGTTTTGAATGATTCATATATGTATGGTTTGAATTTTAGGATCGCTACTATACAAATGATCAAAGTATTAGTAAAGATCATTTATTTAAAAAATCATCTTATAATTGGATATCCTTTATTCTTTTGATTGCTTATTTTTTATTTAATGGTTCAAATTATTCTATACTAAATTGATCATGATAAAGATGTTTGATTGAAGTAAAATTTTGATAATATACTATAAATTTTACTTAAATCATCATTACATATTTTCAAATCCATCGATGATCTATATCTATCAGATCATCATACGATCGATCGTGATCATCGAAATTAAATTTTATTGATCGATATAGCTAGGACTATCGGATTGATACAGTCTTTTATGACGATATTCTAATGATAATTATTTAGATAATGAATGATGAAGATGAATTTTAAATTTCAAAATTATATAATGTTCAGAAAAAATAAAAAAAATTATATTTGATTGCAAAATTAATTTATCATTAATTTTTTATTCATAAAATATTAAAAAATTTTATGACCAAAAAATTACTCACAAAATATCTAAATTATTTTTTAATCTATAAATAATTTTGCTATTGAATTTTTGGTGTCAAAATTTTTTAAAATTTTACAACAAAAAATTTAGTCGCAAAGTTTTTAAATTATTTTTAAATTTTTAATTTTTTTTATGACCAAAATATTGGTCATAAATTTTTTAAGTTATTAATTTTTATTTTGATGATAAATTAGCAATCAATTTTTTGGTCACAAAATTTTCTAAACTTTTGTAACCAAAAATTTAGTCATAATGTTTTTAAATTATTTTTATTTTTTAAATATTTATGATTGAGTTTTTGGTTATAAAATTTTTTAAAATATTACAACTAAAAAATTGGTCATAAATTTTTATTTATTACTTTTTATTTTGATTATAAATTAGCGATCATTTTTTTTGTTGCAAACTGTTAATTTATTTTTAAGTTTTCAAAATTTTTGGTTGTAAATTTTTTAAAATCTTGCAAATAAAAAAATGATTACAAATTTTTTATTTTATTAATTTTTTATTTTAATTATAAATTACCAACCATTTTTTGATCATAAATTTTTTTAAAATTTAGCAACCAAAAATTTGATTGTAAATTTTTTAAATTATTTTTTTTGGATTGATTTTATGCAGAGCATCCATTATGTTGGCCTTTTTCTCCACACAGAGCCCTCCCTCCCCTCCCTTCCTCTATCCTGCCCTTCCTTTCCTTTGTTCCTCCATCCCGCCATCGTTGGAGCCCTTCCTATCCTCCCTTCTTCCATCCCACCCTTCCTTTCCTCCCTTTCTTCGTCCTGCCACCATCAGAGCCCACCTTGCCCTTCCTTCCTTCATCCCACCACCGTTGGAGCCCTTCTTGCCCTTCCTTCCTCCGTTTTGCCCTTTCTCTCCTCCCTTCCTCCATTTCGCCACTATGGAAGCCCTCCCTGCTCTCCCTTCCTTCATCTTGCCATTGTCGAAGCTATTAGATGTGTTTTCTAGAAGTCAGATTGATCGATACTTATAAATACATTCTAAGAATATTTTTATAATTTTGATTTATAATTAATAAAATAGATTATTTCTTATATCATATTTGTATAATAAGTGTCTGTGCATGATACATCCATTGAGTTAATGGATATGATAACACATATTCTCAAGAGTTGAAAATTTAAAACTTGTGTTATTATAGTTAACTCATAAATTACTTTCGATCATCATCATGAGAATGGTGATCAATCCAAAAGATTATTGTACGATTGCTTTCTTAGGATAAATAAATCTTGAATCTATGATATGGAGATACTGGAGCAAGAGTACGGGTGCTTGTTGAGAATAAAGATACTGAGAGTGACCTCCTTGAGCAGTCATAAGAGAGTCTATCTTCTTGTTGATGACTAGCTCGATGTTACAGTCGTGTATCTAATTTTTTAATCTGAGGTGCATCGATGGTTCATTTTGAGAGTGTTATAGTTTGACTACACTATAACTTAGTCTCCTAGCCATTTAAAATTCTAAGGTGTATGTTGGTTATAGCATATTTATTATACAAATTGGATCACACCAAGATAGTATCTATCAACTTCGGTAGAGGAAAAATAGTCCTATGATGATTATGAGATTACGTCCTAAAGTCCATAGTCATGGCAGTATGAAATAATAGAAAGAAGTTTCTATTAGAATTTTATATTGGACTTGAATCGAATGATTCAATCATATGACATGTGTTGGGTCTAACAAGTTTACTTTGACTTAAATCCTATTGGAGCTTATGATAGAAGAACTTAATCATACAGTTGGCTGCACTGAGAGATTTGTGTTCAATTCTGATGGGTTGCCACTATATACTATGTAACATTCCATCCTTAAATTTGGATGATGGTGCCATACCCCATCCTTATCTAAAGGTTAAGAAGATTTCTAAATCATAACTAAGCTGCAATATCATTCAGTAATCTACTTTCAGTTAAGCTGAACAATCCATTAATCAACAATATAGGCATTTCAACCTCCACTTCTTAACTTGCTAAAACAAATATCATTACTTAACAACTCGCATAATCAAACTCAAGCTTTCAACTATTAAACTATCCTTCATATACAAGAACTTTTTTGTAACAACTACAATATATACAAATAACAGTTTCTAACTTTATTATCTCAACTATACAATACTTCTCAAGGTATATTTCTTTTATAAATAATGATCATAAAAATACTTCCTCCTCTCGAGGTACCGATAAACAAGGTTAAACATACTCCCAACCACAGCTACTCCAAAACTGCAAGTAGAAAGAGTGAGGGGTGGGACTTGGAAAAGTCTCAATGAGTGTATCCAACTATCAATGAGTAAAATAGGTTGATTATAATTCTTATAATATCATGAATAACTTGCTGCTAACATATTTTCAAATATATGCATACCAATATAAATAAATCACATAACAGCTTTCTTTTAAAAGAATCATATATCTTTGCTTACCACTGATGATATCACAATAATATATTTTCATAGGATCCTACGGGAGTATCTGTACCACAGCCATATATAGGTAACCATATCATAAGTGCATCCACATGTGAGTAGCTCCATGACACACTCTCACATGAAGCAACCAGCATACAAACCATACCATAATTTCATCAACACGTGAGTAGTTTCATGACACACTCTCATATGGATAACCTATACCATATTCACAATCATATATGAGTAGTTCTAAGACACTCTCTCATATGGGTAATCAATACCATATTCATAATCACATGTGAGCAGTCTCAAGACACTCTCTCATATAGATAACCAATACTACATTCAAAATCACATATGAGCAATCCTAAGACATTCTCTCATATGGATAATCAATACCACATTCAAAATTATATATGAGCAGTCTCAAGACACTCTTTCATACGAGTAACCAATACTATATTCAAAATCATATATGAGCAGTCCCAAGATACTCTCTCATACGAGTAACCAAAACGACATTCAAAATCATATATGAGCAGTTCCAAAACACTCTCTCATACGGATAACCAAAATCATATATGAGCAGTCCCAAGACACTTTCTCATATGGATAGTCCCCTACCATGACACACTCTCAAATGAGCAGTCACAAAGTATTACAAACATCAATAAGCTCTATGGTACATAAACAAAGTAAACCATGTAAGAGATGAAATCATATAAGATATCATGGTACTGCTCATTTAAAATTACTAAAGCCATGCTATTAAAATTACGTGTACATGTACTTATTTATGAAAATATGCAAAAGCTAGCTAGAAACTATTTCTTATCTTGATAGCTCTCAAACTATGTATATGAAATCAACATAAGTTGCAAAGTACCAAGAGAGTATCTTGCTTTTCAAATAAATCTTTGTACATAGCAAAATACTTTGAAAAACACCATGGATAGATGGAATTCACTCATATTCAGCTAGCTTATTATGCCACTTTAATACTTGATTTCTGCAAAGCATCCCTTTGAGAACCTTCTTCCTTCCTTTTTTGTTCTGTCTCAATTCTCCCAACTCATGTAATTAGGAATTTGCTGTCTAGGTTTTTCTTCTCTATTTCAGCAACTTTCTTCTCCTCAATCTAATTTATCACTCAATTCTCTTTTTACCAGCTGATTTCTCTTAATTTTTCATCTAAGAAGCTTTCTCTCCCATCTCTCTTCTCTTCCCTAACCTTTCTGGTTAACTTAGAACCCTCAAATAACAGTAAAGGAACATGTTGTTTTCATTCTGAAAATAGAATAAATTAAGAAGAAGATTTGCTAGGTGTCACCCCTCTAGAAAGCCAACACACATCTCTCTCTCTTCTGATTACGTGGCACACTCTAAGAAAGCCAGCTATTAAGTTATTTTCAAAAAAATCTATTTAAAAATCTTTTTTAAAATTTCATGGCTAGCATCACTTTTCTATTCCCACTGACCAAGCTGGCTCGGTCCCAAATCGGGTCAGCTCAAATATTAATCGGATCAGCTCGAATTCAAATCGAGCTGGCTCTCTTAGAAAAATAGAACACTCACTTCTTTTGCCTAAGACTTGGATCGGTTCAATTTCAATTCAGATCAGCTCGAATACTCCTGCTCTTCAAAATTTTATCTCTGACCACACTGCTTGCTCAATGCTCTTCTTACATTTATTTTACTCTCTATTAACTTTAAAACATAAATATAAATAAGGAACATCCCTCTATTTGAATTCAATAAAAATATCAAAAAAATCAAAATTCATAAGAATAGGATTCCAAAATTTGGATTCTAGTTCAAATTATCCAAAATTAAAATTTTTATAACTTTCTTGCTTCTAAATGAATAGATTAAAGGATCTCTCCAATTTATTAAAAATCATTTTACAACTCACCAACACCTAATGATTACTTATCGGGATTTTTTATTCTAAGAAAATACATATTTCATATAGCCCTTCTTATAGGTGCTAGTTTTTAGACTTAAAAAGTTTTTTAGGACTCGAAATAATAGATAATCATAATTTATGCTTAAATAGATCAAATATTCCATAAATAATTATCATGCCACACATACACGAACATAAATTTTTTAATTTTCTATTTTGCTGATTTGGGATGTTACATACTGCTAGGTGCCATTGATGGATTTTAGGATCAATTAGAATTATCTTGATTATCGATGATTCTAATTGGACGAATCAGAAAGAGTTTTGATCCATCAAAAAGTATTTCGATGATGTCGATGATGAAGATCATGATATGTCCTATTATCATCTAGAATTGAACTTAACTGGATCATACAAATAAGGGTTTGGATGCGGATATTATTAATTGGGCTCATATAATCCGATTGATTTGGATTAGATTCAATTAGATTCGAGAAAATTATGCTAGCACATGATTGGACCTAACTTTCTCCTCATATGAATTTTTTGATTGGTCTGGACTTAGTTAAATTTGATTTGACATATCTAAAAATTCTATATGGATTTTTCTAGTCTGACTGGACATTGTCCCGATCAGATCAGGCCTTGTCCTAGTCTTAGGTGAGGAGCATCAGGATGAGACCCCTTTGACCAAGTCTTGTGTAGGAAAGAAAGGAGGGGCACATGCCCCCTAGAGTTTCTCTTGGGGCATGCATCCCAGAAAGTTTTTGGAGAGAGAAAGGGTGCGCACACCGGATGGCCTGCACCCATAGTGGATAAAATTTAGGAAGTTAGGAGGTTGTCCATTCAAATTAATTTGAACGGATCAAATAGAGTTTGAAATAGTTCATACTCTTGGAAATTAGTTTCCTGCACCTAACCCTCTCTTATCCAAATAACATGGTGCATTTCTTATCAAATTTTGTGTGACAAAATTCATGAGAAATCAGAAGTGGGGCATGGAGGCTAAGGGAGAGTCCTTTTGCTTTAAGCAAGTTGACTCGGTCAATTGCTTAAAGCCGCAGGACTCTAGGTCTTAAATTTTTCTATAAATAGGGACCAAGGCCAAATGATTTGGCCAACTCCAGTTCCCATGCCCAGACCCTATCCATCTCCTCTGCACCTCCTCTTCTCCCTCTTCTCCATGCCCAAGTGTTAGGCCATTCAGCCCTCTGAGTGTCGAAGTGCTATCAGTGCAAGATTGTGTCGAAGAAGTTCCGATCGTGTGTCAATTGGATTGCTAATAGAGATCAGATCAAAGGCATGCCAAGGAGATCTAGGATCAGATTTTTAGAGATTAGATCTAAAAGGAGAAGACCTTCAGATCTGATCTGAGTGGATGCTGGAGAGGCCAGACACGTGCACGTCTCAAGTTGGAATCTCGGACAGCATTCAGATCATCACAGCAAGTGAATGATTTGCTTACAACAGATGGTATTTGATACCTATTTTATGATTTTTATTTTAGATCTATCTAATTAGAATTGAGAACTCTCAGATCTGATCAGATTATTGATTAAAAAATTTTAAATTTCACTGCATGACCTGATTCGATCAAGTCGATCCTGTAGTTCCTTCAAGAGCTCTCCCTCTCCTCCTTTCCTCCATCCCATCATCACCACCGGAGCCCTCCCTGCCCTCCCTTTCTCCATCCCACCATTGCTGGAGCCCTTCCTTTTCTTTCTTCCCCCATCTCGCCACCGCTGGAGCCCTCCCTCCGATCGTCGGTCACCCCCTATGTGGTAGCTCATGGTCCCCTCCTGAGTCCCGATCCATGGTGCATCTCCCCTTTCTTAGTCGATCTATCTTGAGCTCCTTCGAGTGCTCCCCTCCTCGGCCCGTCACCCTCCTCCATGGAAAGGTATCATATGTATACTTTTTAGTTTTTTTTAGCATATTTTGCTAGATTGGAGGTGGTCTTTTTGATGGATTGATTTTGGGGATTGTTGGCTATTCTTACTGATATTATTGAAATTGTTTGCTTTGACATGTTTTAAGAAGTAAAAAAGATTAAAATCTCAATGGATAAATAGGATGTGGAAATTAGTTGTATTATGGGTGATTTTTTTAATTGCTTTTGTGAAGCAGGTAGTTGTTCATGGCAATAAAAAGTATCTAGCAACCAAAATTCTTACAAAAATATGAGATGTAGAAATTAATAAGCATCTTCATGCCATTATCTATTCTTGACCTTCAACTCTCTACAAAAGTAACTAGTCGAAGACCCACACATTGCACGGGCGAATAATTACAATATGTAATTATTAAAATTTTAAATAATAAATATTTATAATAAATATTTTTAGTTTTTTTAATATTTTATTTATCTATTATATATATTATATTTTTTTTATTTTATAACATAATATTTTATTTTTTTTCTTCTTCCTTTCTGTTCTTATATCTTCTCCATGCCTGTTGGTGCTGATCTACTGCAAAAGCCATGGCATGGGCCTCGTAGTTGCGGATCTTCTTGTAATCACGAAGGAGATTATCCTACTTGTCGTTGCATTGGTTCTGATTTCGAAGATAGGCATTATTTCAGCAATAGTTCTCAACCCATTTCCATCGCTACTCCATGGAGCGAGGGTCGAGCTACTGGATGAGGAACCACCACCGCTGGTGTGATGCTCATCATCAAGGTGCTTGGCGGTTATTAGAATAAGGGTCTCAAGGAGGGTCCAATTTTTCTTCCGATAGTCATGGGTTAGGGTGGCAGAGGAGGAAGACGGAGAGTATGCTGATGGTCATTGGTGGTGATGGGGGTGGGGGTATTCCAGAAGTTCTAAGGGGGTGGTGTTGGAGAGCTCGGACATGGATTTTTTGGCATCAGTGGTGGTCTTTAGAATAGAATAGATTATAGAGTTGGAATGGAGGAGAGAGCCAAGGAAAGGGCAAGGTTTCAGGTAGTATTGTTAATAATAAATATTAATAATAAATGCGCTTTCTAGGTGGCACAATAAAAATGATCTGAGAAGTTGAGTTGGCAATACCATAATACTCCTCCATAGAGTATTGTTATACACACACGCACGCACGCACATATGATATGATAAGAAATCATACAACTATCTAGGGTGTTGGTGTCCTATTTTGGCACCTTTATTATGGTATAATGTTATTTATATTATTATTTATTGGGGATAAATTTTGCTTCCGTCGAAGTCTAGCTCGATGCTCAGCCTAATGCAACCAGTAGTCGCAGAAGAGCTTCAGCAGACGGGCTTCGGCCGAACCCCCAGCGGTCGAGCTTCTTCTAACTCGTTCAGTCGGTCGAGCTACTTAGCGTCCGAGCTTCTTCGAATCCCTCCAACCGATCGAACTGCTTGACGGCTGAGCTCTTCGAACTCCTCAGCGACCGTTCCTTCAGCCAGCCAAGCTCCTCCGAACTTTTCTACAGCCGAACTCCTCCCGAGCTTTTCTTTCAGTCGGACTCTTCTATAAGTCCGAACTCCTCTAGATGAACTATCGTCATCAGCCTGCAATAAGCAACAAGATCAGACGATATGGCCGCTACTACTCTCTCCGTAACCAGTCCCATGCGGCCCACGACTTGCCAGTATGACTGTCACCAACCGCCTGACAATGCCTTCCTCTCCATACCGAACTCCATGCGACCCACGACTTGCCAGTATGGCTGTCACCAACCGTTTGACAATGCCTTCCTCTCCATACCGAACTCCATGCAGCCCACGACTTGCCAGTATGGCTGTCACCAACTATCTGACGATGCCTTCTTCTCCATACCAAACTCCATGCGGCGGTATGGCCGTTGCCATCAACTAAGCTCCGCCTATAAAGAACCCTCCAGATATGCTAATCTCTAATCTCTCTGATCTCTAAGCTCTTTCTTTCTTCTCCAAGCTCTGGAACTCATTCCGAGCACTCCATTTCTGTTGGCCAGAGCTGACTTGATCATCGAAGGATCCTGTCGGAGCCACCCCCCATCGGCTCCAGATGGGACTTTATTTTGCAGATCCCCGACGGCGATCTCATCGGCCTCCACTCCAGCGAAATCCGACGACGATCAGTTTCTGCATCAACATTATTCTTATCCTAGAATATGAAAAATAAAAAGAAATTAATGAAGTTCAATTATAAAGGAAAATGGCTGGAAGCTTTCGAAGATCCAATGGCTGTTTGGACACCCACCTAAACAATGGTGGACCTTGAGTTTGACATTCGCTCCAATCAAAAAAAAATGAAAAAGAGCAATAGAAAAGGCCCCCAATTTTCCCATCACTTATTGGCCTCCTTCCATCCTCACTCCACCTCCCATTGCTTATTATCAAACTTCGATTGCACCTAGACCTTCGACTTGCCATCGTTGCCGCTGAGGAGATGGCCTAGTGTCTCAGCTTCACTACCATGAGGGATCGATGCTACGACCGTAGCTTCTCGACCATCGAACTTCACCCGACCGCCACCATCCTCAATGATGGTGCCATCGTCCACTACTGGCCCCCCAAGTCATCCAACCCCATCCATCCCTCACTCATCCATGATTTTAGTTTCAAGGAGTATTGCTAATAATAAATATTAATAATAAATGTACTTTTCAGGTGGCACCATAAAAGTCATCCGAGAAGTTGAGATGGCAATGCTATAATACTCCTCCACAGAGTATTGTTATATATATATATATATATATGATATGATATGAGTGATGTTAAAGATTTGGACCTTGTGGGAAGTGGGAACTTCATTACAACTTGACAAGGGTGCACATTAACTCATCGAACTAGCTCAATGGGAGAAAAATAAATATGTTCATATACCCAGCTTTTTTTAATATATCTTAGGGCAAAAAAGAGTAATAAATGATAAAATATTAATATAGTACTATTGAAAATAATAACAATATTATACCAAATCATTCTAACAACTATTGGACTAAACTTATAGTTACAAATATAATATAAAGTTATGAAAGAGGCAATGAAAAATGTAGCAATAATTTTTCTAAACCAATGAAGCTTTATGCCAAGGAAAGTAGCAATGAAGGCAGCTTTCATGCTTGATAGTTGATGTAAAGAGGAAGAAAGATAGGGAGGCCTAATGCTGTATTTATTCATGTAGAAGAGGCATGCAATAGGAGCACTTTGATAAACATCATGTCAGATTTTAAGAAATAAATATGTACTTATAGAGTATGTTGGTGCAGAATTTAGTTAACGTCGGATCGAGCTGGAGTCGAGGAAGATGAGATTGCTGTCGGTGATCTGCAAAATAAAGTTTCATTCGGAGTTGGTGGTGGTGGCTCCGGTAGAACCCTCCGACGGTCAAGTTAGCTCTTCTGATCAATAGAAATGGAGTGCTCAGAAAAAAATTCGGTAGAGTTTTGAAAAGAAAAAGAACTTTTTTTTCAAAATATATTTGGAGGATCTTTTTTATAGATGGAGCTTGTTGTAACTATTCTGATAAATGACCGTCGTAACCATTTTGATAAATGTTCATCGTAATCATCCTGATAAATGTCAATCATGATTGTCCTGATAAATGACAATCATAATTATCATGATAAATGATAATTATAACTGTTCAATAGTAGGATCATCTGTAGGAATCCATCTGAAGAAATAGTCTGAAAGAAGTTCGACTTTTGTAGAAGTCCGACTGCTGGAGGAGTCCGAAAGAAGTTCGGCTCTCATAGAAGCTCAATTGAAGAAAAAGTCCGAAAGAAGTTTGACTCATGTAGAAGTCCGATTGCTAGAGGAGTCCAGAAGAAGTTTGGCTCTCATAGAAGTCCGACTATTGGAGGAGTCTGGAAGGAGTTCGGCTCCCGTAGAAGTCCAACTGAAGGAGGAGTTCGAAAGAAGTTTGACTTTCGTAGAAGTTCGACTACTAGAAGCCCGACTGGAGGAGGAGTCCGAAAGAAGTTCGACTTCCATAGAAGTCCGACTACTGGAGGAGTTTGGAAGAAGTTTGGCTTCTGTAGAAGTCCGACTGAAGAAGGAGTTCGAAAAGAGTTCGGCTCCCGTAGAAGTCCGACTGCTGGAGGAGTCCGGAAAGAGTTTGGCTTTCGTAGAAGTCCTACTGCTAGAGAAGTTTGAAAGAAGTTTGGCTTCTATAGAAGCCCATCTGCTAACGGAGTTCAGAAGAAGTTTGGCTCCCTAGAAGCCCGACTGAAGGAGAAATTTGGAAGGAGTTCGGCTTCCATAGAAGCTCGACTGCTGGAGAAATTCGGAAGGAGTTCGATTGCTGGAGAAGTTCAGTTGGGGCTCGGTCGTTGAGGAGTTTGATTGGGTTCAGAGTCTAGCTGAAGAAGTTCGACCACTGAATGAGTTCGGCTGCTGGAGGAGATCGGATGGGGTTCGATCGTTGAGGAGAGAATTTTCGATCGAAGCTCTTCCATGATTACCAGCTGCATTAAGCTAAGCATCAGGCTGGACTTCGGTGGGAGCGAGGTTTATCTCCAACAGAGTACATGTAGATGTTGAAGACATAAAAAATGAATATTTTGAGAATTTATAAAACCATCCATAGCAAGACAAAACAAACATTCTATATGAATAGAAAGAATTTTTCATAGGCCAAAAATATGGTTCTTAATGTGATAAAGTTCCAAGTAAAAATTCATGTCCTTTAATAAGCTTCAGTTGGGGAAAGGAAATCTTAGACCCCACTAAAGTTCAAGCTTTCATAGGTATTCCTTTAAACAAGTTTTTTACTTGCAACAACCTCCAAATCAGTAATATAGCCATGCTAGCTTCATTGCTCTCCACTGCCAGATAGAGAATCTATTAAAATAGCAGTTTGTTAGAATGCAATGACTCTTATTTTTTAAGGCTTGAGCCATATTTAATATTACAATATTTGATAAAGAATTTCTTCTAATGAAAATCTAAATTACTTTCAAATGTAAGTCATGCCAATTATAGTTTACTATGCATGCAGTTTTATTTGGAGGGTAAGCATGATAGGCATGGGGCTCTAGAGAACGAGAAAATGAGGAGTATTTTAGAAAGAATGAAAAAAAGCAATGCACATTATGTAAAGGCACCAAATCCAATTCATTCTGATGCAGTAAATACTTTAGGGACCTTAATGCAGTGTCAAACAATTTAAGAATTCACTACACCAATCAATATTGATGTTGTCATATATTATTGAATATACTGATGTAGTGGTTGTTGACAACCCTTAATTTTTTTGATGTCATTGGTTTCTACTACTTTATTACACAAATCATATCTTGTTACTTACTATATGATTTCATTACACAACCATATCCTTTTTGATGAATTTATATTTTATAATTATGTGTTAATTTAACTAATAAATTAGGTGTTTATTTTCATAAAATTTATATTGTATAGAATCATAGACCCATCTTTTGATTAATGTACATATTCTATGGCATTTGTATATTTATATATTTTTATACGAATGGAAGAATTATGTATGTTGGTCAATTGATTATCTAGTTTGGATAGTTTAAAAATTATAATTAATTCTATAAGTAATTATCATAATCAAATGGTATGTTGAGGGTTTGGAAAAAATTTTAAACAATATTTTTTTTTAGTTCTCATCACACATCTTCAGCCGTGTAGGAAGAACTAAGAAGAAATGCTACGAAAATTTTTTTCTAATTGACCTATAGAATTAATACAATTTATGAATAGGATGGGACCTAACTTCACCTATTAGTTGGTGATAGAAAGTATTTATTATGTAAGTCATTTTAAATAAAAAATAATTAGTTAGCAATTACCTTGTATTTGTATATGCAGAATTTGTAGATAGTGTGCCATGGGTCCTAAGCCCTAAAATCCTAAACCCTAAATCCTAAAATCTTGAAACCCTAAATTGCAAACCTTAAGCCCTAAATTAACCCTGAACCCTAAACCCTAAATTAATCATAAACCCTAAACTCTAAATTAACTCTAAACCCTAAATTGAGTTTGGGTTATAAATTGTTTGTTGTAGTTTTAATTTCTTCTTTATATATTGGTGTCTTTATTAAAATTTTAGATATCTGTGAAGTTTGATATGAATATTTGTTTAGATTATAGATATTTTGTAATTATATGATTATGTTTTCTTATATTATAGAATATGAATATCCATCATCATCGTAGTTGGATGTATAATAAACTTTTATGGGGTTGAAAGGGATATACTAAATTTTTTTAAAAAGGGATGGAAGAATTTATTTCTTTTGCTTGCCAATAACCATATTTTTTAAGTCATAAAAAATTAGATGTCCTTGTTCAAAGTGTAAAAATTAAAAGTACTTAAATTTCGATGAAGTGAAGGTTGATCTTTATAAAAAAGGGTTGTACTTAATTATTGGTATTGGACATCATATGAAGAGAGTGATCCTCATATGGGTGGAGTGTTTAATGTGTATTCAAGTACTTCTAATAGTGCACAATTAGGTAATGATAAATATAATAGATATGGAGCTATAATTTTTGATGCTGTTGGCTCAGAATTTGGGTTTCACTATGACCAAAATATGAAGGAGCCTCCGAATATGGATGCTCAAAATTTTTATGCTATGTTACATGCAGTCCAACAACCATTATGGCCAGGATATTGTAATGATCACTCTGAGTTATCTATTGCTGTTAGATTATTAAGTATAAAATCTAAGAAAAATATTTTGCAATAGTTTTTTAATTAAATAGTGGGACTCATGAAAGAGATACATCCTCCTAATAATGTAATACCCCAAGATTTTTATAGAACAAAAAAATTCGTATCCAAACCCCTTACTATTCAAAAAATAGATCGTTGCATTAATGGTTGTATGTTGCATTATAGTGAGAATAATGAAGACAATGCTTGCAAATTTTGTAGTGCAACTCATTATAAAACATAGAATATTATTAATAGACAACATAAAAAGATCCTCATGAAAAAAATACATTATTTATCCCTCATTCCTAGGTTAAAGAGATTGTATGCTTCCATGAGTTCTGCTCCATGCATAAGATTGCACTATAAGAATAGAAGGAAGTTTGGAGTGTTGTGTCACCCATCAATGGAGGAGTTTGAAAACACTTTAATCAAACGTATCCTAATTTTGTAACTGAACTATAAAATGTCATGTTAGATTTATGTGCTGATGATTTTACTCTATATGGTCAATCAGCAGCACCATATTCTTGTTGCCTAATAATTGTTACTCCTTACAATCTTCCTCCAGAACTATGCATGACTACTCTTTGTATATTCTTGACTTTGATTATCTCCGATCCACATAATCCAAAGAGTAGGATAGATGCGTATTTACAGCCTTTAATAGATAAGTTGAAAGTATTGTGGAAAGAAGGTGTCTTAATATATGATATTTCAAGAAAGCAAAATTTTATGTTAAGGGCTGCATTAATGTGGACCATCAATGACTTTCCTGCATATGACATATTATCAGGATGGAGTACAGTAGAAAAACTAACATGTCCATATTGTATGAAGTGATGGAAGGCATTTACTTTAAAATATGATGGTAAAAATTCTTGGTTTGATTATCATCGCTAATTTTTGCCTATAGATCATGTACTAAGAAGAAATAGGGATGCATTATATAAAAACCGAGTTGAAAAAGATCGACCTCCCTATAGGTTGACTAGGGATGAAGTGTGGAAAGCTATTTCTTCTCTTTTAAAGATAATTGAGGAGGGTTCATGCAGATGTGATGGATATGGGGTTAGATATAATTGCATAAAGCAAAGCATATTTTGGGAGTTATCATATTAAAAAACTAATTTGATTAGACATAATCTAGATGTGATGCACATAGAAAAAATATTTTAATTTGATGGGGTTAAAAATACTAGATAGATATGCCTCCAATTTGTGCAGATGTGTAAATTTGAAAGAGAAAAAAATGTTTGGAATAAAAAGTAACGACGATCATGTGTTTATGGAGTGTTTGCTGTCAATTGCCTTTAGTGCACTATCAGATCAAGTATGGAAGCCCATAATTGAGTTAAGTAAATTTTTTAAGAACATGTGCTCAATAGTATTATGGATGGATGATTTGTTGCAGATGGAACAAAATGTTATTATCATAGGCAAATTGGAATGGATCTTCCCGCTTGGATTCTTTAACTCAATGGAGCACTTACCTATTCATTTGCCATATCAAGCAAGAGTTGGTGGTCCCGTTCAATATCGGTGAATGTACCCATTTGAGAAGTAAGTAATAATTACTTTAATTTAATGAAACTAATATGGTGCTTTAATTATTATATATCATTGAAATTATTGTGCACTTACCTATTCATTTAATTATTGTAGGTTTCTTAATAAATTAAAATAGATGGTTAAGAACAAAGCTCATGTGGAAGGATCCATATGCGAGGTATACTTGTGCCAAGTGACTTTTCATTTTTGTTTATATTATTTTGAATCACATATATAGTCAATAAGAAATAGAGTTAGACAAAATGATGATGGAGATGAAGATGAGATAATCTTACCAACTATTTCAATTTTCAATAAACTTGGCCACCTGTTTAGAACTTATAAAAGCCAATATCTGGATGATAGGAAATTAGCTATTATGCATTTGCATGCATTACTTAATTATGATGAGGTTCAACCATATATTGGATAAGTGAAAATACTTGATGATTAATTAACTTCACGTTATATTGAATATCATATTACTAATAGTATTGTAATTATCAGATATTTTGTTTAACATTTATAAGTATCCACACCAAATATTAGTGCCACTAACATTGATGCTAGGATTGCATCTGAGTTTTCATATTAGTTTTGGATTTATATAAGTATGCTGATGCCCTTAATATTCATATCAATGCATGTTACCTAAATTATGAGCTTATTGATGCTTTTTGATTATATCATATGTAGGTTCATAATCGAGATAATTTAGTATAGAATCAATATTTGCATGACTTAGTGTGGGATCTTAAGAGAAATGTTCATACATGGTATATTTACTTTGTCAATCATTATAAGTTTCACTCAGAAGAATGGAATGTGGATAAAAAAATATTAATAGTAGAGTGTGCATTAAGGGTTTTGACCAAGGAAACAAAGAAAGTTATTATTATTGTATCCTTAAAGAAATAGTGTAGCTAGAATATCCAGGGCATCCAATGAAAGATTGGTGCTATTTAGTTATGAATGGTTTGATAATATAATGAATCATGGTATGAAGATATATAAATAATATGGAATTATAGAGATTCGACATACTCAAAGATATGCAAGGTTTGATCCCTTCATATTTGTAGAAAATACGATTCAAGTATACCATCTATCTTATCCTGAAAAGATAAAAAGCAAGATATAATGGTGGGTTGTCATCAAGACCAAACCAAAGGATACAGTAGATGATCGATATATATTGGAGGTTACTTACTAAGATAATGCAATGACCCATGTTAATACTATAATGAATGATGATCCACTTGAAAATTTAAGAGATATTGAGGGTGGTTTTGAGGAAGTTGAGGAATATAACGATACGAACTTAGACATAGATAAGAAAGATATGGAGGAAGAAGATGTGGAGGATGATGCAGAGAAATAAGATTTTGATGACAATGATGATTCAGAAAATAAAGATGAAGATCATGATGACTAATATGATAATTTTTCAGATGATGATGAATAGTTTTAAATGCTTTTTATTACTTATGCAGGTAAATTCATTACGAGGAGTCTTTAATCTAATTGTTAAACTTTTTTATATTTTTTTTTGTAGATGTCAAATACAAAATATCAGTAAGAAATATCTTGTGATAGAGACCATCCTAAGAAGCAACAACCTTTCTTCACTATTCTATCACCATCCTATACTATCCTATCATCGTCCTCAACTATCCCACCATTATCATCTATTATCCCACCTTTTATCTTTTCTATGGTGCCATACCTGACTCCACTACCTTCAATGCTAGGTGTATATTCACTACCTCCTGCTGGACCACCAGGTGTCATCATGTATTCACCACTTTTATATTCATGACCTTCTATCTATCCTCCAACATCTATTATCTATCATGCAGCATCTGCCTATCCTACATGACCTCCTATCTATTTAGGACCACCTTCTATCCATTTAGAATTACTTACTATCCATTCAGTATCTCCTTCTGTTCATCCTACTCATCCCGAGGCTAACTGTTCTTAAGATGCTGCAGAGATACAAACTAGCTATGGCATGCTAGTGTTATATCTTGATGGAGATGTGTATGTGATAATTTTATTTTAGAATATCATAATCACTTTAACATTTTTTATATATTTGATCCATGCTGACTAATATATATTATTTGTAAGTTCTTATCTTCTCACCTAGCTATGAATGTCATTATTGAAATTATGAGGAGTTACTTTGAGGAGCCATGGGTATCATGGAAAAAATATCTCCTACTGTTAGGGATATGTAGTTTGCTAAATTCAAGATAAGTAATGATATTTACAAATTTAATTTAATTTTTATATATTTTTTTATGATAATTAATTTGTTTGTCCATATTCATTATAGAGAAAGAATCAATTTGTGCTATTGAATGATCAATAGGCAAGAAAAAATTTGAAAAATGTGGTGCAGCTCATTTGAAAAATTGCTGATTCTTATGAAAATATGGAGAGACCATCTTGGCTTGGAGATAATGTATGGATAGATTGTGCTAGCTTTGGCGTACTGCCCAATATCAAAAAAAATGTGAAAAAGCAAAACAAAATCATGCATCTGATTGATCGTGGAGGTTTTGGCATGCTTCTCTTTATACTGGTGGCTCCATCACTACATCTCAATATAGACATAATATCATTAAGTTTAAATTTTTTTTAATAATCATGTTTATTTCATAGTTCTAAAATATAGCAAACTATATTTTAATTGATATTTATATTATAGACTATAAAGATGGGTATTGTACCATCTCTATCTGAATTATTTTTGCATATCCATCAGAAGAAGGATAATAGTTGAATGGATAGGAGATCAGAGTATATTAGTGTAAATAACATATTACATTACCTTCAATACTTTATGCAAACTAAGACAAAATTGACA
The DNA here is from genome assembly GCA_006176705.1 of Cocos nucifera. Lineage (NCBI taxonomy): Eukaryota > Viridiplantae > Streptophyta > Magnoliopsida > Arecales > Arecaceae > Cocos > Cocos nucifera. The sequence goes on along the minus strand of QRFJ01000120.1, from coordinate 1,304,887 downwards.
GACTAAATTTAGATATAATATGGAGAAGGCACAATCTCAAAGAGCATCTGATCCTGACTAACATCAGCCTCCACCATCAGAGTTAAATATATAGGTTCGCACAGTTGGTGGCAAAAAGAAAAGAAGAATTTATGACCTAAGATTAGAGTCTACTATATTGATAGGCCCATTATATTTTCATAGCCAAGCTTTATCATGCTCATTGTTGACACAGAATCTGATCGTCGTCGGAATCCGATGGAGTGGTGGCTGATGAGGTCGCCACCGAGGACCTGCAAAACAACGTCCCATTCGAAGCCAATGGGGGGGTGGCTCCGGTAGGACCCTCCGATGATCAAGTCAGCTCTGGCCAACAAGAATGGAGTGCTCGGTAAAGTTTTGAGGAAGAGAAAAGAGTTTTCAGAACTTGGCGTAAGTGTATCCGGAGGATCCTTTTTATAGAGAGAGCTTGTTGTAACCGTCTTGGTTAATGAGTGTCGTAACTATCTTGATCAATGTCGATTGTTATTGCCGATAAATGTCGATTGTTATTGTCGTGTAACCATAGCGAGATCGCCTGCAGGAATCCATCATAAGAAGTTCGGCTTTCATGGAAGTTCGTTCGCTCAATAAGCCTGCATGGAGTCCAACTTTTGTAGAAGCTCGGCTGTTGGAGAAGTCAGCACGGAGTCCGCCTTTCGTAGAAGCTCGATCAGAGAGGGAGCTTCGGGGGGAGTTCGGCTAAGGCTGACCGCTGAGGAGTTCGACCGCTGAGAGTCCGAAGCTCGGCAGCTGAAAAGTTCGGTCGGTTGAAGGAGATCGGCTGAGACACGGTCGCTGAGGAGTTCGGTCGGTTGAAGGACATCGACTGAGACACGGCCGCTGAGAAGTTCGGTCGGATGTAGGAGTTTGGCTAAGATGCATCCGCTGAAGCTCTTCCGTGGCTATTGGCCGCATCAGGCTGGGCACCGAACTTGACTTTGGCAGGAGCGGGATTTATCCCCAACACTAGCCCCCCCACTTTCGAGTTCGAAATTCGAAGGAAGGGAGTGCAGAAAAGGTGACTATCGAAGTCTTCTTCTGGGCTCCGTGTTGGTTCGGGTCGAAGCTTGATCGAGGTTGGCAGGGTCGCTCAGGGGAGATCTTATCTCCTTTGGCCGAAGTCGCTTCTCGGGAGAGATCTTATCTCTAGTCGAGGTGGTTGCCCGGGAGAGATCTTATCTCTAGCCGAACTTCTCTACTTTTCGGGAGAGATCTTATCTCTGACCGAGGTTGCTTTTCGGAAGAGATCTTATCTCTGACCGAACTTGCTCTCGAAAGAGATCTTATCTCTGGCCGAACTTGCTCTCGAGAGAGATCTTATTTCTGACCGAGTTTGTTTTTTGGGAGAGATCTTATCTCTGGCCAAACTTGCTCTCGGGAGAGATCTTATCTCTGGCCGAGTTTGCTTTTCGAGAGAGATCTTATCTCTAGTCGAACTTACTTTTCGGGAGAGATTTTATCTCTGGCCGAACTTACTCTCGGGAGAGATCTTATCTCTGGCCGAGATTATTTTTCGGAAGAGATCTTATCTCTGACCGAGGTTATTTTTCGGGAGAGATCTTATCTCTGGCCGAACTTGCTCTCGAGAGAGATCTTATCTCTGATCGAGTTTGCTTTTCAGGAGAGATCTTATCTCTGATCGAACTTGCTTTTCAGGAGAATCTTATCTCTGGCCGAACTTCTCGGGAGGTTGATGGTCTTTGATCTGCTCGTGTTAGGACGAGGTCTTCCTCCTGTTCCTAACACGGTGACTATTGACTGCTTCTTTTTCTGTCATTATATAGTTTTGGCACCTAAAAATAATACACCGTTAAAAGAAAAGAACTTTATTAAAAGAAAGCCACTGACAATGTATTCTCGAATTCTTTGTGACTCAGGGTCGTGGCAGCTTCGCCCTTCTTCATGCGGACGACCTTTCCTTTCTCATGCTGGCCTCCTTACTTTGGAGTATGCTTCTCTTGGCTTCAACGCTGGAACCTGGGGTAACGACGTCGTGAGATGGTTGACCTTATCATTTCTTGTTACGGCAGCGCCCTTTACCGATCTTCAGGGTGACATCGAACGAATTTACCCAGCCGCCCCTTTTTGACAAGCTCCTCGATTTCGTCTTGGAGCTGGATGCACTCCTCAGTATCGTGGCCGTGGTCGCGATGGTAGAGGCAATACTTATTTTGATCATGCTTGTTTGGGGGAGACCGTAACCCTTCTGATCTTGGCAGTTGATTTTTAACTTCGGTGAGGATCTAAGTTCGAGGAGCGTTGAGGGAGGCGTAGTCGCGGAATCTTTTGGGAGGAGGGCTTCTTTGCACTTCTCTATGAGCTCAAGGAGTTCAGGTCCGTCTGCTATCGGAGGAAGTCCGTGAGCGCGATCGAACTTCATTCGGCTCCCCATTGCCTGCCAGCCGCTCTCTTAAGGCTTCTTCATCCTTCAACTTGAAGGCTTCTTCCGCACGGGCATATCTCTCGGCCCGAGCCAGTAGATCGGCGAGGTTCCAAGGATACCTTTTCTCCAGAGAGAAGAGTAAGTTATTTTTCTAAAGGCCGCCCTTGAGTGCGGCCATCGCGACAGACTGGTCCAAATTCTGAACTTTCAATGCAGCAGCATTAAATCGGGTAATGTAAGCTCGGATGGATTCTCCCTCCTTCTGCCTGATAGCTATTAAGGACTCCGAACCTTGGCACGGACGTCGGATACTAACAAAGTGGGCCACGAACTATTGACTCATCTGGTCAAACGATAAGATGGTGTTTGACTTGAGCGTCGAATACCAGTTTCTAGCGGCCCCTTTAAGGGTAGAGGGGAAAGCCCGGCACAAGATAGCGTCTGGCGTGCCATGGAGCAATATCGTTGTCCGAAAGACTTTCAGATGGTCGACCAGATCGGTGGTCCCATCGTAGCTCTCAAACTGTGGGAGCTTGAAGTTCGGCGGGATCGATTCTTGCATGATTTTCTATGAAAAAGGAGGGTCAGTGCAGATGTCATTACCGCGTGAAGAGGGATTGTGATGGAGTTCTTCAATTCGTCGGCTCATTTCTAAGAGCCTTTGATCTAGGAGATCCTCGCGGTCTCTGATCTCCAAGATCTTCCTGCTGAATGGGTGCAAAGCTTCACCCTAGGATGAGCTGCGATCCGAACAAGGGCTCTCCTTCCGTTGCCTTCCTCTTCTAGGGATTGGAGGTCGGGTAGCCCATGTCGATTGCCTCTGGATTAGACCACACGGCTCTGGAGAATCCTGCGTCAGTTGAATTGGTATGGAAGCCTGCTGGTGCATGGTCTGCACCGCCTGAACTGCCTCAGTGAGGCCACAGACCTGCTGGACGAGCAGGTTAAACTGCTCAACGTCTATCGCAGCTACAGAGTGAGCCTGGGTCGCCGGGGCTGGAGCGGGAGCGGACGGATCGGAACGGGATCGGGCCGCGGAGGCTGTCGATCGCTCGGTGGAGGCTCTTTTGGGGGGCATCTTTTCTTTTTGGAAGGAAATTTTAAAGAGGCGGAAGAGAGATTTTCCGAGCACTCCTTTAAGAACAAAGGAATCCCGACTTTCTTTAAGAACGAAATCATTGCCGGGCCCTTCCTTTAGCGTTAATCTGTTGACGCAGAATTTGATCGTCGTCAGAATCCAATGGAGTGGTGGCTGATGAGGTCGCCGCTGAGGATCTGCAAAACAACATTCCGTCCAGAACCGATGGGGGTGGCTCCGGTAGGATCCTCCGACGATCAAGTCAACTCTGGCCAACAGGAATGGAGTGCTCGATAAAGTTTTGAGGAAGAAAAAAGGTTTTCAGAACCTAGCGTAAGTGTATCCGGAGGGTCCTTTTTATAGAGGGAGCTTGTTGTAACCATCTTGGTTAATGAGTGTCGTAACTGTCCTGATCAATGTCGATTGTTATTGTCGATCGTTATTGCTGATAAATGTCGATCGTTATTGCCGATTGTTATTTTTGTGTAACTGTAGTGAGATCGCCTGCAGGAATCCATCATAAGAAGTTCGGCTTTCATGAAAGTTCGTCCGCTCAACAAGTTCGCATGGAGTCCAGCTTCCGTAGAAGCTCGGCTGCTGGAGAAGTCCATAGGGTGTCTGGCTTTCGTAGAAGCTCGGTCAGAGAGGGAGCTTTGGGGGGAGTTTGGCTAAGGCTGATCCGCTGAGGAGTTCGGCCGCTGGGAGTCCGAAGCTCGACGATTGGGCAATCAGAAAGTGTTCGGCCGCTAAGTGGTTCGGCTAAGGCTGACCGCTGAGGAGTTCGACCGCTGAGAGTTCGAAGCTCGGCAGCTGGAGAGTTCGGTCGGTTGAAGAAGATCGGCTGAGGCACGGCCGCTGAGGAGTTCGATCGATTGAAGGACATCGACTGAGGCACGATTGCTGAGGAGTTCGGTCGGATGTAGGAGTTCGGCTAAGATGCGTCCGCTGAAGCTCTTTCATGGCTATTGGCCGCATCAGGCTGAGCACCGAACTTGACTTTAGCAGGAGCGGGATTTATCCCCAACACTCATAATGGATGCAAAGTCAAGAACTTTAAGAGCAAGTAAGGAAGCTTGAAGCTGAATGGAATTCTCCGGTGGAGACTATCGAACATGAAAGGGATGAGCTTAGAGTAAGGATGGAACATAGTAAAAGAAGCTTGAAGTAAATAGTAAATTATTGCATGAGCTACTTATAGAGATAAATTTTCAATCCTCATCTAATTTCCAGACATCTCCTGATTTTCAACCATACATTTCCTTCACAGCCAACTATTTTACAGCTATATTAGTTATCAGGCTCTAGTACTACAGTATGCACCTTCATACCTAGGAAGAGATGATGATATTGAGAAAGAGGAGGAGGACAAGGAGGAGCAAGAAGGGCAGGGAGATACTGAATATATTTATTTACATACTTTTTTAGATTTATGTTTGGTTCATATTATGTTAAGGATTGTGCATATATATATATATATTTTGTGATTGTATCTGATTCTTAGTACTTTAGCTTTTTGGCATGCTTCTAGATGACAGTAGAGTTCTTTATAATAAAAAAGACACTTATTATCTCATAGACTCTATATATTATATTAGTATAACTTATTTTTGATATAGGTAATAGTTTAAAGGTATACTAAATAAGTGATACATTTGACACCAGGTATACTAAATAAGTGATATATTTGGCACGAGGTATGCTATGGTCTTTTTTTTTATTCTCATATGATGTGTTAAACTTGATGGGTTCAATATTGATTTTGCTTGCTATATTCTTGTGGTTGCTTTCTTATTTTCCCTGATGATGATCCAAAATGAATATCGAAGGGAATGGCTATATATTGTTGCTATTAGCTCTTGCAAAGCTAGAACCGATCAGTTTTACTTATTAAATTCTTATGGTTGCTTACTTATTTTGCCATGATTATGATATATTTGACACGAAGTATGCTAAACAACTAATACATTTGGCATGAAGTATGTCATGATCTTATTTTTTATTTCCATATGATATGTTAAACCTGATGGGTGCCGATAGATTTTGCTTGCTATTTTCTTTTGATTGTTATTGAGGATAAACCTCGCTCCTATCGAAGTCCAACATGATGCTTAGCCCAATGCAATCGATAATCACGGAAGAGCTTTAGCGGTCAAACTTTAGCCCAACTCCTTCAATCGATCAAACTTTCCAGTGGTCGAGCCCCAGCGGAACCTCTTCAGCCAGCTAAACTCCCCAGTGGTCGAGACCCAGTCGAACCCCTTCAGCCGATCGAACTTCTCAGTAGTCGAGTTCCAGCCGAATCCCTTCAACCAGCCAAATTTCTCAGTGGCTGAGCTCCAGTCAAACTCCCCCAACGATCAAGTTCCTGCTGAACTCCTCAGGAGCCGAACTTCTCCAGGAGCTGGACTCCTTCCAAACTTCTTCAGGAGCCGGACTCCTCCAGGAGTCGAACTTTTTTCAGACATCTCCTTCGGTCGAACTTCTATAAAAGCCAAACTTTCTTCGCACTCCTCCTTCAGTCGAACGCCTATAGGAGCCGAACTCCTTTCGAGCTTCTCCTTTAGTCGGACGTCTACAGAAGTCGAACTTCTTTCGGATTGCTCCTACAGTTGGACTCCTCCAGAAGCCGAACTTCTTTCAAAATTCTCCTTCAGTCGGATGCCTACGGCAGCCGAACTCCTTTCGAGCTTCTCCTTCATTCAGACTTCTCCAGGAGTTGAACTCCTTCTGGATTGCTCCTGCAGTCGGACTTCTTCAGGAGCCAAATTTTTTTCAAAATTCTTCTTCAGTCGAACTCCTACGGGAGCCAAACTTCTTTCAAACTTCTCCTTCGACCAAACTTCTCCAGGAGTCGAACTTCTTTCGAACTTCTCCTTCAGTCGGATTCCTCCACTGGATTGCTCTCGGATAATCTCCTCTAGATATATTCCCTTCAGGAGTCTGAACTCCTCTGAAATTGATATATGTCGAAGTCCACCAATCAATGCCTACTTTCTTAGAGCTACGACTGTTAAATCTCGATGAACGATCATCATCAATCTGCCACAGACGATGCTACAGACGGCATTACCCTTCGTGACAGACTCTACCAGATCTCGAGCAGTCTGCTATCGGACGGTATGGTTGTCACCATTAGCCTGATGATATCTTTCTCACCGTACCGAACTCCACCAAGCCTCGAGCGGCCCGCTGCCAAATAGTTATAGCTGTCACAATCAATCAAGCTCCGCCTATAAAAAGGAATCCTCTAGATACATTTTTTCTAAGCTCTAAGCTCTCCTTTTCTTTTCAAAAACTCTGTCAAACTCTCGTCTGAGCACTCCATTTCTATTGGCCAGAAGAGTTGACTTGATCATCGGAGGATTCCGTTGGAGCCACCACCATCGACTCTAGATGAAACTTTATTTTGCAGATCATCGATGACGACCTCATCCTCCTCCACTCCAGCTTATCCCGACGTCAACCAGATTCTACACCAATAGAATTAGTGCTGGAGGAATGACCTCTATTTCTGAGGTATCCTTGTTCTTAAAGAAGTGCTCAACCAACCTTACCGACCTTCTTCTTCAAGGTTCATCTCCATCCCCTTCCTCAATTCCAAGAAATGCCTCAAAAGAAGGTGATTATCCAGAGATCTACCATTTCTACCATCGGATCTGAGTCGGATCCATCCATTCCTGCTCCATCATCGGTACTTCGACCTCCACCTCTACCGACGGCCATGGTAGATTCAGAGCAGTTTAACCTACTGATACAGCGAGTTTAAAGCCTCACCAAGATAGTGCAGACCATGCGACAGTCTTCGATGGTGACTCCACTAGAAAATCCACCATCATAATGTCGAAAATCGATCCCAAGAAAGAGCCCTTGGGCTAGCATGCTCGTTACCCCCAAAAAGAAAAAAGAGGGAGCAGAGAATTCATGTTCGAATCATGATTTCTTCTGGAGGAGACCTTTCCCATCTGTAGTTGGAAGCCCTCCAAGGTCTGTGATCGAGATAACGTCCTCGATCACAAACTACGAAAGATGGACCGATGGATTGAGAAACTCTATCATGTCACTCCGGCTCACTGTGATGATGTCTGCACCGATCCTCCTTTCTCTTCTCGAATTATGCAAGAGTCCATTCCCTCGAACATCAAGCTTCCTCAATTTGAAAGCTACGATGGAACTTCTGATCCGATTGATTATCTAGAGGCCTTCTAGATCATGATGCTACTTCATGGTGCACCAGATGCCATATTATGCCGAGCTTTTTCATCTACCTTAAAGAGAGCAGCAAAAAATTGGTACTCAGCATTGAAGTCAGGTTCGATCTTCTTTTTTGATCAGATGAGCCATCAGTTAATGTCCCACTTCATCAGCAGCCGACGTCCGCACCGAGATTCAAATTTTTTGATGAATGTCAAGTAGAAGGAGGAGGAATCCATACGGATTTATGTCGTTCGATTTAATGCTGTGGCATTGGAGGTCTGAGATCTAAATCAGTCTGTTGCAATGGCCGCACTCAAGGACGGCCTTCAGAAGAATGATTTGCTATTTTTTTTGGAGAAGAAGTATCCTAGAGACTTTATCGATCTGCTAGCCTGGGTCGAGAGATATGTCCGTATGAAAGAAGCCTTCAAGTTGAAGGATGAAGAAACCATAGGAGAGCGATGGACGGACGAGTCTAATAGATCCACCATCGATGGAGGGTCGAGTGAAATTCGACCACGCTTACGGCCTCCCTCCAAGCGCAAGCGAGACCAAACTCTCTCTCGAGCTTGTCATCAAGAAAGTTCCGACAAAAGGGTATGAAGTTCTTCCCTAGGAGATTTCACAGAAGGACGGAATGAAGTTCGACCGTGCTCATGACCTTCCTCCAAGCACAAGCGAGGTCGAACTCTCCCTCGAGCTCGCCATCAAGGAAGCCCCGATAAAAGGCCACGAAGTGAAGGAAAATCCTAATTTTTCGGACCAGGTTCGTTCAGATCTGATCAGATCAAGAGATATATTTCAAAAATTTTTCTCTTTGATCTAGATCAGATCTAGGATATTTTAGATCTGATTATTATTATTTTAAAAATTAAATAAAATTTAGATAAATTAAATCAAATTTAATTTATCTTGATATGGATAATCTTATTATCCGTTGATGATCCTATATGCAGCGGAAGATTCTGGATCTAGCCATGCAAGTGCCTGGCCTCTATCGGTATCCACTCAGGTTGGATCTAGAGATTCTCTTCTTCTCTGTCATATCTTAAAAAATTAAATCTAGATCTGATCTGGAGGATCTTCAAAACTTTTTTTGAAGATCAGCAGTCGTCCTTTGCAGCAGTGCAGCCTTCTAGCTTTCAGTCACTTTTCTTTGATCTGGATCGCACCAACCAAAAAATCCAAAACTTCTTTTGGACGTGGAGAGGAAGGGGAGAAGGTGGTTTGGCGTGGAGGAAGAGGGGAGAGGCAGCCTTAGGCATGAAGAATTGTGATTCAATCATCCTTTGAGTTGGGCGCAGGATCTTATTTATAGACTAAGCGTGATCTAACTCCTCTTCTTCCCAACCAATCACAACTCTTTGTGAAATCAGATCTAAATTTGATTGGTGGAAATAGAGTCCCCTGGATTTCTCCTTAGAGGGTGCCTAAGACCAGTCAAAGTTGGTTCTTAGGAGAACTCTAATTGGAATCCAAAAAGGAGATGGAGTCCCTGTCCAACAGGGACTCCTAGGCGCCTCCAACTTGGGCACACGCCAAGGGTGGCGTGCGCCCTCTTCCTTGCCAGGTTCTGGCAGGGGGACAGGCCCCCACCAGCTCTCCAATAGGTGCGTGACATGTGGTCAAAAGTCAAAGTGTCAATGGTCAACATTTGACCAGTCAAAGGTAGACTTTTGACCAAAGTCAAAGAACAAAAAATGGCAGGTGACCAAAAATGGTAGGTAATGTCTTACAAAATAAGACAACCTTTTCTGACTTGGACAACCTCCAGTCAGACCATATGAAGGCCTCTGATTGAGCACAAACTCCTTTGGCTCAGTCAGGACAACTTATTTATGATAGTAAAAGAAGAACGTTAGGTTCAATCGAGTGCTAGCATGATTTTCTTGAACCTAATTGAATCTCATTCAGATCAATTGAACTGGATCAGTTCAATTGATGATCACCAGATTCAAACCCTTGTTTGTGTGACCCAGTTAGGTTCAGTTCTGTATGGTAATGGGATATGTCATGATCTCTATCATCGACATCATCGAAACTCCTTTCGATGGATCAGAACTCTTCTGATTCGAACAGCTAGAATGATCGATCATCTAAATCATTCTAATTGCTCCCAAAATCCACCAGTGACACCTAGCAGTATATGGTGGCAACCCATCAGAGCTGAATGCGAACCTCTTGGTGCAGCTACCTGTGTGATTAAGTTCTTCTATCTTGAGCCCCGATCAGATTAGGGTTAAGGTGAAACTCGTCAAACCCTAGTCTCTGTCATATGATGTAATCATTCGATTCGAGTCCGAATGTGAAAATCTAAATAGAAACTCTTTCTATTATTTCACTCTACCATGGCCATGGGCTTTCTGGACTTGATTCTCATGATCATCATAGGGCTGCTCCTCTACCACCGAGGTAGATAGATTCCATCTTGATGCAATCCAGTTCCTACAATGAACATGCTATAGCCAACATACACCTCAGGATTCCGATATGGCTAGGAGACCGAGTAATGGTGTAGTCAAACTATAACACCCTCAAGGTGAACTGCCGATGCACCTCAGGTCAAAGAACCAGACACACTACTGCAGCATCGAGTCAGTCATTGACGAGAAGGTAGACTCCCTAATGACTACTCGAGGTGGTCACGCTCAGTGCCCTCGTTCTCTAACGAGTACCTGTACTCTCGCTCCGGTGTCTCCACACCGTAGACTCAAGACTCATCTACTAAAGAGAAGCGATTGTACACCAACCTTCCGGATCAATCACCATCCTCGTGATGATCCTATGGTCGGAGCATTTTATGAGTTAATAATGATTATTCATGTCTTAAATTTTCAACTCTTGAAAATATGAATTATCATTACCATTAACTCAAAGGATGTATCACAGACACTAAATACACATGTGATAGAAAATAACCCATTTTATTATTATTAGTCAAAATTATAATTTTGCCCCTAGAAGTGTATTACAAGTGTCAGCCAATTCTGGCTTCTAGGGCACATATATCTAACAATCTCCCACTTGTCCTAAAGCCAATTGGCTACAAGTCTAAGTCCCATCTTCTCAAGGTGGGCTTCGATCTTCTGCTGGCCCAACGGCTTTGTAAGTGGGTCTGCCACATTATCTGTGGAGTTGACTCTCTTGACCTCAACGTAACCTTCTCGAGGTAATCACGGATGAGGTGGTATCGCCGCTCAATGTGCTTGGATTTTTGGTGAGACCTCGGCTCCTTAGCAAGGGCTATGGCACCATTATTGTCGCAGTACAGAGGAATGGCATCTGATGGCATTACTCCAATTTCTGCAGCAAACTTCTTATGTACCAGAATGCTTCCTTCGCAGCTTCTGATGCAACGATATATTCTGCTTCCATGGTGGAATCTGCTATCACCGTTTGCTTGGAACTCTTCCAGCTGACAGCACCACCATTGCACACAAACAGACTCCCAGATGTCGACTTTCGATCATCTATATCGGACATGAAATCCGAGTCTGTGTATCCCTGGACTTGGAGTTCTCCATTACCAAAGACCAACATCATATCCTTAGTTCTTCTCAAGTACTTAAGGATACATTTCACAGAAGTCCAGTGTTCTTCACCTGGATTTGACTGATATCTGCTTGTGACACTCACAGCATGGGCTATATCAGGTCGTGTACATAGCATGGCATACATGAGGCTCCCTATTGCAGAAGCATAAGGGATCTTGCTCATGCGTTCTATTTCCTCAGGTGTGCTGGGGCACATCTTCTTGGAAAGATGAATACCATGTCTGAAGGGTATTAATCCCCTCTTAGAGTTTTTCCATACTAAACCTCTTTAGTACTTTCTCTATGTACATCTTCTGTGAAAGTCCTAGCATCCTATTCGGTCTATCCCTATAGACCTTAATTCCTAGAATAAAGGATGCTTCACCTAGGTCTTTCATGGAGAATTCCTTGGACAACCATAATTTGACTGATGTCAACATGGGAATATCATTCCCAATAAGGAGGATGTCATCCACGTACAATACGAGGAAGACAACAGCGCTCCCACTGACCTTTTTGAAAACACACATGGTTTCCTCTTCATTTTTGATGAAACCAAACTATTTTGATCACATCATTGAAACGAGTGTTCCAGCTCCGAGATGCTTGCTTAAGTCCATATATGGACCTTTGCAGCTTGCAAACCTTGTGATCAGTATCACTGGATGTGAAACCTAGCGGCTGTTCCATATAGATATCTTCCTCAAGATATCCATTTAAGAATGCCGTATTTTCACGTCCATTTGCCATATTTCATAATCGAAATAGGCTGCAACAGCAAGCAATGTGCGGATGGATTTTAGCATAGCTACTGAGAAAAAGGTATCCTGATAGTCAATGCCTTCACGTTGACTATAACCTTTTGCCACTAGTCTAGCCTTGAATGTCTCCACATTTCCATCTGCACCAATCTTTCTCTTGAAGATCCATTTACACCCAATAGGTACTATACCTTCTGGTGGATCTACCAAGGTCCAGACTTGGTTTGAGTGCATCGAGTCAATTTCTGACTGCATTGCCTCTAAGCCATTTCTCGGAGTCGATATCTGATATCGCCTCGTTGTAGGTTTTGGGATCATCACCATGAGCACCATTACCTACGAGGAACATTTTCTCTACATCCTCTGAAATAATACCTAAGTATCTTTCAGGGGACGGGAAACTCTTTTCGATCTACGAGGTGGAGGAGGTAGTGTTCTTATTGGCTCAACCTGATTTGGTTCCAATTGGTCCTTAGCTCGTTGTACTTGTGAGACTTTCTCATCAAGCTTAATCTGCCTTCCAATGCCGCTATCTTGAATAAACTATTTTTCAAGAAAGATGGCATGTCGACTCACAATCACATTGTGGTCTTCTGGAATGTAGAAATAGTATCCTAATGACTCTTTAGGATATCCTATGAATCGAGCTCTGAAGGACCTAAACTCTAACTTGTCCGCTTGTTGTCTTTTGACATGAGTCGGACAACCCCAAATTCTGAGATGACTCAGACTTGGTTTCTTACCATGTGCCATATCTCATACGGTGTGGTAGGAACGGTTTTAGAGGGAACCCTATTCAGTAGATAAATTGAAGTTAACAATGAGTGTCCCCAAAGAAAATCAGGGAGGTCTGTGAAGCTCATCATGGATCGAACCATATCCAATAGAGTCCGATTTCTCCATTCTGAAACCCCGTTGAGTTGAGGTGTTCCTGGTGGAGTCCATTGAGAGACTATGCCATTTTTCTTAGATAGTCTAGGAATTTTCGGCTAAGGTATTCACCTCCTCGATCTGATCGAAGAACCTTAATGGGTTTTTCAGTTTGTTTTTTCTACTTCATGTCTGAATTCTTTGAACTTTTCAAAAGCTTCAGACTTGTGTCTCATAAGATACACATACCCATACCTAGACAGATCATCGGTAAAGGTAATGAAGTAGACAAAATTGCCTCTAGCCGGCACATCAAATGGGCCGCACACATCAGTATGTACTAGGGCAAGGAGATCTGTGGCCCTCTCCCCATGTCCAACAAAAGGGAGTTTAGTCATTTTGCCTTGAAGACAAGATTCACAAGTTGGATATGACTCGGAAAGTCAATGGACTCAATAGCCCATTTTTCTCCAATTTGTTGATCCTATCTTCTGCTATATGACCTAATCTCAGGTGCCATAGATATCTATCGTTTGGACTATCCCTAGGTCGTTTGGCATTCACGTTTTGCTCGATAGTTAGAATAGGTACATCAATATGTAGCTGATAAAGACCATTAATAAGAAAAACCATTTGCAATTTTATTTCTTTCATAAAGAATGTTACAATGGTCCTTAAAGAAGGTAATCACATAGCCTTCTTGTGCTAAGCATGAAACAGAAATCAAATTCCTGCTAGCTGCAGGCACATAATAACAGTCTTTCAAAACTAAGTCTAAACCAGATGGTAATCGAAGAGGGTATGTTCCCACGGCTACTGCAGCAACTCTTGCTCCATTACCGATGCGTAGGATCATGTCTCCATCCCTCAACCTCCTGCTATCCTCAAGACCCTGCATGGAAGTGCACAGATGAGCACTAGAACCAGAGTCAAGCACCCAACTGGATGCAGAAGAAACCGTAAGGTTAGACTCAATAACGAGCATACCTCCAGAAGGACCTTCCTTCTTGTTCTTCAGGGTGGCCAGGTAAGTAGGGCAGTTCCGCTTCCAATGGCCGTCGCTGTTGCAATGGAAACACTTTCCTTTGACATCGGCCTTTCTTCTTCGGCTCTGCCTTCTTCTTCTTTGATTTCCTTCCATCCTTTTGCTTTTTCACAGACTTCTTTTTCTTTCCATAAAGACTTTCTTTTGGAAGAAGTCCATTCCATAGCAAGAACTGAGCCTTTAGAACCTTTCATAGAAAGCTCAGCGGTAACCAGCATATTCATTAATTCGGCCAAGGAATTTTGAAGTTTATGCATGTGGTAATTCATGATGAATTGCCATATGCATCAGTCAAGGATTGCAGAATAATATCATTCTGCAGATCCAAGTCTAACTTCACACCGAGCTTCTCAAGCTCTTCCATGTCCTTGATCATTGTCAGACAGTGATCTTGGACTGACTGCCCATCACGCATCTTAGCCTTAAAAAGTCATTTCGTGACTTGATATTTGGCTGCGCGACTCTGTTCACCAAACATCTCCTGCAGGTGAGCCAACATTTGGCGAGCAGTCCCGATATCTTCATGTTGGCTGGAGCTCATCAGACATCGAGCCCAACATGTAATATCTGGCCTTATTATCTTCGTCTATCCATTTTTTCCAGAGACGCTCTCTGTTCAGTGGATGGACGGCTGGTAAGGTGGGAGGGTCCTGGTCCAATACATGGTTAACTTCTCTGAAATCCAAAACTATTTTTGTAGTTTCCTGAGCCAATCTTTATAATTGGGTCCGATCAGTCTATGTGTGTCCAGGATACGTGCCAATGGGTTGGACGCAGACATTTTTCTGTAGAGAGTCAAAGATTCTAGTTAGATACTGTAATTATGACTTGACCAATTTGTTTAGAAAATTTTATTTTTAAACAAATTAGCTCCCACTATTTTCTCGGATCCCTACACTCCCTCTGTAGAGATGCGAAAATCTCCACGATTAATGATTTCTAGTGGGTGGTGCGGTCTCACCAACTGACTCATCACCTCACCTAACAGTTATTGGTGATGGGTTAGCCAATGAGTGAACAACTCTTGTTCAATGATTCTCTAATCATGGTGCACCCAAACTTGGTCTCTAATTCATGAATCTCACCGTATCCAAAATATTGATCCACTCCTTAGTTAAGTCAGACCCACCATTTGCATAGACTGGGTTTCCTAATTGAGTCTCTCACCGTATCCGAAAATATTGAGCCCAACTCATCCTCCAGCCCATAGCATCCAATGCCTAATAGACATGGTTGCATCTTCCCGGTGCAACTGAGCCACTGTATCCAGTCCGAGAACAAATCAACCCCGGGAAGGGCCCGCACATCTACAATGGTGGAAGACCTCAGACTTAATCTTTTCTTAGGGAGAATTGATTCAGGTCTCATTAAACTAGACTTGTCATTAGTCATAACAATTATGACTAACCTAGTGGCATGGGTTAGCTCGGATTATTGACCACCTCAGATCAGAACTGTGTCAACAGATATGGCCAGGTAAGTGAGACCGGTGGAAGGAATATGCCATTAACTCGTACAAGAACGCATTCAGGTCGAGTAGCTTCCAATTAAAAATCCAGTCGGTCGTATGTGCCAAACTTACCTTAGACACCAAATTGTTGAGTCCAGAACCAATTGGGTTAGCCTACAATCCAGACTCTAACCTCTGAGCCTAATTAGGTCTTGCTTGATCGTGACTCGATCTTGACCCAGACTTAATCCTATTAGGCTGGTCAATTTAAGCATTGTTGATCCCATCTAACCAACTCTTGATTCGGTTTGATCAACCGCTTAGACCTAATTGAGCTACCCAAGCCCGAACCCAGTATTATGAATATGTCTTAGATCTGAAATTCTCAATTTTAGATCCTAATTAATATTTCCATAATCTTAATTTTTTAATTAAGTAGGGTTCATAAACAAAATATGCACAATAAATCCTAGGGTTTCAGGATCTAGGGTTTTGCAGAAAGTAAGTTTTGGATTTCTGATTAAGGACGAACACGCAGCACCCCTACACATCATAAGAACACCCCATCGAATGGAAAGAGAGGGCCTTTAAATCCTTCTTCGTTCTTATGATCTGGACGGCCAAGAGGAACGCCTTAATCAGGAACATGCAATACTACAAAACAGTTTTAGATCTATATCATATATCTCATATACAAATTAGATCTAATCATGGCATATTTTGCATACATCTCATGTATCGAATCATGCATATTTTCAGATCTAAATTATCTCATAATAATCTAAAAAATTAGATTTAAATTGATCTAATCAAAATAAATTCTAATCTAGATAATTATGTAGAACTATTCTACAACTAGTCTAGACATGCATCAATCATATCTCATATGATATTTAAAATTAAATAATTTTTATTTGCTATTTTTTAGATGTTATTATAATATTATAATATCAAAAAAATAGTAAATAAATAGATCTAAAATATGATTTAATCAGATTAAATCAAAAATATGCAAGACTATTCTATAGAACTATTCTATTTTAGAACTAGTCATGCATATTTTCTAATCTTAGATCCAAATCATTTAATTTTAATTTTTTCTGATTTTAGATCTGATCACATCTCATGTGACATCTGAAAATCACTTATATTTTTAATTAAAATAAATTTAAAATTAGATCTAAACATTTTTAGAACCTTGGCTCTGATACCAGTTGAAGGAAATTCCTGATTTTCCAGGATCCAGGTTCGTTCAGATCTGATCAGATCAAGAGATATATTTCAAAAATTTTTCTTTGATCTAAATCAGATCTAGAATATTTTAGATCTAATTCTTATTATTTTAATAAATTAAAATAAAATTAGATAAATTAAATTAAATTTAATTTACCTTGAATTGGGTAATCCTATTACCCATTGATGATCCTGTAAGCAGCGGAAGGTTCTGGATCTAGCCACGCAAGTGCCTGGCCTCTATCCGGTATCCACTCGGGCTTGGATCTAGGAGATCCTCTTCTTCTCTATCACATCTCCAAAAATCAGATCTGGATCTGATCTGGAGGATCTTCAAAACTCCTTTTGAAGATCAGCAGTCGTCCTTTGCAGCAGCGCAGCCTTCTTGCTTTTGATCGCCTTTCTTGATCTGGAATCGCACCAACCAAAAAATCCAAAACTCCTTTTGGACATGTGGAGAGGAGAGGGAAAGAAGGTGGTTTGGCATGGAGGAAGGAGGGGAGAGGCAGCCTTGGGGCGTATGGGAAATTGTGATTCTAATCATTTTTGAGTTGGGCGCAGGGTCTTATTTATAGACTAAGCGTGATCCAACTCCTCTTCCTTCCCAACCAATCACAACCCTTTGTGAAATCAGATCTAAATCTGATTGGTGGAAATAGAGTCCCCTGGATTCCTCCTTAGAGGTGCCTAAGACCAGTCAAAGTTGGATTCTTAGGAGAACTCTAATTGGAATCCAAAAAGGAGATGGAGTCCTTGTCCAACAAGGACTCCTAGGCGCCTCCAACTTGGGCACACGCCAAGGGTGGCGTGCGCCCTCCTCCTTGCCAGGTTCTGGCAGGGGGACAAGCCCCCACCAGCTCTCCAATAGGTGCATGACATGTGGTCAAAAGTCAAAGTGTCAATGGTCAACATTTGACCAGTCAAAGGTAGACTTTTGACCAAAGTCAAAGAACAAGAAATGGCAGGTGACCAAAAATGGCAGGTAATGTCTTACAAAATAAGACAACCTTTTTCTGACTTGGACAACCTCCAGTCAGACCATATGAAGGCCTCTGATTGAGCACAAACTCCTTTGGCTCAGTCAGGACAACTTATTTATGATAGTAAAAGAAGAACGTTAGGTTCAATCGAGTGCTAGCACGATTTCTTTGAACCTAATTGAATCTCATTCAGATCAATTGAACTAGATCAGTTCAATTGATGATCACCAGATTCAAACCCTTGTTTGTGTGACCCAGTTAGGTTCAGTTCTATATGGTAATGGGATATGTCATGATCTCTATCATCGACATCATCGAAACTCCTTTCGATGGATCAGAACTCTTCTGATTCGAACAGCTAGAATGATCGATCATCTAAATCATTCTAATTGCTCCCAAAATCCACCAGTGACACCTAGCAGTATATGGTGGCAACCCATCAGAGCTGAATGCGAACCTCTTGGTGCAGCTACCTGTGTGATTAAGTTCTTCTATCTTGAGCCCCGATCAGATTAGGGTTAAGGTGAACTCGTCAAACCCTAGTTTCTGTCATATGATGTAATCATTCGATTCGAGTCCGATGTGAAAATCTAAATAGAAACTCTTTCTATTATTTCACTCTGCCATGGCCATGGGCTTCTGGACTTGATTCTCATGATCATCATAGGGCTGCTCCTCTACCACCGAGGTAGATAGATTCCATCTTGATGCCATCCAGTTCCTACAATGAACATGCTATAGCCAACATACACCTCAGGGTTTCATATGGCTAGGAGACCGAGTAATGGTGTAGTCAAACTATAACACCCTCAAGGTGAACTGCCGATGCACCTCAAGTCAAAGAATCAGACACACTACTGCAGCATCGAGTCAGTCATTGACGAGAAGGTAGACTCCCTAGTGACTACTCGAGGTGGTCACGCTCAGTGTCCTCGTTCTCTAACGAGTGCTTATACTCTCGCTCTGGTATCTCCACACCGTAGACTTAAGACTCATCTACTAAAGAGAAGCGATTGTACACCAACCTTCCAGATCAATCACCATCCTCGTGATGATCCTATGGTTGGAAGCATTTTATGAGTTAACAATGATTATTTATGTCTTAAATTTTCAACTCTTGAAAATATGAATTATCATTACCATTAACTCAAAGGATGTATCACAGACACATATGTGATAAAAAATAATCTATTTTATTTATATTAGTCAAAATTATAATTTTGTCCCTAGAAGTGTATTACAAGTGTCAGCCAATTCTGGCTTCTAGAGCACATATATCTAGCACGAAGTTCTCCCCCAGGAGGTTTCACAGGAGGACGGAATGAAGTTCGGTCGTGCTCACGACCTCCCCTCGAGCACAAGTGAGGCTGAACTCCCCCTTGAGCTCGTCATTAAGGAAGCTCCGATAAAAGGGCACGAAGTTTTCTCCTAGGAGGTTTCACAGGAGGATGGAATGAAGTTCGACCATACTCACGGACTCCCTCCGAGCGCCAGCGAGGTCGAACTCCTCCTGAAGCTCGTCATCAAAGAAGTTTCGATAAAAAGACAAAATTCTCTCTCAGGAGGTTTCACAGGAGGGCCGAATGAAGCTCAACTACGCTCATGGACCCTCTCCCTGAGCGCAAGCGAGCCCGAACTCCTTCTCGAGCTCGTCATCAAGAAAGCCCCGATAGAAGGGGGCAAAGAAGTCCTCCTTCCAGAAGGTTTCACAACTACACCCCTCTCAATGTTCCATAGACGTCGGTTTGAAGCAAGCCAACGACGCTACCATAGCTAGAACCACCAGTGAGGGAGAAACAACAAGTAGATCGGCCACCTTCCGACATCATCGATGCTATCTTTGGGGGCTTGGTACTTCGGCGGGCCATCATCTTCCATCCTTAAAGCCAAGAGAATCTTGCTCCAAATTGAGAAGACTAGCATAAAATAGAGGAGGTCGTCCGATCTGGGACTTACCGTCTGAACAAGCTCGGAGGAACAATGCTACCATGACCTTGAGACTCGGAGAATCCGAGAATATATTGTGGATAATTTTTCTTCAATAAAACTCCTCCATTTCAATATTATTATTATTTTCAATGCAAAAACTACCTGATGATAGGAAAGAAATAATCAATAGTGGCTATGTTAGGAATAGGAGGAGAACCTCATCCTAACATGAGCAAGTCGAAGGTCTCATTTATTTTAGACGAGATGGGGGGAGAGGCCTTGACAACGGCCCTTATGTGCCCCCACAGCCTGTTAGGAACAGAAGGAGAATCTCGTCCTAACGTGAGCAAAGTTGAAGGTCTCGTTCATTTTAGATGAGATGGAAGAAGAGGCCCTGACAATGGACCTTATGTGCCCCACAGTCCATTAGGAATAGGAGGACCTCGTCCTAATGCAAGCAAAGTCGAAGGCCTCATTCATTTTAGACGAGATGGGGGGAGAGGCCCTGACAATGGCCCTTATGTGCCTCCATAGCTTGTTAGGAATAGGAGAAAAACTTCGTCCTAATGTGAGAAAAGTTGAAGGCCTCGTTCATTTTAGATAAGATGGAGGGAGAGGCCCTCACAACGGTCGTTATGACCCCCACAGTCTATTAGGAACAGGAGGAGAACCTCATCCTAATGCAAGCAAAGTTGAAGACCTCATTCATTTTAGACGAGATGGAGGGAGAGGCCCTCACAACGGCCCTTATGTACCTCCATAGTCCATTAGGAATAGAAGAAGAACCTCATCCTAATGCGAGCAAAGTCGAAGGCCTCGTTTATCTCAGACGGTGAGAGAAAAGACCTCGACAACGGCTCCATTGTGCCCGACAACAATAGGAGATAAGATCTTCTTCAACCTCGGCTGCTGGAGATAAGATCTTCTCCGGGCTTCTACGTTAAAAGGAGATAAGATCTCCTTCAACCTCGGCTGCTGGAGATAAAATCTTCTTCGAGCTTCCACGTCAATAGGAGATAAGATCTTCTTCAACCTTGGCTAGAGATAAGATATCTTTCGAGCTTCTATATTAACAGGAGATAAGATCTTCTTCAACCTCGGCTAGAGATAAGATCTCTTCCGAGCTTCTACATCAACAGGAGATAAGATCTCCTTCAACCTCGATCAGAGATAAGATCTCTTTCGAACTTTAAAGTCTACGTCAATCGGAGATAAGATCTCCTTCAACCTTGGCTAGAGATAAGATCTCTCCCGAGCTTTAGAGTCTACGTCAATAGGGGATAAGATCTTCTTTAACCTCGGCTAAAGATAAGATCTCTCCCGAGCTTCAAAGTCTACGTCAATAGGAGGTAAGATCTTCTTCAACCTCGACTTTAACTTCAACCTCGGCTGGAGATAGGATTTTCTCCGAGTTTCAATGTCTGCGTTAATAGAAGATGAGATCTCCTTCAACCCCAGCTGGAGATGAGATCTTCCTCGAGCTTCAACTACAACTTCAACCTCGACTGAAGATAAAATCTCCTCCGAGTTTCAAAGTCTACATCAACAGGAGAGAAGATCTCCTTCAACCTCGGTTGGAGAAAAGATCTTCCATAAGCTTCAACCGCAATATCAACAAAACACAAGATCTCTCTGGACCTCAGTCGGAGACGAGATCCCTTCGAGCCTCAACTTCAACGTCAACCTTGGTTGGAGATAAGATCTCCCCCAAGCTTCAACTTTAATGGATGCAGAGCTCAAAACAGAACTTCAGTGGTCGCCTTTTTGTACTCTCTTTCTTCAAATTTTGAACTCGAAAGTGGGGAGGACTATTGTTGGGGATAAACCCCGCTCTTGCTGAAGTCCAGTCTGATGCTTAGTCCAATGCAATCGATAATCATAGAAGAGCTTCAGCGGTCAAATCTTAGCCAAACTCTTTCAGCCGACCAAACTCTTCAGTGATCGAGCCCCAGCGGAACCCTTTCAACCGACCGAACTCTTCAATGGTCGAGCCTCAGTCAAACTCCTTCAGTCGGTCGAACTTCTCAATGACCGAGTCCCAGCCGAATCCCTTCAGTCGATCAAACTTCTCAGCGATCGAGCTTCAGTCGAACTACCCCAGCGGTCAAATTTCTACCGAATTTCTCAGGAGTCGGACTTCTTCAAGAGCCGGACTCCTCCCAAACTTCTCCTTCGATCGGACTTCTTCAGGAGCTGGACTCCTCCCAGACTTCTTCTTCGATCGAACTTCTTTAGAAGTTGGACTTTTTTCAGACATATCTTTCGATCGGACTTCTACAGAAGTCGAACTTTCTCTGCACTCCTCCTTCAGTCGAACGCCTATGGGAGCCAAACTCCTTTCGAGCTTCTTCTTTAGTTGGATGTCTATAGAAGCTAAACTTCTTCAGGATTGCTCCTACAGTCGAACTCCTCCAGTAGCCAAACTCATTTTAGAATTCTTCTTCAGTCGGATACCTACGGGAGCCGAACTTCTTCTGAGCTTCTCCTTCATTCGAACTTCTTTAGGAGCCGAACTCCTTCTGGATTGCTCCTGCAGTCGGACTCCTCCAGGAGCCAAACTTCTTCTAGAATTTTTCTTCAGTCAGACTCCTATGGGAGTCAAACTGCTTTCAAACTTTTTCTTCAATCGAACTCCTCTAGGAGCCGAACTCCTTCTGGACTTCTCCTTCAGTCGGATTCCTTCAATGGATTATTTTCGGATAATTTCCTCCAGACGTATTTCCTTCAAGAGTCCGAACTTCTCTGGAATTGATATATGTCGAAGTCCACCAACCAATGCCTACTTTCTCAGAGCTACGACTATTAAATCTCGATGAACGATTACCATTAGTCTACCACAGGCGATGCTACAGACGGCGCCCCCTTCATGACAGACTGTATCAGACCTCGAGCGGCCCACTATCGGATGGTATGGCTGTCACCATCAGTTTGACGATACCTTCCTCTCCGTACCGAACTCCATCAGACCTCGAGCGGCTCGCTGTCAGACAGCTGCAGCTGTCACCATCAATCAAGCTCCGTCTATAAAAAGAGACCCTTCAGATACGTTTTCTCTAAGCTCTAAGCTTTATTCTCCTTCCTAAAAACTCTACCGAACTCTCGTCTGAGTATTCCATTTCTGTTGGCCAGAAGAGCTGACTTAATCGTCGGAGGATCCCGTCAGAGCCACCACCACTGACTCCGAACGAAATTTTGTTTTGCAGATCATTGATGGCGATCTCATCCTCCTCCACTCCAGCTTGTTCCGACATCAACCAGATTCTGCACCAATAATTGCCTTTTTGTTTTCTCTAATGATGATCCAAACTTAATGAATATTAAAGGGAATGGCTCTACAAATATACTATGGCCTCTTTTTCTTATTTCCATATCATGTCCTAAACCTGATGGATGTCGATCGATTTTACTTTTAGCTGATAATAGAGTAGTTTTTTGTGATATGTTTGGCACGAGATATGCTAAACAAATGAAATATTTGGCACAAGATATGCTATATTATTTTTATCTTGTTTTCTTATGATGGATCAAAGTTGATGGTTGTCGATGGATTTTGCTCGCTATATTCTTATGGTTGCTTATTTATTTTCTCCGTTGATGATCTAAATTTAATGAAAATTGAAGAGAATGGCTTCATAAATTACTATGGCCTTTTATTTTTTTTAATGTTATGGTACTTTGTTGTTTAAGACATGTTACTTAATTTTATATGGTGGATACTTAATTGATGTTGCCTGATTTCATTATATTTTAACATGAAATTCATATATCATTTTTATCTTATTTTCTTATGATGGGTTAAAGTTGATGGTTGTCAGTGAATTTTGCTTGCTATATTCTTATGGTTGCTTATTTATTTTCTCTAATGATGATCCAAACTTAATAAAAATTGAAGGAAATGACTTCATAAATTATAATGGCCTTTTTTTTCTTATTATAATGGTACTTTATTATTGAAGACATATTGCTTAATTTTATATGGTGAATGCTTAATTGATGCTGCTTGGTTTCGTTACGTTTCAATTCGAAATTCATCATGGTGGGTATATATTAATGCATTATCTTATGTTGTTAAAATTCATGCTACTGAAATTAATATTGTTGGGTATGTATCTTGCTTGTTATATTATTTAGATTGGTAGGTGCTCCTCTATAAGCTATTTTATATTAAAAAATAAAATTTTAAAATATTCTTTTACATATTTAAATTTAGTAACCATTATTTAATTTAAAAAATTATAAAAAAAATTATTATCTATTTTGTAATCAATATTTATTCAAAAAATATTTATAAAAAATTTATTATCGATTTTTTGATTGATTTATAGATCAATTTTTTGTTGATTTTTAATAAATTTAGTGATCAATTTTAAAACTAATATTAAAAATAAAAAATTTTAAAAAAGATTTATGATTGATTTTGTGATCGATATTTATACATAAAATATTTCTCAAAATTTAGCAACCAATTTTAAGATCGATTCTTACTTAATTTTTAATTAAGTAGCTTTTTTTAAAAATTTAGCGATCAATATTGCAACTGATTATGAAAATAAAAAAGAATTTAAATTTTTTTTGACCAATTTTGTAATAGATATTTTAATTTAAAATATTTTTAAAAACTTTGTGATCGATTTTGAGATTTATTTTCATCCTAATTTTTTATTTAATATTTTTTTAATAAATTTAGCAATCAATTTTATAATTGATTCTAAAAATTAAAAATTTTGAAAAAGATTTGCGATCGATTTTGTAATCAAATTTTTTAACATTAAAAAATTAGCGATCAATTTTGAGATTGATTTTCACATAATTTTTTACTTA
Organism: Cocos nucifera; assembly: GCA_006176705.1. Lineage (NCBI taxonomy): Eukaryota > Viridiplantae > Streptophyta > Magnoliopsida > Arecales > Arecaceae > Cocos > Cocos nucifera. The sequence continues at coordinate 1,280,589 of QRFJ01000120.1, read as the reverse complement.
AATTTTTAATTAAGTATTTTTTATAAATTTAGTGATCGATATTAAAATCAATTTTGAAAATTTAAAAATTTTAAAATAACTTTTGATCGATTTTGAAACTAATTTTTTAATTTAAAATATTTTTAAAAACTTTACAACCAATTTTAAGATTGATTTTTATCCTAATTTTTTATTTAATATTTTTTAATAATTTAACGATCAATTTTGTAATCGATTCTAAAAATTTAAAAATTTTGAAAAAAATTATGATCAATTTTGTGATCAAACTTTTTAATATTAAAAAATTAGTGATCAATTTTGAGATAGATTTTCACACCAATTTTTTGTTTAGTATTTTTTTAATAAATTTAGTGATCGATTTTATAATCAATTATAAAATTAAAAAATTTTAAAAAGTAATTATGATTAATTTTGCGATCGATATTTATACATAAAATATTTTTCAAAATTTAGCAACAGATTTTGAGATTGATTTTTACTCAAATTTTTAATTAAGTATTTTTTTATAAATTTAGCAATCGATTCTAAAAATAAAAAAATTTAAAATAATTTTTGATCAATTTTGTAACTAATTTTTTGATTTCAAATATTTTTGTAAACTTTGCGATCGATTTTGTAATTGATTTTTGCCCTCATTTTTTTAAATATTTATAATAAATTTAGCAAGCAATTTTGTAATTGATTCTAAAAATTAAAAGTTTTGAAAAAGATTTTTGATCAAATTTTTTAATATTAAAAATTAGCGATGATTTTGAGATCAATTTTCACACCAATTTTTTATTTAAGATTTTTTAATAAATTTAGTGACCAATTTTGCAATCAATTTTAAAAATTAAAAATTTTAGAAATAATTGCAACTAATTTTGCCATCAATATTTATACATAAAATATTTTTGAAAACTTAGTGATTGATTTTGAGATTGAGTTTTCCTCAAATTTTTAACTAAGTATTTTTTTATAAATTTAGCGACCAATATTGCCACCAATTTTAAAAATTTAAAAAAAATTAAAAATAATTTTTTTATTAATTTTGCAAGTAATTTTTTAATTTAAAATATTTTTAAAAACCTTGCAACCAATTCTGGGACCAATTTTAACCCTAATTTTTTATTTTATTTTGTAATAAAATTTACAACTAATTTATTAACTGATCTTGAAAATTAAAAATTTTGAAAAAGATTTACGATCGATTTTGTGACTAAATTTTTTAACATTAAAAAATTAGCAACCAATTTTTATTCTAATTTTTAATTTATTTTTTTAATAAATTTAGTTATCAATTATGCAACCAATTTTAAAAATTTTAAAATTTTAAAAAATAAATATGATCAATTTTATAATCAATATTTTAATTATTATTTTCAATGAAATAATCAGTTGCAAAATCAATCTGTAAAATACATATTTTTTATGAATATTGAAAATAGCAATCAATTTTTTGATTATAAAATTATTTGCAAAATATTAAATAAATTTTTCTAAAATTTTTGGTTGTTAAATAGGTTGCAAAATATTTATGAGTAGCAATTGATTTTTCGGTCACTAAATCAATCGCTAAATTTTTCAATCAAAAAAATTTATCATAAAATTTTTATAATCTAGATTTTTATGATCGAAAATATTCGATCATAAAAATTATTAGCTATCGATTTTTAGTTTTTAGCAATCAATTTTTTGGTTGCTAAAATTCTTGTAGTGCTATGGGTGAACAAATAATCTACTCTAAACAACGATCTAATATATATGCAACAATACATAAAAATCACTCGTTTAAGTATTCACATATTCTCTAATTAACCAAAAGGAAACAAAAAGATATAGAAAACTAAGGACCGACCACTAATCACTGGGCTCTATGGTTAAATAACTGATCTCCATGCTTGATAGTCTAACTATAGCAATGGTATCCGGGAGCTCTTCTGTCGTGACGTCCAACAGCTTCTCGAGCGACTCCACAGCCTTCTTGAAAGCCTAGATATTTTTAACATCACAATTCGTATAAAGTAGTTCTTGCAAGTCACCAAATACCATAAGAAAATGAGAACTTTGGTAAAACCAAACCCTAACTCATCAAAGAAAATGCTGACCAAAAGGACTGGGATCGTAGAAATGAATAGCCAGGATGCCGAAATTGTAGCTTGATAAGATTTCACAACCATAAATCCATAAAATTTGAGAAGAAAATTGCAAATTTTGAGGTTATATAGCTCGAGTTGTAAGATTTTTTGATGATTTTTTAAAAATGAAAGAGAGAGAGAGAGAGAAAAAAGAAAAGATAATTTTTGATGAACCAAAAAGTGATTGTAATCATACCATGCAAGCAGTATAGTTCATCAAAAAGATGTGCCGGCGGTCGAGATTCCACCAAGTAAGCAAAATGGGGGGCGGCGACACGACAGGGACAGTAAGGAAAGCGGAATTAGAGGAGGCGGAGGCATCGAGGGAAAGAGAGGAGAAGGGGAGATGGCATTCGATGGGGCCTTTCCCCTTGCAAGGGGATGGCGGATCCGGCAAGGGGACATCTCTAGCATGAGGAGAGAGAATTTGGTAAGGGGGTGGCAGTGCATGGACTCCAACAGCACGGAGCAGCAAAGGGCAAGGTGGCGACATGACATGAGGAAATCGGGAGAGAAGGAGGTTGGTCGATTGTCGGTGGGGGAGATGGCATGAGAAAATCGGGAGAGAGGGGGGTTCCGGTGGGGGAGATGAAAATTGAGGGCGGGGGGGGGGGGTAGTGGAAAATCGATAATGAAGAAATTTAGGGATTATTAGCGATGGCTTTTTTTTTGGTCGCCATTGGTAAGGCCATTGGTAATCCATAAAAATGGTTAATTTATTTAGCATTTACTCGAATTCAAACTTAGGTCACTTGGGTGGAAGCAAAGGCCCATTCCAATTGGGCTACCACCTCGATGGTGCTAATTGCCATTGTTAAAGATCTGCTTTCTTTTAGTGACTAATTTTGTATTTAACCAATATATCGACATAACATCATGTAATTTTCTTTCTACATGATACAGACAGTTGATAATGCTCGCTTCATGTTTGTGTCTTAAATATATCAAATCGACATGGTTAAGAATGGATTGAGAGTAGGCCAAACCTCCAAATTAGAATCCAACCCATTTGATCAATAATTAAGTTATTTGTCAAAACCTCATGACCGAGTTTTGAAAATGACAGATCTCATTCCTAAACCTCATCCAGACCAATCCTAAGTGGCTAGTCTAGATAAATGCAACATCTTGTCTTGTGATCCTCCTAGATCATTATATTTCCCTTTTATCTAAATGCAACATCTTGTCCTGTGCTCTATAAATATAATCTTTGCCAAATCTCTAACAAATCTCTATCGTTTCTTATTCTCTTGCCTCTCATTTTGCTCATTTGTAAGTTCTGGAGAACTAGTCTATGTTAAGCTTTTCCAAGTTGTCTATGAAGTAAAATGAACTAAGTAGAACCAAACCTATCCCATAGGGTGCCCGATTTCACCCCATAGGTGTACCCAACTATCTTACCATAACAAGTATATACTTACACCTTAATTTCACCCATGTAGTTTAGTACCTAGCTACACTTGTATCCAAACGCCACCAAATTGCACGTGTTTATGCACCTAATCGCATGTTGACAGAGGCAGGAAAGGCCTTACGTTAGCTCTTGAGCTACCTAGCAGAAGTCTCGACTAGCTAAACAATAATTTAAACTATTGAGCAAAAACTAAACTAGACATGGAAAAGTAAAATTAATTTTAAAGATAAACTATGCTAATCTATCCAAGAAGGCTACTTCATGCTAAGGACTCCACGAACTGATGCCTCAAAATATATTGTGACCAAAGACTCCACCAATTGGACTTGCCATCATCCTTATAGTAAAAGTTGTGGGATCGTTCTACCCAAAAAAAAAAAAAAGGTTGTGGGATCCACCATACAAAGAAAGAGTGGGATGGTGTCCAAAAGAGATAGGGTATATTAGTTATCCTTGGAGTTTTAAAATAAGTCAAAAACAAACACAAACCAAGTATTCTTGGTGTTGGCAAGCTTCTAAATTAAACTTCCTTCTGGGACTAAACTGATTAGCATCAAAAGGATTCGGATGATGGTTAGTTGTCGTTGGACGCCATCTGATGATGATAAGTCTTCCATTCGATAATCCTAGTGTATCTTCGAGTTGGACTTGGCTTGATGAACTTGGGATGGTGGGCCAAGGTCAATCTAATTGGCTTATTGATGGGATACCCTTGGATATGTTGGAGGCCATGCACTTAGGATTTGGTTGCTTTGCAGGGCTTATAACATTTTGCATGCCATGAACTTATTGCTTTTATTTACATTATTTTACATTTACCAGTTCTATATTTTGGCCAGTTTTTTATTTTAATTAGAAAAAAGTACCCGAGATGCTTAAATAGATGTGTTGCTTTAGTGAATGGTAAGGAATTAAAAAAGAAGAAGAAGAAGACCATTTTTGTATTATTTGTGATGACAAATTCTCAATTTCAGAAAATTCAAAAAATAAAAAGCAAAATGAATTCATAGTAATACAATGGCTGGAGAAATAAATAAATAAATAAATAAGAAAAAGTAATGCACAAAATGTAGAGCTTTTTTGGAGGGGCATGTTCTCCCCTAATTGTAAGAAGAGAAGGCTTAAGAAGTACCAACTAGAGGTTTTAGGCAGATATAGCTGGGCATGAAGCTATTGCTGTCATGTTTAGTAATGGCTCATGTGGTTCCCACTCAGAATGTCCATCTCTAAGTAATCCAACTATATATTTGAGATTTAAGAAATATCTTCATTTAAATTACATCCCTTGGAAAAATATGCAATTTGACAGTATATGCTTCATAGATCCAAGAAATGTTTAGAATATCAAATACCAAAAAGGATAATATTCTCTTATTCAAGATCAATATTTTAGAAAAATCATAATGGGCAAATATATCCAATAGAAACCAAATATCAAAGTATAGGCAGATGTAACGAATCTATTCCCTTTATGTGTAGATTATTCTTGAGGAATAAAGTTGCTATTCCAAAAAATATTAGTGCATACGCATATATATAGATATTTTTTTATTCCCCAGGTCGAAATAATAATTACGAATGACGTTTCCACCATTGCATATATAATAGAAAAAGATCCAAACTATTTACCATCTTATTTCCAGGGAGCACAAATACCAAAATTAAGGACAAGTCTCTATTTCCTTAGCTAATTCACTTGTCAGTCTATCTGCTTGATCATCTTGTCCACCAGCAAAGTTATACACTCGAAAAGCCAATTGAAAGGCCCTCCACAGCATCTTTGACAGATCATTTGGTTTGGATTTGGCTTCTTTAGCCGTTTCCTTTGCTTCTTTGCTCTCCTATAATGACAGCCCAAGTCACTAAAGATTAGTTAAAGCTCATCACAACCTTCTCTTGCCATGATAAGAACACCAAAAAATTTTTTTTCTTGTAATTTAGAATTCATGCTTGTTGAATTTTTATTCTCGATATTGGAAGCAATTTGATTGGTAAGCACTGAACTGGGAGGTTAATAGGTGGAAAACAGTCCTAATAAATGCAAGTAATACAAGTCATATAGATATGAATGCATTGAAACATATATACCTTAAGTGCCATTTCTATGCAATTTGATGACAAGTCGACCATAGATTCTTTAATCCGTAAAAGAACACCAAAGTCGAAATGGATATTATGGACTTGGAATCGCTTGGATTCTTCATCTTTGGTACGTTCTATCACATCCACTTCTTTCTTTATCTATAAGAAAAAAAGTAAACTAGTACATTAAAATTATGTTGATATGTGATCAGTTGGTATTATTCATTAGCATTCATTTAATGAAATTACCTTATTGAAATATGATTCAACCTTGTCGAGTTGTTGTGCAATAGGAGATGCTGATCTCCAGCCCTTCAGTGCTGTGACCATTGCATCCAACTTTACATATAATGCTGCTGCCATTCTTATGGTCTCCAGTTTTTTTGAAGGGAAGCCTTCAAATCTAGCTAACACCTGCAACAGCAAAGATATCAACTAGGTAAGCCAGAAGAATTTAATTACAAGGCAAACCATGAATATATACTGCTACTATTCATCAAATGTTGCATTAATTTGCATGCTTCACTACCTGTGTTTCATCAGTCAGTTTTTCAAGATGCTGCTCTACATGCTGATGAAATTTTAACAGCTCTTTCATGTCCTTTGTTCTAAAAGAATTAATGGCAGATTTTGTCTCCATAATTGTTGTTGCATACTTTTGAACATCTTCTTCAATTTGCTGAAAGTAAGCTGATCTGATGGTACAAGACAACATAAGATGTCGAAAGCATTAACCAAATCATTAAAATAAAGATGCCCCTCCTTTTAAACCAAAGACTCTTAAGTTTGGGATACACAGACCTTTTTGTCATCTCAGCTAATGCATCGGCCATTCCTTGAGCCTTGTGCTCACCACTAGAGCCATTTCCAGCTTGACTCTTCCTTCCATCAGATGTTTTACTATTTAAACTAGACCCTTCCACCTTTCCCTTCAGAAGTCTATATAGATTCCCCATTTGAGATGATCTTTTCAATTTGGTATCATTTCTGGCACGTAGCGCCTTTGCTGCACCAAGGAAAGGAGGTGGTGGTGGCGCAGATCCTGGTTTTGCTGCACCCAAGGGTGGAGGTGGTGGTGCTTTTGCTATACCTAGAGGAGGAGTGGTGGGGGTATGGATCCTGCTTTTGTTGCACCCAAAGGAGGAGGTGGTGGTGGGGGTGCAGATCCTTTCAGAGATGGCAAAGGTGGCGGTTGAGTTGATAATGCAACGGGAATTGGGGGCGGTGACGGGATTGTTAATGATGCAGAGCTTTGTGGTTGAGAAGCTAGTGGAGGAGTTGGTGCAGATATATTGCATGGAGTTGGAGTAGATGATGATAGTTGTGCAGAGCCTTCTAGTAGAAAGATAGCTGGTGCTGGTGACATGGTTTCTTCTGCCGAAGTAATGGATGATGGTGGTGAAGCAGTGGATGGTTGTGAGATCAGCATGGTTGCTTCAGAAGGTTTATGACCATCAGCTTGATCATCATGATCATCATCTATGGTCATGGCATATGCGACAGGCTCTAATTCCATTTGTCGATGGCTAAGTGATCGAAAGAACATGGGTACTCCAGTTAGGATCATAGGTGATGGTGGTGGTGCAGGAGTTGGTGATGGAAGTGGAGCTTTCAAATGCAAGAAAGGCATGTTTTGTGGGATTAGTATTGTAGCTTCAGAAGTCTTGTTACCATCTTCCTCGCTGTGTTTGTGAAGGTCATTTGAAATTGATCCCAAGTTCGTTGGCAGATGCATAGATGTTGGTGTTGAGATAGGTGTGGTGAAATGTGGAGTTTTACCTCCATAACCAGGACTATCACCCCCTATCTCAACATAAGGAAATGGATTTATAATCATTGGTGTCTCTGGGGAGTCCAGCTCAAGGTCATTATCTATCTTTTCTGCTTGGTGTGAAGATTTGGAGCTCTGATCAGATGTGAGAGGGAACATGTGGAAGGAAAGATGCTTGGCATCTAATGGCTTCAATTTTGCCAGTGCTTGGAGTCTTAAAGGGCGAAGTAGAGGTGGCAAGTAGGTAGCGTTCGAGAATTCCTTGGGACTTGAGTTGCATTTTGATGGTTGTGGGAGCACTGAAGTTGGTGTGACTGGATTGTTACAATGGTATAACTTGCCTTGCCCACCCTCAATCATAGAGATATTAATGGAGCTCTTTTCCATGAGGTCAAACACTTCTTTTGCTTGTGAGCTCATGTAATCCAGTCTCTTAAGGACTTCTTGACCTATAATAGGGTATATGAATTGTCATTAAAGGTGAAAGTGCTTGTTCATAACACAGTTGTGTCTCTAGCCATCTAAAACCAAATAGAAAAACTGCATACCAAGTTGTTCGAAACTAAAATTTTTCAGGTCTACCTCCTCGAATCCAGATTTCTCCGGCTGATTGCATTTTTCTGACCAACAATTTCCAGCAAATTTGAGGGCTTTGTAGAGATGGAGTAATATCTGTAATATTTTTTGCTTCAAAGTTAACTATCATTTTGTAAGAAATAAAATACCAACTTAAAACCTTCTAGGGAAAACTTAATTGATAATAATTAAAACAGTGAACGGTGAATACTTGCAACATTGCAAATCAGCATGCATATCTATCACATATATATTATGTCTCCAAGCACATGCATTTTTTTTTAAAAAAATATGAATCTAAATGGTTATACATGTGGTAAGCAATTATATATTATAAAAAAGTAATTTTATATGTGCAAAGTATATTGATGCATGTGTGTTTATCTTAAGCCTTACTTGAATGCGCTATAGGATAAACAAGTAGGTTGACACTTTACAAAACCTGATTTATAGATTCGCGATCAGCTTCAGATATGCAAATGCATGACATGCACTTGGGATACAATTTCTGTAGGTCCTCCAAAGTTTCCAGCAATAACTACAATTCAAAAAATAAAAAAAGAATACATTAGTCCACTATATATATCTTTTAAATAATGGAGATGGGTAAGTTATCAAAACCATGTCAAAGCAATGAAAGCATGGTGAATGTGAACAATAAAAGGTCAGGTGTGAAAATATTTTTGAGCATTAATACTTATAAAAGACTATAGGAAATAAAAGCATATCTATATCAAGATTTTTAGAACTAAAAATCAGGCTAGAAAGAGATTTTGTTAGTTAATAAAGATAAATCAGTAAAGATTAGCATTTCATTAATGTTTTAAAGCAATTTTTTTCTTCACCATTCAAATATCATCCCTATGATTATCTTTAGATCTTAGAGTAATTAAGAAAACAATAAGCTAAAGACTTACTATTTTCCTTGCTTTTTTTTGGGTACTAAATTTTTTTATTTAAAATAAGCAGCTTATATAATAACATGATGCTATCATATTTTACTTTAACTTACCGTCTTAGATGCAGATGAAGTAAGCTGAATTTTTTTTAGAAATAGTTAGGCAACAATTGCATGTGAGGACAAAATATCCTTTTAGATGAACAATTTAGCTTTTCTATTTCACAAATTAATTTCAGATATTATCAATTATTTTAATGTAACTATTACTATTTTCTATAATTTAAATGGTTCAAATTATAATAAATTATTAAAACTTGTTGAATAAAGAAAATTATGAAAAAGAAATATAGATAGATAATATAAATTTACATACATTTATTCACTCTGTATAAGGATGGTTTGTTGTAGAGAAATTACCATTAATAATGTATATCAACTGATTGAATGTTAATGAGCCTACCTTTTTTAAATCGTATAGAACCTCTAATTTACCATATTGCTAATTGGTGTAATCTGTATATTTCATATGAGATATACTTAATTATAGATATTCTTTAGAAAAAAATGGACAAGCTTAAAATAACCTGTAAGGGAGACATGATGAACTACCTAAAAAAAACTCTTGTAAAAGAAGGTCTCTTTTAATGAAAGTAATTATAGATAAAAAAAATAATTAGAAGGATCTATTAATTATATTTAGTATTATAATGTTAGATCATACATGTTGTGATCAATATTTTATATATATAAGGTACAGCAAATAAACAATAATACTAAAAAAATCTAAATCCATTTAATTTTTCAATTTAATTAAACTTAAAATATAAACAAAAAATAATAAGGGCATAATACAAAATGAAAATATTAAATATGGTCAGAGATTGAATTGAAAAAGCTAGCCACAAACATAGAAAATAACTAAAGTTCCAGAAAATTATAGTTTTCTTACTTGGATGATAGCTTGAACGTAAATATGCGAGCAAGCTTCGAGGTTTTAATTTATTGAAGTTCATGCATTTCTAGTGTCTAATTTTAGAAAATGATTTTATAAATATACAAGCAAAGTGTTCAGCCAACTATCCGAATTACGATAGCCATCCTTGCAATTGATTGAAAAGATCAATATAAAAGATAAAGTAACCAAGCAGCTAGGTTTAAATCTGCTTATTTATAGTACATAAAAGATTTTCATGTTGTATGCGTGTTACCAACACAAGACCTTTACTTGAATGGAGAAGTATTTATGGATGCAAGGAAAGATGTCAAGTAGATAGACATAACATAAGAACTGTAGGATTCTTTTAAGGCCCAAGAAATAGATGATTAGCACCTCATGCAATGTGGTGTGCTTATCCTGAGAAGGCAAATATTTAAGGACATCCCTAAAGCTGAGAATCTTGTTCCTTAAAGCCTCTATCAGCAGCATGTCACCCTCTTGTTCGCATCCATTGACTGCCAGACCTGCCAATCCCTTCTGTGACCATGAATGCTCGGAAACCTTTTCTTCCTGGACAACAGATGGTAGTTTCCACTCACGTAACATATTTTTTGGTTCACATCCTTGTAATTTACTTCAACCAGGGAAATTTTGATTCCACTTTGAATGTAGGAGAAGGCGTCAAGGCCACTGCTCACCTGAAAACATTGGCGACCAATGAATGATATAGGAGTTGACTGGGGACGATGGATGATTGCAGGATGCATGGCTTTCCTCCTCCTCCTTAGATTAAAATTCTTTTGTTTTTCTCAAGATTGGAGGTGCTCAGAGGAAGGTTGGTTAGCTTCAGGCCATCTTCGAAGCTTGGCAGGAGGGTCGTAATTAAGCTGCAATCCCTTGGCTTATAATCCTTAAAGCCAATTTACTTGATGTTCGATACTAGGAGGAGGAGGAGAGGGAAGTGGGCGATCTTTGCAATTTTGTATATAGATAAAAGATAATGGAAACGAATCCTTCTTGCCTAGAATCTATCGACACCAAACAAGTATATTATCATTGTTGTGGTTCGAGGGAAATGCAGGTAAACAAAACAATAACAAAATGTTGGACTAAATGATTCAAAATTGGGAAGGAGATGGAGGAGAACAGCAACGAAATAATTGTTTGCCTTGCATGCATCCGTCATCAAGCGCCGACAAACAAACGGGGAGAGGCCACGGGAGGTGGCTCCCGCCGTGCCTGGGAGCCGCGCTTCCTTGCACTTGAAACCGTCGACCACCCGCCCTCGGCACCAGAATAGAGAACAAACCCCCGCAAAACATGGTTCTACTGCTGGCAGAAACCACAAAAGGGGAGAGGAGGAGAGTGGGAAAGAGCGGCAGGCAGAGCATTAAGGTCGCTGCATCAGTTTCCTGCACCCATTTTTAGCAGCCTGAGCTCTAAGTTGAGTCCGAGCTGTTTGACCGTATGGGCCATGCTATCACGTACGGCACCACTCCCTGCAACGCACATCGAAAGAATTTCACTGTTAGAATTTTTTTTTTCTTTTTTTTTTTTTTTTTTTTTTTGCTTGTTCCAGATGTATTATCTCTCATTATATTTATATTAAGAACTAAACTAAATGCATATACTTAGTATAGTAGATTTACAGCAGATACGAGTTTGGATCAATGAATATCCTCGACATTGCTTGTACTTGAATAGAATGACTATCCTTTCCTATCAAAAAATATTTTTTATTCGAAATAAATAACTGGAAATCTTTTTTTTTTTTTTTTTTGCCTAACACTTTATTCTCGCAAAACCTTTTGTAAGCAAACAAATTTATCCTAAGAAAGCTGCCATGCTTGGAGTTAATTTGATCTTGTCTCTTGTCACGTTGGTTGCATTTTTTAAATTCAAGAATAGGAATGTCTTGATACCTATTATTTTAAAATTTAAAACTTATTTTTTTAACATATTTGTCCCTTAAATATTCATGTTTTACAAATTAGTTTATTTTTTAAATTTCAACTCGGGCAAGCCTATATTAACCAAGATGAGCTTACAAGATATCCAAATCACAAAATGACCTACACGCTTTTAATAATTTTTTAAACTTGGGGAGACCTATGAGTTAGGATGTTTGATTGTTTCCTTATTGAAAACTTAAATTTGAAATGGATTCAGGGTTTCTTCCGCACTTTAATTACGTCCTCAAATAAAAAAGTCCCAAACCCATTTTATGTTTATGTTTTTCTCCAGACAGAAAAATATCCTAATGCATTAAAATATTCAGCTTGCTGCTAGACTCATCTTGAACAAGAGACAAGCGGAGTGAGAAAACATTGCACAAATCTTGGATCGAGCACATACAATCCCACTACTGTTCAATTTTTGTTTTGTTACAGTGCCTGCGTGCCATGGAACAAGCGAGCTTCAGGAGCTTTGTACAAGTGATCGGTAAATTATCTTTCCTCATTGAAAGGATCGATCCAGCTGATTTATGAAACGTAAGCCTTGACAAGCTCAGAGAAATTGAAAGTTTCACCAGTCCTGGGACAAGTAACTCTGCCATCATTTTTGCTGGCCATTTCCTCAAGAGCCTGCCATACAATCAAAAGAGACGAAACCGTCAACCTTTAAGTAAAATGTTCCATTGATTTATTTTGAAAAATTTCATGCCCTCAAAGCCGCTCTTACTTTAGCGCTATATACATAGCCATTTGGCAAAACAAGTGGTGGGTTCTCTGTATCCATCAGCTCTTTGGTTATGTAGCAAACAAGCTTAGAATGGTGCTGCTTCGAGAATGGCAATGGTGCGGCTAATTTGCGGAAGCCCTCCTGTGACAGTGGGTCTTCTTTGGTACAACCCTCTTCAAAACAAAATCTTAACAAGGTCAAGCAAAAAACAGCAGCAAAAAATAGGTCTTTGATGAAACACTCCGCCAGGTCAAATAATAAATTTGCAAAATTAACAAAGTAAGAATAAAGTTCCCACTAAACTTTCTTCTTGGTATAGCAAAAAATATGTAATGAGGATACGGAGTCTTCAAGGCTGACAAGCCTGCTTGTAGATAGATATTCAGCAAAGGTTCAAGGGTCATGCCAAACAATCTACAAAATTCCTGCTTGAACTGCTCCACCAGATAATCCCACTGCATTGGCTCAAAAAGAACCTACAACCCAGATAACATCATATTAAGGTAAAATACCCAATACTAAAAGGATCTCTATTAGACTGTAATACAATCATTTATGATAGAAGTCTACAAAACAGAAACCTTTGACCCAAATCTTCCTTGCCAATATATGTTTTTAACGAAACAAAGCCCCAGCCCTTTATTGGGTGGTAGCAGATTTATCGAAGGCCTGCCTAGGCACAAGGTGCAGGCGAAGACCACCCCAAGTGTCTTGTCAGCGGTGAGACAAGGTCCCTTTAGAGCGGCACACAAGCCTCAAGGCATGTGCCCTGTTGAGGCTCTAAGGAGCACACCTTTCTTATAAAGCTCAATCTCTTGATTAGATCTTAGGAATAAATCTCAGCCATTGATCGAAACTCCACAATTAAAAGACCAGGAAATTAATTAACCAGCTGATTCAGTAAGGGAAAACGAAGGGGAGGAGTGGAACTTCAAAGAGACCTCACTTCATCAAGGAGTGTGCTTTGCATTGCATGTTGCACCTAGGCTCCAAGAGACCTCGATGCCTTGGTATGTCTTAATCCTTTAACAACTTTGGGTGGTAGATAGAATGAGTTAACCAAAACAATTTTAACTTTCAACTTACAAGAAACTGATCCATATTAAAAGATGAATTCAAGTCCAGTGAAAGACTAAGCAAAAAAAGAAAAGCTACCAAAGAATTTTCATCCAACATCTAGCAATTTCATGGTAACTATGCACACACAGTGAACAGTTCAGGACCTTATCATCAAGAGTTCAAAACTATGATAGGGACAAATCTTTCCATCTCTTAACAAACACTTCATGAATGACTTATAGCAGTTAGCTATATGATCAAGAAAAAGAACCTTAAAACCAGAGATCCTATCAAAAACAAGCTTACCGTCTCCCTTAGATGCATGGTTTTTATCTCAGCCAGGACCTTAGCTGAGATATTAGTAAGTTTCAGTCTAAGAACTGACAGATAAGACATCAGCTCTTATTGTATCGGCAAATATAAACTAATATATTTCAAGATATCACCAACATGATACTAACATATTAGCCAAGATCATATTTGCAATCTTGTCAAGTTCTTCGACATCACTAATTATTAAGACTGTTGTATAAAACAATAATCAATCTCTATCATATTAGCTGATATTTAGATATTTTGGTGGCTATACATTTGCCTAGATATGGTGATATCTCAGTGAATATTAGTTCTTTCAGCCTTCCAATCTGATCAAGACATCCTGGTTTTTTGCTCACATCAGAACTGGTTGCCATTATGCCAATGGGCAGTCCCAAGCATGGATGGGAAAGGTAGAGGGTTGATATCAAATTGACAATCATTCCTAAAAATATATCAAAAATATGAAATTGATCCAAATTTGATACATGAGCAATACTTTGTGACTGAGGATCTCATCAAGTAGATCCCAAATAGATGAAAGGCCTGATGGATATGGATATTGGCATTGGTTGCCCACCAAGTTAATGACATCTCAGAACTTAAAATCCTTATACAGCCATTTCATTCATCCAACTTTAACATCTTCATTACCATCTCTCCAACTTTTTTGATGGCCATCCAGGATGATTTCTAAGCTCCTTTCTCACATAAAGCACAAGATCATTCATACGTCATGCTTGTCACAAAATGGCATCCTTTTTTCTATTTATTCTATTTTCCTTTAATGTCAAGAATAATGTTTCCATGCTTTCCCTATTTCCATGCAATGGCTAAAGTTAAGAGGCCAATGCACAGAACACATATACAGAGAAGCTAGAAAGCTCAGGAGCTCCAGATGTAATAACCACATTTTCCTTTAATTCAATAAATAAACCAAAATGCGACAAAAACAAAACAGATTAAATTCAAACTTCTGACAGACAAAGCAGCCAGACAACCGAACTACATAAAATATAGATAATTGGTTTTTAAAGAGCAAGACATCAGAGTATCTGCCTATTGAGATTAAATTATTCATGGACCAGAGTGGGACCTACCTTATACGATGGACATTCAGTATTGCTCCTAAAAGCCAAAGTTGCCATAACACGCTGCAATTCCTTCATATAAGTTGCTCCCCAGGGTGCAAGATACTTCCGAGCATACTGTATGGCCCGCAAGTTATTGTCAGCTCTTACCAGCTCTATGAACTCCTGAAGCCTCAATTGAAACTCAAGTTTACTCTGCAATTCAATTAAATGATGTTAGTATAGTTAGGCTTCATGAACTTGGTGTATTAATATAAGCAGCAAGCAGGTATTCCAACTACAAATTTCCAGATTGCCAACTACTGGAACTTCCAACAGAAACAAAATGGGGATATTTTCTTGCAAGAAGCTAAGCAAAAACACCATACAAGCAAGGACAGCATATAAGCAAGGGCACCATATCAAGCAAAGACCCATGAGGGAGCTCTCTGTTTTAATAAATCTCTGGCTAGTCGAACGCTTTGCCCCATGATCACTTTCTTTCTATTTTCATTTGTTCCACCTGACCAATCAAAAAGGCTTGAAAAATCATAACACCAAGCCTGCATCAACTCTTTCCAATTAAGTACAAGACCGCAAAACATATCCAATTAAAAAGAAAAAGAAGTTGCAACAAAATCCTCCAACAGAATGGCTGAAGTGGGTCCACCTAGGACAAGAAAAACATTAAATCCAGGTCAATGAAAATTCAGGCAGGGGTTCAGAACTGCATGACCTCAAAGTTTGGCATGCAATCTGGATAACTGTCCAAACTGACTGGGCTTATCATGATTAAATTACTCTCAGAAAAAGGCAAGCTTCCAACCTCTATGATTCCAAACTAAATTTCACAGGAGAAAGGCAGCAATCTATCTTTAGGTCAGTCATTAGGTGTAACAAATGCAACATTTAAATATTAAAAGAACTCCTTAACAGTGTATCAATATCTAAACCCTTACAGCAATCCAAAACAAAAATCTTATAATCATGACCATAAGAATAATTGTTCAGTACACTAAAAGCATGAGAGAGAGAGAGAGAGAGAGAGAGAGAGAGAGAGAGAGAGAGAGAGAGAGAGAGAGAGAGAGAGAGAGAGAGTATCTTCATACTAGATCATGATTCAAATGTAAAACAGTCAATATGCAAGACATGAGATCATAAAAATATGCCACACAATGTGTTGGATCATATAGACATGCAACCTCTTTTCTGATTCAAAATAACTGGCTTCCCTGTGAATGAAGTAAAAGAGAAGAAACATAGAGGCAAGTAGAAAAGGCATATGCAAGAAAGAGGTGTAATAACAAGCCAAGCTGGTAACAAGGTGATTGTGGACAGCCAGAAAAGCAGATGGACAGTTGATTAGAGACAAAGGTTCTCACATTCTCACAGTTCTATTTCAACTCAAATCCTACCAACAAAACCCACCCTTAATCTAAAAAGCACAAATCTAGTAGCTTTATCTTCCAATGTAAAGTAATTAAGCAACAAACTATAGCAAAAATTAAGCATCAACAAGTTCAACATACCTTAGACTTCTTCAACCTGGACTTGTTCTCCGCGCACCAAGCGAGAGCAGGACCTACCTCCTTATTTTGGAGGGAATCAATTACCCTTTTTGCTTCAAGGAAGACATCAATATCGACAAGCTCCTGCCATAGATAGGTATACAAAGTTAATAAAGTCAAGTGTAACAACCATAAGTGTAGACAGAAAAGGTGGAACATTAAAATCATGGGCAAGATGGAAAGCATTTGGCATATTCTTCAAAAAATGATTAGAAAGGTTGAAAGATTTAAAAATCCAAACTGAATAGAAAGTTTGCATGGCCAGAATCATAATTCTGAATGTCTAAGCAATTTTTAATCTGTTTCCTTGCTTCTTGCTCAAAAAAGAAGATGCCGAGCTGTTACATCCCAAGTCTCTTGATTCAGATAAAAATGGAAAATGGTTTTTGCTAAATTATGCATATCACATCTCAAAAATTGCCCATGCTCCTGCCGTGACTTCATTGTGGACATGAATCCTCAAGCTTGTATTACAAAATCATCCAAAGATCTATATAGTTCCAAGTTCTACAATTATCTAAACTTACAGAGTCGATGAATGAGGGGAAGAGAGAGAGGTCTGTGTGTGTGTTCTTGTTTCAAACTTCCTAACTCAAATTTTCTCTGTGTAACTGTCCTATCCAGTTTCAGATCATCATTTAACCCTTTTTTTTCATTGTATACAAAATTCCAGCCTTATTGACAGCATCCTAAATTTCAACCTACCATTTATTCATGTTGGACATATCATATTTGACTACTCTTGTCTATCTCTAGACAAATCCTACCAGAACATATTGGCATCATCTAGGAGAATTGATTAATTCATCTCTTATACAACAAAAAAATTTGCAACTTTGGTTGACAGCTGCATCTAAAAGACTTGCAAGAAAGGGAGAGTTTTTGAAAGTACTTGACATGATGCAGTGGAATTGCTCTCATTGGATGGTGATGGAATCAAAGAAACAACATGCTCCAAGGTCCAAACCAAGGTTTGCCAGCTTGGAACTGGATCCCGTGTTGGCCGACCTACGGTACGAGTCAGTACATCCCCGTATCAGACTGCACTAAGCCCAAACCGATGCGGAAATGAGGGAGAATCGAAGAAAATAGAGAGAGAGAGGGGGCGGGGGAGGGAGGCCAGTGGATACACCAATGGTGGTGACTGGGGAGTTGTGGAGACCCTCGAAGGGCCGCCAAGGTCGTCTAAAAGAGATTAGAGAGAGAGGGAAAAAGGGGGAGGGAGGGGAAGGTGGCAGGGAGGCTGCCAGAGGGCCACTATGGCCACCGGACAGCGGAAATCCACCCACGGTGTCCATGATTTCGAAATAGGGACAGATTGCTCCTATTTCATTGTGTTTTTTTAGACCAATTCATAGTGAAGCTAGCAAACCAATTCCTGGCTTCACTATGAATTGCGTTACCAAAAAAAAAAAAAACACAATGAAACATGGATGACTGCCCCTATTTCGAAACCATGGATGTCGCAGGTGGATATCCACCATCTGGCGGCCACCCAACGGCCTCTCCGCCGTCTTCCCCTCCTTCCATTCCTCTCCCAATCCCCTCTCTCTCTATCTCTCTCTCTCATCTCTCTCACGGAGGACCATGGAGCACTGGAGGCCTCAACGGCCCTCCAATAGCCTTAGTGGGTCACCATCGGCCACCGCCAACCTTTTCATCTCCTTCCCTCCTCTCCTTTCTCTCTCTCTTCCTTTCTTTCCTTCTCCCTCGCTCTATTTTTGTCAACATTCCAAATCGAATACTCGAATTACCCAGTTTGGGGAGGTTTGGCATTCCATGGTTCAAACTTTTGGAAAAAAAGTATTCTTATTGAAAAAATAATCAAGAATTATATACTTGTTAATTTTATGATGTATTCATAGGCTAATCACAACTAATTCAAGACAGATTAATGATACTGTATTTTTGTGGTAAAGGTGTTATTTTGCTATTGTTTATTGTTCTTATGTTTTGACAGGAATGCATGAATAGATATGTTGACAATCTTGAATTCTTTGTTTTTGTTCACTGTTTATTTTTACAAAAATCTTTTCAAACCTTTGGTCAATTTTCTGGATGTTTTCCAAAATCGAAATATTTACCTACAGGTGAATTGTTCGCGAATGCTGAACCTGTGACTATGGATAGGACAAGCCTTGTTAAGTTATGATTATGCATAAAATCTCACTTGGATAAAAAGAATGCATATTTTAATTATTATGTATAATGCAAATGTCATAAGGATCAATATAAAGAGGACCTGTCATGGAGCAGCAAGTAGAAAATCATGCTCTTGACTTAATTGTGACCATAACAATGGCCACTAAGACACACAAAAAACTCAATCAGAGAAGAGAGCTCTTTTTCATGTATTCACTTCCGATTTTTTTTGAGCAATCTAAAAAAGCTTCCTCCATAGCACTATCTAAGACCTTATCGTCAAAACACCTCGTTACTATTGACCGACCCACTACATGGGAGGAAAATCAGTTTACTTTGATCTTACATTTGAAAAAACTGAAGAAGGGAGGACCAAGAACACCCTCTTCCTATGGACCTAAAGAAGGACAAGAAGAAAGGAGAGAAGAATAGGTAGCTCAACTACCATAACCAATGAAAACACATGGTCTTGGGAACATGAAACAATAATTGTACATACATATATATGCATAGCTATGTATGTATAATAGTAATATATGTGTGTGTATACATGTATATGTCAAGGTTAAAAGACCTTCATAATTCCAAAACCCTCTTACGGAACCTCACGAATAAAATTTTCTATGTCAAAGCAATTGAGTTGCTTCCACAACAATGTCTCCCACAGATTGTGAGTTGATACAGCCTATTTCCATATCTACCACCATTAGCAATTAAAGTCATTGATACCTTCTCCTTGTCACATCCATTTCCATCTCTAGTGATACAAGTTCAACAAAAAAGCACAACATGGGAAAGATAGTTAAGTTTCAACACATGCTAGGGAGAGTGAAGACACATGAAGGATACACCTGAAATGAAAAGGGGCAAGCATAAAGGGAGAAGAATTGTTTAAACATTGGGGATGGTAAAGGGAAAGAGGAACAGCATGAAAGAAGGTGATGTAGATCTTATTGGATTCAGCCTTACATGCTTTACACATGAAAATGAAAATATCACAGCTATTAAAAAAATTATACAGTAGATAAAATTCCTAACTATAAAATCTATATGGAGAGAATCATCATTCAGTGCAGAAGAACAAATCAGTAGTAAGAAAAAGAAGTGAAAAGGAATGAAAAGAGCACTCGCATCTGCATGCACATTTTGAAGTTAAAGCATCATGTTGTTCATCCTATATAATACCAGACTGAACTGCCTAGTTTGGTTAGTGTCGTACTGTACAGACCACAAATCATAACGGTTCTTACCAAGCCCAAACTATCCTTACTAGGCCAAACCACTTAGAACCAAGCGGTTTTGGGGGCTTAGCTTGCTAAGGGTTTGGTTTAGGCCCAATTAACCCCTTTCTCTTAATAATTGAGGGACAAAAGGTCACTATACCCTTTTTCCCTCTATTCTACATGTGAGCAATGTAAAAGAGGAGAAAGAGGGGAGGAAAAAGAGAGGTAAAGAGAGGAGATGAGAAATCCTAGACGCATCAGGATTTCCCTAGTACTTAGGATCATCATCCTATACTGGATCATATCCTCCTATGCAGGCTATGGATGCACGCCCTCCGATTTTTCATATTCCTCCCATATCATCCTTCTCAGCCTTTGTCAGATTATGGATAGGATGTTGCTTAGTTCTTTTTTGGATCTCCACCACTATACCCGATAGAACAGCAAAATCAAGATAGCAACCCAGCAGAGATAGCCTACTAGGGTATTGGGTGGGTGGGCACAATACCAAGGCTGGATCAAGTCCCGAGGCCTGACCAAGGTAATCAAAGGCGAAAGGCACCCTTAAGGCGCTTGGGGGGTCTAGCGCCTTGAGGCGAGAGGCGCTAGAAAGGCTCTCGCCCGAGTGAAGTAGGGCGCTAAAATTAGGAAAAAAAGCAGAAAATATGATATATAAATAAATAACAACTAGAGATAACTATTGTAACATGAATTATCATATAATTAACAATTTAAGCATAAAACATATATAAAATAGTAAAATGATCAACTAGTTCAAGTATATGATAACAAGCCATAGGCAGCTCTAAATTCATGAATGAAACAGAAAACATAACAAGCCCTAAAGTTCATCAATGGAGTCTCGTAAATAAAACAGAAAACATAAATAGCCCTAAAGTGGAATCATATAAATGAAACAAAAAAGATAATAGCCCTAAAGCCTAAAGTTCATGAATGGAATCATCAGATTCAGTTCCACTTCCATAGTTGTCATCACTTTTATCTTCTCCTCCATTGGATTTATATCCTTCAACATCTTTTTCTGTCTCTTCTGAATCAGCCTCTGTCTCTTCAATATTAGGAGCTGAATTTGACCCTTTTTTTGACTTTCCTCTTGAGTTAGCTTTTTGGGCTTGACTTCTAGTTTTTTTACTTGCTTCTCCAACACCTGCTGCCCTTGCTACAGCCCCCCATGTCAATTCTTCATCCTCATCACCAAAGACTGTATCATCTTCAGCATCTTCATCAACATAAGAGTCAACACCCATCTTACCAACCAACCATTCATTGCTTTCATCAATATCATCTCAAAAAATGGGGTCAACATCATTTTTATCAAAACAAGCTTTGAAAGCTTGATTATACTTCCCAAACACCAAATCAGTTAGTCTTTATTATGCAAGTTTGTTCCTTCTCTTTGGGTGAATCTAGGAACATTAAAAAAAAAAAAAAAAACATAAGTAATAATTAGTCTATTACTGCATTTATCTTAAAATCAAACTTCAAACTGTTACCCAAAAAAAAAAAAAAAAAAATCTGCTCACACACACTCCAATTATGTTCACAGCCTGATGTGACATGTTAAGCCTAGGATTTTGATTGCAAATTGCTGTAAATGGGGAGTAGAGCTTCCATAAGCACCCCACCATTCAGCTGTATAGTTTATCATAAAATAAGAGCTGTAAGACGAGTGACTAATCACATAATTGACTAAAATTATCTTAGAAACAAGGTAATAAGCTAGTTTTGAAAGCTATGTATCTGGAGCCCTTGTCTATCTTATTTTAATGGCTAATGGAACACCAAAAAATCCCTTAGCTTTTTTGCGAGTTGACCACCCAGTCATGATTTGCTCTTGCACACCCAAATCCTTAACAAGTCTACTTATGCAAGAAATAAGTCCGGTTGTAACTTCTTATCAAACTCCAAATTAGGATTGTCATAAAAAATTTGTGGATTTAGGAAATGGGCAACAACATGTAGAGGTGGGTGAAGTTGGCAATTCCATCTTTCATCAATGATTTTGAATATCTCCTTGTACTTTTCTTCTCTCCCATTAAATGATTTTTCAATTGCCTCCTTAGCTCTATCCATAGCTTCATAAATGTATCCAATAGCTGGTTTTTTTCATCATCCACAAGCCTAAGCACCCAAACAAGAGGTCCCATAACCTTAAGTATATAGACAAAATTATTCCAAAATGAAGGCATAAGGACAATTTCTACCATGCGTTTGGGAAATACTTTCTACACCGTGGGCGGTATAGCTCCACGGACATTGCTCGCGGTGATTGGCTTTCGCGTGGGGCCAAGGCACGACACCCGAAAAAAATTTTTCGCTCCGGCTCCGTGCGAGAGCTAATCACTGTGGGTGGTGTCCGTAGAGCTACACCGCCCACGATGTAGAAAGAATTTCCATTTTCTTTAGCTTCTTTGGCCTATTTACTTGACACCCACTCCTCCGAAGTGAACATAGCCTCCGGTGGATTTTTTTGTTGAGGGATGCATTTCAAGGTAAGATAAGAAGCGCAAAATCTGGTCTTTCCAGGCCTAATAAGCTCCCTTTGCTTTGTGAACTCCCTCATCATATTTAAACTCCAATATACGTGTGCTGCACATTGTGTCCAATATAAGTGGGGTCTTTTTGCTTCCAACAACTTACCCGCAGCTTTAAAATTGGAGCCATTGTCGGTCACATCTTGCACTACATTTTCTTCTCCAACATATTCCACAAACTCATCAAGTAGTTTAAATAGCATATCACCAATTTTTACATATGATGATGCATCTATTGATTTTACAAACACAGTTCTAGAAGGGCAATTGACCAAGAAATTAATCAAACTCCTATTTGTTCTGCTGGTCCACCTATTAGACATGATAGAGCATCCATGCCGTACCACAAATCTTTATGATTTTTCATCAAATCATTTGTATATTCAACTTCTTTCTTTAAAATTGGTACTCTCAACTCATGGTAGCTAGGAGGCTTCATATTTGGGCCATATTGCCCAATAGCTTCTATCATCCATTTAAATGAATCCATACGGGCGACATTCAATGGAATCCCTGCTTGGTAAAAGAACCTACCAAAGTATTGACATATCATAGCTCTTTTCTCCTTATCATATTCTTCATTGATGCTCGACTGCCTCAACTTCCCTTCTTTCCTTGATTGAACCACTGTTTCAGGCTTGTGATACACAAAAGAATCCATTGGACCCTTCAGTTTTGGCTTCTTTAACACAACAGCTTTGCCTTTTGTCTGCACATCTATTTTCTCCACTCTTTTGCCACTTAAATTCAAAAGGCAGCCCTCCTCATCAGGATTCTCAATTTCAAATGTGTTGTCAAAGTCTTCAAAATCTGGTAGCCTATCATAACTAACTTTATTTTGCTTTTTCCCAGTCATATATTCTTGCAACTCTATCCTAACATGTTCTGGACACTTCAAGCACCTTGCAGCATTCTTATTGCCCCCAACCTGATGCAATTTAGCTCTATAAATCCCACCATTAGTTACCTTATCACAAAACATGCAAGTTACAAAATTGGTGCTATTAGGATTTTTCAAATAATTGTACTTCCATGTAGGGTCTTTTCTCTTATTGTTGTTGGTGGTTGTAGAAGAATCCCCTTCCCTCCCAGTGTTTGTTGCTGTTGCCATTAGTATTACCAGCTAGGTAGCTTCAAAAGCAGAACAAATAATTTTAGGATCGTAATTCATTTTTTTAGAAACTCAAAATAGAGAAATATTGAAGAACCAAATAATGGATGGCAGAACAAGAAAAAAAAACAGAGAGAAACAGAACTGGTCAGGTGAGAAGAATGAAGAGAAACCTAACTGGGTTTTGATTTTTTTTTTTTTTTGAAAACAAAGAAAAAGAACTGAGAACTGAAATAGGGAAGTAGAACCAGAAAACAAAACAGAGAGAAATAAAGTTAATTAGGTAAAGAAGAATGAAGAGAAAGTGGGAATAGCAACTGGGTTTTGATTTTCAAACATCAAAGACAAAAAAAACTAGCTATCGTGGGAAGCAGAACAAGAAATAGAGAAAAACAAAGAGGAATGAAACAGGGAAGAAGAAAAGACAAGCTAGGTCCAATGAAAGGGAAAAAAATTCAGCAAGAGAAAGAACCAAAACCAATAATGGAAGACGAAAAAACAAGTTGGGTACCTGGAAAGCTGGCTGTTGTGGTCCCCTTCTGCCTCCCTTTCCTTGACAGTCTCCTTTTCCTCTCAATTTTCTTTTGTTTACAAAACCCTAAGTCACTAAAGTCAAAACTAACTTTTCCATACTAAATGACCACTTTACCCCCATTAGTAATAGAGCTGAGAAGTTAAATGGGTGGCCAGTTTTTTTACACTTTTCAGCTATTAAAAAAAATAATCGTAGAGTTCACTAAGGCGCTTAAGGCAAGAGCCTCGCCTCACTGAGAAAGGCCCTAAAAGGCGCCAAAGGCGTGCGCCTGACTGAAGGTGCATTGCCTGAAGCATCAAGGGGTGATGACCCCTTTTGGCGCCTTGCCTGAGCACCTAAGGCACGCCTTTTGGCACCTTTGACATCACTAGGCCTGGCTACAAATGTGAACTAAACATATTCGAGGAACACAAACATTCGACTTTGAATTGGACATATACATGTATGTTGCATTTCCAATTTTTTAATATATTTTAAATTTTCAATATCATACATAGTTAATTTAACATATATTATACGGTCATGTTTCTTTAGGGCATGAAACATAGAAAACTAGAGTATACTTCACAATATATTACATTTAACATAAAAAATGAACTTAGAAAATCCTATTTTCCACTAAAAACTAAATAAAGAAAGCTTAAAACCTTGAAAAAAAAAGGTTTGTTTGCCGGTATGGGTTGGTATGGTATGTTATTGTACCTATTGCACTGTATCGGTCCTCCTACTGGTATGCAATCCGGTATCAAGATTGCAAACCTTGATTACTCCTTCAAACCTTTTTGGTATGAGTTAAGATTTCTCCATGAACTTTAATCCAAAGAGAAGAAAAGAATGGAGACTCGGTAGGATATTGGGAAAAGATAGGATATTGGAGAAAATAATGTAAATAAGCTAACATGAAAGTGCTTGCCCATCTCATATTTACCTGTTTGCAGCTAATCAACCCCAAAATATTAATATCCAACTCCCCTTCTAACAATGTAGCACACCTTTCTCGTCAATCTTATTCACATAATCAGCAATCCAAATTGCCTTTGTACATTTTAGAGGGGTGTGGCATTGAACTAAGGACCAACTAGGCCTACACTAGTTTCCTCCTAGTGTGCAATGTACCTTCAGTTCTTAGTAGTGACGATACCATAAAAGCAAGATCCAAGAATGCATCTTAATACCTTCACATCTTAGTAGTGGTGACACCAAGGACCCCTCATTACTTAAATGATGAACCAAAATAAAGTTCTAGGCTGCACCACAGCTACTAATCTCAACTCTACATCAAGACATGGCTAATAGTTTGTCTAAGAAAAAGAGAATTCACTTAAAAACCCCTCTAGACCTAAACTATGGCCAATCACCCACTTTTTTACTCTATAGTATGCCCATTTTTTACCTCATTCAGGTCCTCAGGCAATCCTTCTTTAAATCACGTTAAAGCACCACATCTGAGAAGAAATTAACTCTAATCAATCAGCTCATGTCCATGAAAAGGACAACTTTCTTTTTGTTTTCTTTTTTCTTCCTTTTTCTGAACTTAAAGAATACCTTTATTGCATCTGCAACAAAAAGCAATAGGTGTTGCCTACATAAAGTCTGGACTCCCATCATAGAATTACTATTACCCTAGTAGATGTTATGATGTTGATAAGAGCACTGCCTTGCAACCCATGCTTGTTTGATAGATCACCAGCAAAAAATAGTAACAAACCTCAAGATGGCATCATGACCATGTCTTAAAATCCCAAACAAGATATTTTATTGAGTTTGTCGATCTTAACCTCATTGATGCCTTTCTTTTGTGTAGAATTCCTGGTTACAAGCTCCAAAAGAGCTACTTTCATAAATGTATAATGACATCCATATTCCATAACATATGACAGATGTACAAAATAACCTAGCACTTTAATCATCACTTCTTTGCTGCTTCACTCTCTATCATCAAAAGACGAGCCTCTCCAATTGCATCTTCAGCAAGACAATATGCTTATCCCTTCTTACTCGAGGTTACAATCATGTTTTGCTCCAATGTTTCATGGATTCAGAAATACTGACCAAAGGTGCCACATCTCCATATCAGAAGAAAGTCAATTTTGGACCTCTTGTAGTTGTCAACTTGATGTCTAACTGGTCTCAATTCCTTGAGCTTAAATTTTAACTAGGATATAAATGTTCATACTGACATACAGAAGGTAAAGCATGCTGTTGTAACTTCCACTTATTCAGCAATATGGCATGGTACTCTAGAACCAACCACTTGTCGGCTACAAAACTCAAGCCATGTTGGCAACTTGAAGACCATACTTTATTTCCGCACATTATATTCAGTTTTAACCTTGACCAAGGCAATGAAACCTAATATCAACTATAATGCCTAGGAAGAAATATCCCTTCCAAAAGGGTCTTCACTTACTTGAAGCAACCACTTCATGTTGTTCACATTGCCTATGAATTCTTCACTACAAAACTCTACCACATTCGAGCAACCCATTTTAGCTTCATCATATGTAAAAGCTTTTGACCCACCATCATTTGATTCTATGTCTTGGGGATAAACCCCGCTCCCGCCGAAGTCCAGTTCGATGCTCAGCCTAACGCAACCGATAGCCACGGAAGAGCCTCAGCGGCCGAGCTCCTTTGGACTCTCCACGGTCGGGCCTGAGCCGAACTCCCTCCGAGCTCCCCCTTCGGCCGAACTCCTCAGCGGTTGCGTCCTGGCCAAGCTCCTCAGTGGCCGAGCCCCTCAACGGCCGAGCTCCAGTCGGACTCTCCGCGACCGGGCCTGAGCCGAACTCCTTCATCCGACCGAACTCCTCAGCAGCCGAGCTTCAGTCTGACTCCCGCGAGAGCTGAACTCCCCCCAAACATCCCCTTGATCGGACTTCTCCAAGAGCCGGACTCCTCCCAGACACCTCCTTCGGCTGGATTCCTGGATCCCTCATTCAGACGAACCCCTACGGAAGCCAAACTCCTTCCGGGCTCCTTCAGCTATTGTTCCTTTCGGACGACCCTCTCCAGCCATGTTCCCTTCGAGAGTTCGAACTCCTTCGAAATGGGTACACGTCAAAGCTCTTCAACCCTTCATTCGGCCCCGAGCGGCTCAATATCAAGACAGCTGCAGCCATCACCATCAGTCCGCTGCAGGCGACAGCGACCCGCCACCAGGCGGCGATGGCCGTCACCATCAACCCGTTATACGTGGCGCTGCAGACGGTGCCTCCCCCGGGACTGACTCCGTCGGACCTCGAGCGGCCCACCACCACGCGGCTATAGCTATCACCATCAAGCTCCGTCTATAAAAAGGACCCTCCAGATACGCTAACTCTAGGCTCTAAGCTCTCCCCTCCTCTTAGCTCTGCGGAACTCATCCCTGAGCACTCCATCCTATTGGCCAGAACTGACTTGATCGTCGGAGGATCCTACCGGAGCCACCCCCCACCAGCTCCGAGCGGGACTTTGTTTTGCAGGTCTCCAGCGGCGACCTCGTTCACCTCCATTTTAGCTGGATCCGGCGACGATCAGTTTCTGCACCAACAGATTGGCGCTAGGAGGGCGTGAACCTGCAAGGTCCCCTTGTTCTTAAAGGAGTGCTCGGCGACAATTTCTCTCTCCCCTCTCCGAAGATCTCTCTTCTTCCTCTCTAGAGGTCTTTTCCGAAGAGAGAATGCCCCCCCAGGAGAGCTTCGACCCAGCGATCGGCGGCCTCCGTGATCCGATCCCGTTCAGATCCGTCCGCTCCCGCTCCAGCCCTGGCGGCCCAGGTTCCATTCGTGGCTGCGGTGGATGCGGAGCAGTTCAACCTGCTCGCCCAACAGGTTCGTCGCCTCACGGAGGCGGTGCAGGCCATGCACCGGCAGGCCCCGGCACCAGCTCAACCGACGCGGGACTCCCTAGAGCTGTGTGGTCCGATCTAGGAACGACCAACTTGGGCTACCCGACCCTCGATCCCCGGAAGGGGAAGGCAAAGGAGGGAGAGCCCCTGCTCAGATCATGGCTCGACCCAGGGGGAAGCTTCGCACCCGCTCTACCAGAAAACCTTGGAGATCGAAGACCGTGAAAATCTCTTGGATCAAAGGCTCTTAGATATGAGCCGACGAATTGAGGAACTTCGTCACACTCCCTTCTCACGTGGTAATGATATTTGTACTGACCCTCTCTTCTCGCAGAAAATTATGCAGGAACCGGTCCCGCCCAACTTCAAGCTCCCGCAGCTCGAGAGTTACGATGGGACCACCGATTCGATCGACCACCTGGAAGCCTTCTAGACAACGATACTGCTCCACGGCGCGCCAGACGCCATCTTGTGCTGGGCTTTCCCCTCTACCCTTAAGGGAGCTGCCAGAAATTGGTACTCGGCGCTTAAGCCGAGTACCATCTTATTGTTTGACCAGATGAGCCAATAGTTCGCGGCCCACTTCATCAGTAGTCGACGTCCGCGCCGAGGTTCAGATTCCTTAATGGCCATTAGGCAAAGGGAGGGAAACCCATCTGGACTTATGTCATCCGGTTTAATACTGCCGCATTGGAGGTCCGGAATTTAGACCAGTCAATCGCCATGGCTGCCCTCAAGGGTGGCCTTTAGAAGAATGACTTGCTGTTCTCCCTAAAAAAGAAGTATCCCAGGAATTTTGCTGACATGCTAGCTCGGGCTGAAAGTTATGCCCGGACGGAGGAGGCCTTCGAGGCCAGAGACAATGAAGCCAGCGGCAAGCGGCGAATTGGCGGGCCAGGCAGATCCACCGAAGAAGGAAAGCGAAATGAAGCTCGGCCACGTTCTCGGACTCCTGGTCGCGAGCGAGACCGAACTTCCCATCGAGCTCGGAGGCGGGGAAGCCCCAACGGAAAGGCATGCCGAAGTTCTCCGCAGCGCCGAAGTTCTCCCTGACAACGATTCCACGACTACGCCCTCCTTAACACCCCAAAAGCCCAAATGCTGATGGAGATCAAGGAACGACTTCCGAGACCGGAGAGAATGCGTTCCCGTCCCAGGAAGCGCAACCCCAATAAGTTCTGCCTTTACCATCGTGACCACGGTTACGACACTAAGGAGTGCATCCAACTCCAGGACGAGATCGAAGAGCTCGTCAGGCGACGTAGACTTGGCCGATTCCTGCGGAGACTACCTGAAGAACGGAAAGATCGGCTGAGGGCATTACCACCGAGTGGAGGAAACCAGCAAGAAGATCGGCCGCCTCTCGGTGCCATCAATACCATTTTGGGGGGACTTCGGCAGGAGGACCGATGAAGAGGCGGAGGACCGCGGATCCCGTGACCTTTACCGAGGCGGACGGCTAGGGGATCTAATTTCCGCACAATGACGCGGTTGTAATTTCTTTGAACATTGCTGACTACGATATACACCGCGTTTTGATGGATAATGGAAGCTCGGCCGACGTATTGTTTTACGATGCCTTTTCAAGAATGTCCCTACCCGATGACCGCTTGGGGCCTATGAATTCTCCGCTGGTGGGATTCATTGGCAGCGCCGTACCAGTCGAAGGCATAATAACTTTGGCTATGATAGCAGGGTGACATCCGAAACTGGCCAAAGCGTAGGTCGATTTTCTAGTCGTGAGGACTCCGTCTGCCTATAATGCGATTCTCGGCCGACCTGATCTAAATGCACTTCAGACGGTGGTGTCAACCTATTATTTGAAGATGAAGTTCTCGACGAGTCGCGGGATCGGAGAGGTCAGGAGAGACCAGGCTCTGGCGAGGCACTGCTACTCAATCGCCCTGCATAAGGGAGAAAGGTCCGACCCTTATTTTGTTGACGGACTAGGTGTCCGCGACGACCTCACTGAGGAGCGAGGCGAGCCTGTGGAGGACCTCGTCTCTGTGCCCTTAAATGACGGAAACTCGGAGCACGCGGTACAGATCGGCTCCAATTTGGCAGACGAGGTTCGAGAGCAGCTCGTCGCCTTCCTCAAGGAAAACACGGACGTCTTCGCTTGGACCCCCGCGGACATGCCGTGGATTGACGCCGAGGTCATGGCGTCGATCCGAGGCACCGGCCGATAAAATAAAAGATGCACCGCCACGCCCCGGAGAGGCAAAAAGCAATTGCCGAAGAAGATTTCACAGGAGGAGGAATGAAGTTCGGTCACGTTCACGACATCCCAGCAAAAGCGAGGCCGAACTCCCCCTCGAGCTCGTCATCCAGGAAGCCCTGACAAAGGGGCATGAAGTTCTCCCGCAGGCCTCACATAGAAGGTGTCACAGGGGGCGGCATGAAGTTCAGCCTCGCTCACGCCAACGAAGGGGCATGAAGGTTTCACAAGAGGACGGAATGAAGTTCGGCCGCGTTTACGACCTCCCAGTGCAAGCAAGGCCCGAACTCCTCGAGCTAGCCACCAAGGAAGCCCCAACGTAAGGGCATGTCGAAGTTCTCCCCAGCGCCGAAGTTCTTCCCGACGACGATTCCGCGACTACCCCTCCCGCAACGCTCCTCGAACTCAAACTCTCACGGAAGTTAAGAACCAGCTACCAAGATCAGAAGGAGTGCGATCTCCCCCAAACAGGCATGATCGAAGTAAGTACTACCTCTACCATCGCGACCATGGTCACGACACTGAGGAATGCATTCAACTCTGAGACAAAATTGAGGAGCTCATCAGGAACGGACGGCTGGGTAAATTCCTTCGACGCCAGCCTTAAGCAAGAGAGGATCGGTCAACGGCACTGCCGTAACCCGAAACAATGGAGGTCGGCCGCCTCACGGCGTCATCAACGTTACCCCTGGGAGGAGCTTGGTACTTCGGTGATTCGTCATCTCCCAGCGTCAAAGTCAAGAGAAGCTTGCTCCAAATTGAGAATGCCAGCACGAGATAGAGGAGGTCGTGAAGGCCAGCATGAGATAGAGGAGGTCGTTCGGCCCGGGACTAGCTGTCCGAGGGAACCCGGGGGAACAACGCCCCCACGACCCTGAAACGGGGATGTGCTGTGAGTGACTTTCCCTTGGTAAAATTCTCCCCCTTCAATAATATTGTTCCTGTGCGCAAAAACTATGTGATGACAGGAAAGAAACAAGCGAAAGTGGCCCGTTAGGAACATGAGAAAAATCTCGTCCTAACGCAAGTAAAGTCGAAGGCCTCGTTCATCTTAGACGAGACGAAGGGAGACAAACGACGGTCCGAATGTGCCCCCATAGCCCATTAGGAAAGGAGGAGAACCTCGTCTTAACGCGAGCAAAGTCGAAGGCCTCGTTCACCTTATTAGACGAGATGGGGGGAGAAGCACGGACGACGGTCCCAATGTGCCCCCACAGCCCGTTAGGAACAGAAGGAGAACCTCGTCCTAACGCGAGCAAAGTCGAAGGCCTCGTTCACCTTAGACGAGACGGGGGAAGAAGCTTGGACGACGGTCCCAATGTGCCCCCACAGTCCGTTAGGAATAGAAGGAGAACCTCATCATAATGCGAGCAAAGTCGAAGGCCTCGTTCACCGTAGATGAGATGGGGGGAGAAGCACGGACGACGGTCCGAATGTGCCCCCAGAGCCCGTTAGGAATAGGAGGAGAACCTCGTCCTAACGCGAGCAAAGTCGAAGACCTCGTTCACCTCAGACGAGACGGGGGAGAAGCACAGACGACGGTCCCAATGTGCTCCCACAGCCTATTACGAGCAGGAGGAGAACCTCGTCCTAATGCGAGCAAAGTCGATGGTCTCGTTCACCTTAGATGAGATGGGGGGAGAAGCTCGGACGACGGTCCCAATGTGCCCTCACAGCCCGTTAGGAATAGAAGGAGAACCTCATCCTAACGCGAGCAAAGTCGAAGGCCTCGTTCATCGTAGACAAGACGGAGGAAGAAGCACGGACGACGGTCCTAATGTGTCCCCACAGTCCACTAGGAACAGGAGAACCTCGTCCTAACACGAGCAAAGTTGAAGGCCTTGTTCACCGTAGATGAGATGGGGGGAGAAGCACGGACGACGGTCCCAATGTGCCCCCACAGCCCGTTAGGAACAGGAGGAGAACCTCATCCTAATATGAGCGAAGTCCAAATTCGAGCTTCGAAGTCTGCAGGAGATAAGATCTCTCCCAAGCGATCGAGCCGACCTCGGTCGTAGGAGACAAAATCTCTCCCAAGCGCCTGCATCAACCTCGGCTGCAAGAGATAAGATCTCTTTCGAGCGACGGCGACAACCTCGACCAAAGATAAGATCAGAGACAACCTCGGATAGAGTGCCCGAGGCAACCTCGGCCAGAGATAAGATTTCTTCCGAGCGACCGAGTCAACCTCGGCCAGAGATCAAATCAAAAGACCACCTCGGCCAGAGCGCCCGAGACAACCTCGACTAGAGATAAGATCTCTCCTGAGCGACCGTATCAACCCCAGCCGCAGATAAGATCTCTCCTAAGCGATCAAGCCGACCTCGACCGTAGGAGACAAGATCTCCCCCAAGCGCCTGCATCGACCTCGGCGGAAGATGAGCCTCCCCCGAGCTTCAACCTCAACCAGCACGGAGCTCGGAAGAGGACTTCGGCAGCTGTCTTTTCTGCACTCCCTTCCTTTGAGTTTCGAATTCAGAAGTGGGGGGGACTATTGTTGGAGATAAATCCTGCTTCCGCCGAAGTCTAGTTCGATGCTCAGCCTAACGCAACCGGTAGCCACGGAAGAGCCTCAGCGGCCGAGCTCCTTCGAACTCTCCGCGGTCGGGCCTGAGCCGAACTCCCTCCGAGCTTCCCCTTCGGCTAAGCTCCTCAGCGGTTGCGCCCTGGCCGAGCTCCTCAGCGACCGAGCCCCTCAGCGGCCGAGCTCCAATCGGACTCTCCACGGCCAGGCCTGAGTCGAACTTCTTCATCCGACCGAACTCCTCAGCGGCCGAGCTCCAGTCGGACTCTCTGCGGTCGGGCTTGAGTCGAACTCCTTCATCCGGTCGAACTCCTCAGCGGCCGAGCTCCAGTTGGACTCTCCGCGGCCGAGCCTGAGCCGAACTTCGAACTCAGTAGCCGAGCTTCAGTCTGACTCCCGCGAGAGCTGAACTCCCTCCAGACATCCCCTCAATCGGACTTCTCCAAGAGCCGGACTCCTCTCGGACACCTCCTTCGATCGGATTTCTGGATCCCTCATTCAGACGAACCCCTACGGAAGTCGAACTCCTTCCAAGCTTCTTCAGCTATTGTTCCTCCCAGGCGACCCTCTCCAGCCATGTTCCCTTCGGAAGTCTGAACTCCTCCGAAATGGGTACACGTCAAAACTCTTCAACCCTTCATTCGACCCCGAGCGGCTCAGTATCAAGACAGCTGCAGTCATCACCATCAGTCCGCTGCAGGCGACAGCGACCCGCCACCAGGCGGCGATGACGGTCACCATCAACCCATTGCACGCGGTGCTACAAACGGTGCCTCCCCCGAGATTGACTCCGCCAGACCTCGAGCGGCCCACCACCACGCGGCTATAGCTGTCACCATCAAGCTCCGCCTATAAAAAGGACCCTCCAAATACGCTAACTCTAGGCTCTAAGCTCTCCTCTCCTTCTCTTAGCTCTACGGAACTTATTCCTGAGCACTCCATTCCTGTTGGCCAGAGTTGACTTAATCGTCGAAGGGTCCTACCGAAGCCACCCCCACCGGCTCCGAGTGGGACTTTATTTTGCAGGTCCCGGCGGCGACCTCGTCCACCTCCACTCCAGCTGGATCCGGCGACGACCAGTTTCTGCACCAACATTATGAAAATAACTTTCCTCCACCAAAGTCGGTAAACTCAGTCAAGGTTCACTGTCTGGGTATCACTATACTAGTACCATCCTATTGCAATGTTGGTATGCCTAAAATGGGAGCCGATTCAACATACCAAATGTTGGTATGCCCTCTATATCATGTACCTATTCGGTATTAGTATGGTATGGTCGATACACATCAGTATCGACCCATATGGCAAACCTCGATTCAGTTCTAAATTCAAATACAACCCTAATATTATGTATTCAATTATCAACAATGACATTTTATGGTGTGCAACAATGTGTATGTTTTATTTCTTAGTTGAATTAATTTTCTGAGTATTGCTGCATTTCTCTAATTTTTTGATGTTTGAGTAATTTTCCAAATTTCACTAGAGCAAACTTAATGATCAACATTGGACATGATATGTCTTGTAAATATGTCATCAAATCTTGGAATATGGTTTGTTTGTTATCAATTCCATTTAGATATAGAACAATGAGGGATGAAAACATTAATAAATTCCGATTCTTCTGAGATATGGTCACAATCATCTAGGAAACCCAAAATTATCTTTTAGGTAGTCACTTCTTGTTAACAATACTTTTTATTGTATTATCAAGTGTTGTATCATCTAAAAATCTTGGGATTGGATCCTTAAGATATCATTCTTTCTCCTTAATATCTAGTCATCTTTTCTCTGGCCAAATTGCAAAATTTGGCTTCCATGTCTAAGTCCCACCAACATATGCACTTTTGCGACTTCTATCAATATCTTAGATTCGACAAAAAAATTCATCAACAACAAATTTCACATGACTCCATAACATTGTACCTCTCTAGAACATTGAATATATACATTGTCATTCTTCTAATAGTGGCATAATGGAATCAATTAGATTTGCTACTTTGGTATCAATTTGATGGCAATCTGACTTCTAGATATTATGTCCAGCATGTACACCAGCAGCCCATCTATTTCTGATTCTGATTATGTCCAAACTTTACAAACAATGAGAATGATGAATCAGCAGCAACGATAATATAAAGTTTTTACATTGACAGATTCAAGAAATGGCACTGATCGACAAATACTAGCAAACTAACAATGTTCATCCTATGTTTGTAATAAAAATAAACAATCACATACATAACAAGTTAGGAGAACAGGCCAAATTCTTCAAGAAAACCAGTCTCAGATCTACAAAAGGAGGAGAATTAGTCCCAAAATAATACCTGAATATTGCTTGTCTCTGCAAGTTTCTTGGCAGTATCATAATACGACATTCGCAGCATATAATCGACCAGGATGCGCTTCAATCTCGTGTTGCTCCATTCTGTCAAGTTTTCGACGTCAATCGAATCCAAATGGTCCAGCCGAGCCCGGCATCTCTGGGCCTGCAAATTCTCTGCCCTACTCCCTTCTTCCAACTGATTAAAGAATCCAAATTACTGATAAATCCCATGCAAGAAAGCAAAAAGAAAGTAAAAAGTAAAAAAAAAAAAAATAGGGAGAAGGTTCAAAATAAAAAAAAGGAAATTGTGTTACCTTGCGCTTGAGGCCCTGGAGGCGGGAGACGAGGGAGCTGAGGTGGTTCACGGCGTCCTCCTGGGACATTGCATCGGAGCGGTCGGCGGCCTCGGCAACGCTGGAGAGCACAGCGGAGACCTCCTTCTCGGCGCAGCGGTGGTGGGCGCGGATCGTCTTCTTGAAGTGCTCCAGGGGGACGCGGAGGAACTGGTGCTCCAGCTTGAGCGACTCCGCGAGCTGGAGCATCCGCGAGGAGGGCGGCGACGCCGCCGCTGCCGCCGCGGCCGGGGTGGACGCCGTGGGGGCGGCGGAAGAGTCGCCGTTGGCCAGCGACGAAGGCGACTCTACGGCCATATCCATGTCTCAAAGGAGGAGGAGGGGGGAGGCAAGAAGAAGAAGCGATCCGAGAGAGGGAAGGGATTAGTATCGACGGAAAGGGGGATCGACGCCCATTCTTGGGTGACCGTCGGGCTGCAAATATCAATGCCTTCGTTTTCTTCCCTCCGAAGTTTTCCTCTCTCCTTCGGAGAGATAAAAATATTGAGATCAGATCTGGCTGAAAGTAATCATTATGGGGAAGGAAGAGGCGACGGACGCGGTGGTTTGCTTCCGCACGGTTCTCAACCAGCAGCGGTGGGATTTTTTCTCTCACTCTTTTTGGGTTTTTCATCCGGAAACGGTGAGAAATGCTGGCTATGGAAATTAGAGACTGGCACGTGATTTGCACGTGGACGTGGATTGATCGAGCGAAAATTAGACCGTGGTCTTGGATTCCCCATGCTGGTCAAGGACGCCAGTAGGCGCACTTTACAACGATGAGGCCTGGCAAAACCTAGCGTGGGGTAAAAGCCTTTTCACGATTCCTTGTTCTCCATCCTCCTCGCCCCAGCGCCGGCTTCCCTCAGGCTCGGAGTCGTCCAATCCACCCCCAAATCCTCCACCCCTCCGGCCATGGACGACGTCTGCGAGGGGAAAGACTTCTCCTTCCCTCGCCAGGAGGAGCGTATCCTCCAGTGGTGGAAGGAGATCTCCACCTTCGAGACCCAGTTGAAGCGCACCGAGTCCATGCCGGAGTACATCTTCTACGACGCCCCCCCCTTCGCCACCGGCCTCCCCCACTACGGCCACATCCTCGCTGGAACCATCAAGGACGTCGTCACCCGCTACCAGTCCATGACCGGCCACCACGTCACCCGCCGCTTCGGCTGGGACTGCCACGGCCTCCCCGTCGAGTTCGAAATCGACACCAAGCTCGGCATACGCACCCGCGACGACGTCCTCGCCATGGGTATCGATAAATATAATGAAGAGTGCCGCAGCATCGTCACCAGGTACGTCAATGAGTGGGAGGAGATCGTCACAAGGACCGGGCGGTGGATTGACTTCAAGAATGATTACAAGACCATGAACCCCTCGTACATGGAGGGCGTTTGGTGGGTCTTTAAACAGCTCTATGACAAGGACCTCGTCTACCGAGGGTTCAAAGTAAGAAAAAGATGATCTTTTTGATGATTTATGGCAGCTTTGTATCTTTGTCTTTGTCGCTGCAAGACCCCACTTTCGAATTTTGAAGCCGGGCTTAACTATAAGGCGAACGAAGTCCCTTCTTCTTGTGTTGTTTGTTCACAATTGTTTCTGTATTTCTCCTGTCTTCTTAACTTCTTGGGTTCACAGGATGTGCCGGACCCTGCTATCATGGTGTCATTTCCTATAGTTGGTGATCCGGATAATGCAGCTCTAGTGGCATGGACGACGACTCCATGGACGCTTCCCAGCAATCTTGCTCTCTGCATCAATGCCAATTTTGTCTATGTGAAGGTCGGTTACTTCTTTTATGGAAACTTGATAATCAACTAGATATGAATTTCAAATGGTGACTTGTTGTGCATGCCCATTCCTAGTGCTTATGCTTGACCATGTCAGAGTGTTTCTTATGAAACCAGGATTAAGTGATAAATTTGATTTTAAAATATTTGCATATCTGCCAAGTTCACAAAGCAAAACGTGATTAGTGCTTATCAAGGTTGTGAAAAGGACTAGGGATGCCCTAATCTCTTGCTACTGCAGAACTCTCTCTCTCTCTCTCTCACACACACACACACAAATGAACTGAGCCAGGTTCGGGTCCACTAGAAAGAGTTAATGAAGGTGAAACTTAATAGATTTTCAACATCAAACCATCAAAGTGCAATGTAAACCTCAATTCTCGTACACCTTTTTCTTCAGTCATGCAATTCCACTAGGAAAGCCATCTTTCTAATTTCATGCCCCAAATCTTGGATCATTTTTTAAATTCCGGCAACTCATACTATGCAATTTTGCAGATCCTGATCTCATTAAACATCAGAGGTACAAATCTTGTATCCGTTCTTGCATCATTCATCTGTTGGCTATTCTACTGACTGTTTTTGAATTCTTGTGGAGTGTGTTTCCCTCATGGTTCATTTATGGTTAAATGTTTTATCATTTATGATCACTGAATTTTTAAATAGTCATATCTGCACTAATGTGGTTGATGTTCATCTAATTGTTTGTGACTTTCATTGAATGCTTGATCTTCTGTTGTTTAATTGTCAATTATTAAATCAATGGTTTAACTGCTTCTTGTCTTGTCATAGCAATTTCACATCTATCTTCAAATTCTCAACCATCTGATCTGGTTCGGTGCTTTATAATGTCACTGTTACGTGTATATTTCTTAGACCACAAAAATATCTAATGAAGTTGCTCGATTATTAAGCCCACTCTTTTCTACTGGTTATCATTCCTTTCTTATACTCTTGATGCTTCATTCTTTGACAACTTTTGTCCCCATGAAAAAGGGAAACCACTTAAGCTAGTGATTCAGCACCATGGATGATAATATGTGATACCAAATTAATGTAAACTAGACTGGTGAAATCTGGTTAATAGATTTAGATATTGTTCTAGTTTCTAAATAAGATTTTAGCATGCCGGAAGAAATACAGTGGCATCTCAAATCCCTAAATGCGAGAAAAGGGTAGTTTTTAAAACCCATTTCCAAATTTATTTAGAAATCAGAGTCCATGATGCAATGAAGGTGGAAGAGAAGAAATTTTATTGGAAATTAGTTCATAACTACAAGCATGCTGTTTCTTTTCTAGACATAAGGTCTACCATATATTCTTTGATCTAGAGACTAAAAAACATCTGTTTTTTTTTTTTTTTTTTTTTTTTGACTTGCTGATGTGGAATTCATCAATTAGGAATATGTGCTTTCATAACCATTATGTTGCATTAGGTATGCAAGATGAAATTTCTGCCTTTATTGCCCAAACTGGAACTTTAGCTCCAAAAAAAATGCTTTTATCTTGTCAGCCATATCATTCCACAATCTGTCCATATATTACTTTGTTTCATCCATCAGGTGGATTCTCTCCATGTCAATTTGCTGAAAAAAACTTTACCTTTTGTGGAAGTGTTTTGTGACAACTAAAGTTGTCATAACCAGGGCACTGCTTTTTGAAGCCCTTAACTGGATTCCCCTTACATGGGCAAAGATGTGATGGTTTGCTTTTGTTTGCTTCAGTAACTTAATACATTAATTTCCTGTCTAGCACCCATAGGTCTTGAACATGAACTCTTGATCTCATATGATTTACCTTATCTATTAACATCATGCACAGACAAAGTGGAGGCTGTACCTGACAGTTCGGAACAAAATTTGTACCCTTAACATTTGGAGGGAGGGTGCGCTTCACTTGATCCACTGGTTTAGGTTCGGAATGGAGCTTCATTTGCATATTGGATGGTTGAATCTTGCAGAAATTTTCAGTCTTGTTGGTCTTTTGGGATCTTCATTATTAGTTGTGAAGATTGAGAAGTCAGTTGTGACTCATGACCATTTTGAGAGGAGGTGGATTTTATGATAGTGAGATTTGAGATTGCTGCATTTGATTTCCTAGCCCTGGTATTTAAACTATACTTCCTTTTGATCATTATGTACGCTTCTAGCATGTGCATCTTTAGTTGGTCATTGTTGGTCATAAACCTATGATGTTTGCATGATGTGACATACCAGCCCATCTGTCTTTGGCATGAATTAGAGATTTGAGGAGCAGAACATATGCCATCCGATCACTTGATGTGACTTTGTAAGAAAGTTCTGTTAGGATTTGATGCCTTGAATTCGACCCACAGTAGACGAAAACCCCGATGCAGAGAAGTCCAGCTCGAAGAGCACGTCGTGAGGAGCCTGAAAAGATATATTTTTAGTGGGGCCCATAGCATGCGGCAAGTGGGGCACGTAGCATCCGGCATGTGGGGCCTGCAGCGTGCGGCCCAGACTTGCAACGTGGCAGCCTGACGCGCAGGCCCGCGGAGCTTGGCCTAGGCGCGCATGGGCACACGGGCCAGCCATGTGCAGGTGCCCAGGCCCAGCGTAGGCGCATGGGTTCTGGGCCTAGGTGCAACCCGCAGCATGCCAATGCATGGGCGCGCATGCTGTTGTGGTCTTGACCTAGATGCGGCCCGCAATGCGCGGACATGTGCAGGCACGCGTGTGCGGGGCCCAAGCCCAGGCGGGCATGCAGGCAACCATTTCTCAGGGGTTTCATGCGGTCCATGGTGGATCGGTGTGGTTTCCCCCGATGTTTCATGGGGTTCGCGTAGATTTTCATGGACCAAATGCGCATTGGGCGCGATTGGACGTCTATAGAGGCTCCAGGCACGATCTAGATGGTGGCTGGGCGTGCAAAACCTATTTAAGTTTCAACCGGACTCAAATCTCCGATCTCAAGTGGGTTTTTGGGCCTATTTAAAGGTATGCCATGCTGTGGAGCAAGAGAGGCATGCAGAGAGGCTCTGGCAGCCGCTGAGAGGAGTTTGGCAGAGCATTGAGCATGTGCAGCCCGCAGAGCAGAGCGTCAGGCAGAGCGAGACAACGGTCATGTGAGTGGCCGTTTGGCATGATGTAGCTGCTGAGGGTCTTTTTGAGGATTTTTGAGAGAGCATTTGTGAGGATAGCTTCTAGTTAAGAGAGGTTTGTGTACAGCGAGTAGAGAGTGGGTATTCTTCTTTTGTACTTGTTTTTCTCTTTTATAGTGAAGCTTGCATGCCCCGTGGAACTAGTATTTGGGCTAATCCACGTACCTGATTGTGTTCTCGTTTTATTTCTTCTTTCTTCCTGCTGTCAACAAAAGAGTACTGGATCCTGAGGTGGTGGTGTTCTGGCCAAACATCCACAATAATTGGTATCAGAGTTAGATTGGTACCAGGATAGGTTGCGGCAGTGGTGATCAAGATTGAAGATGAAGAAGACAGACACAATCAATGTGGAGATCAACCGCGAAGGGTTGATCGATGCTCTCTTGTACAAGAAAGAGCCGTCTACATGGAGGATGCCAGCAGGAGTCCAGTGCGAGGTGGAGTTTCAGGTGAAGATGGATTGGACACGAGATGGGAGACTCAGGAGGATGAGCTACGTCGTCAGGAGGTTACCTTGAGCAGGTCTTAGGTCAGGTGGAGCACATCACATGATGGAGATAGGATCGAGCGGCCTAGCTTGACTCCTATATTTGCCCATCCATGAGTAGCAGGCGATTGCCCTAAGGCATAGGGGCAAGAAGATCCAAAAGCTCTCAAAATCAGGTGGAGGCCGAACGTCGAGTCGAGGTGAAGATTGTTAGGATTTGATGCCTCGAATTCGATCTATAGCAAAGAAAAACTTAGATGCGGAGAAGCCCAACTCGAAGAGCACATCGCGAGGAGCCCAGAAAGATATATTTTTAGTGGGGCCTGTAGCGTGCGGCAAGTGGGGCCCGCAACGTGTGACCTGCAGCATGCCACCTAGCCCTGCAGCGTGGCGGCCTAGGCGCACAGGCCCGCGAGGCTTGGCCCAAGCTCGCATGAGCGTGTGGGCCAGCCACGCGGGGGCGCCTCGGCCCAGCGTAGGTGCGCGGGTTCTAGGCCCAAGCGCGGCCTGCAGCGTGCTAATGTGCGCGGGCGCACGCTGCTGCATCCCTGGCCCAGGCACGGCCTGCAACCCGTGGATGCACGTGGGCGCGTGTTTTGCTGCGGCCCAGGCGGGCATGCTGGCAGCCCTTTCTCAAGGGTTTTGCATGGTCCATAGTGGTTCGGCATGGTCCCCCTGATGTTTCACGGGGTTCACGTAGATTTGCATGGACTGAACGCGCGGTGGGCACGATCGGATGACCATAGAGGCTCCGGGCGAGATTTGGACGGTGGTTGAGTGTGCAGAACCTGTTTGAGTTTCAACCGGACTCAAATCTCTCATCTAAAGTGGGTTTTTGGGCCTATTTAAAGGTTTACGATGCTGTGGAGCAAGAGAGACAAGCAGAGAGGCTCTGGCAATCGTCGAGAGGAGTTCAACAGAGTGCTGAGCATGTGCAGCCCGCAAAGCAGACGCAGGCAGAGCATCGGGACAAAGCAGAGCATCAGACAGAGTGAGGTAGTGGCCGTGTGAGTGGCCGTTTGGCATGATGTAACTGTTGAGGGTCTGCTTGGGGATTTTTGAGAGAGCTTTTGTGAGGATAGCTTCTAGTTGAGAGAGAGTTGTGTAGCGAGTAGAGAGTGGGTATTCTCCTTTTGTATTTATTTTTCTTTTTCATATTGAAGCTTGCATATCCCGTGGAGCTAACACTTGGGCTAATCCACGTACCTGATTGTGTTTTCGTTTTATTTCTTCTTTCTTTCTGCTGTCAACAAAAGAGGATATCAGATCCTGAGGTGGTGGTATCCTGGCCAGACATCCCCAATAAGTTTAATATATGTGATTATCTCATTTCAATAAATAAACAAAAATTAATTTGTGGAGGAAGGAGGATTTTGGGATGAGTGGTAGAGGAAGAGGTAAGCAGAACTGGCAAGAAAGGGAAGAAGATGTAGAATCTTCTGCCAAAGATATTTCGACTTCTGAACCTCAATGATTAATTCAGACACGGATTCCTGATCTTAAACAGAGCAAACCAATAAAACAACATATCACTAAGCTGTCTTTGTTATTTACATAATTTGGTCTACTCATGACCTATGCTTAAAAATTTTGAAACCATATCATATAAATTGACCTTTTTCCCTTACCCAAAGTCAAATCAAATACATCAAAGAATATACATAAGCTATATGTCCAAGTACCTTTGTGACTTGCACCAATTCAGTCTGAATTGTTGCTAGGTTTTTTTTTGCAAGGTAGTGAGCACATTTGAACATTCCTTTTGATACTTTTTTTTGGAAAATGACATGGCTGGATTTTTATATTTTCCTTGTTCTGAACTGCTTTCTGAAAGTTGTGCTTTAGGTTTAGCATTTAGCATATGCAACTTAGCTTTCTTTTACTAGGCTCAAAATGTCATATTGTTGAATCGACTACCATACTTCTCATAATCTCTCTCATGTGCTTTTTCCCACACACTTTCTTTCTGTGGATCTCATGGTCCCTTAAAATAATCAGGTTCGTGACAAGTTTTCTAGGGCAGTCTATATTGTTGCGGAGTCTCTCTGAGTTGCCCATTAAGAAATCAAAACCTGATGGACTAGTTGCAGCCATGCAAGATTCAACACTCTCAAGCTCTAAAGAGTAAAGGAACCAAAGATGCGGAAGTTAAGAGTCAAACTGATACTAGGTCATATGAATTGCTTGAGAAAATTTCAGGATCTTCCCTGGTGGGTTCGAGGTATCCATTTGCATTTTTTCCTTCAAGGATCTTCTGTGAATACTCTATACTGTCTCTCATATCAATATCTTTTTGTTTATTCCTTTCTTTTATTTATTGAAGATCAATTTGCTTTATGTGAAAATTAGTCAATAATTAGCAAAAAATAAGTCCAAAGGCAGAAGGAGAACCTATGCAAAAATAAAGTTTCGACGGGATAAGGAACTTCTTCACCCTTTCACTTACTAGTTACCCATTCATCTTGATCCAGCACAGGGAATGATGTGGGTAGAGGCATCTTTCTGTGCCAAACTATTAATAAATGAATCTTGTTCATGCTATCTACTGAGTAAACAAAAATCTTTAATTTAGTTTAAGAAAGACTTACTCTCAGAAGAAGTTACTCAACCTTTAAGGGCTGGTCTTTGATTTGATGCTGCTTGAACTTCATAGCACATTTGTTAAAACTTTTTTCTCCATAATCTGGGTGAATGATATATAAGTTGAGAATGAGAACCAGTAAGCCATTCAAGCTTCTTGAGATTTTCTTGTCTCTTTTCATAACATCACGTCCTCTTGCCTATAACCTTGACTACTCATTCACAAATCTTTTAAGGCCAAATTCTTTAAAAATGTTTAATGTGTGTTGTGCAATCTATTCCTCGGCTCCTCCACTTCTCTATTGCGTAGCTTTGCAAGCTCTTTGCTAGGGAACAAGATGGAAAGCACCATTTTCTATCTCCATACATCCCTCCACAATTTTTGTTTATTTAATTATTTTTTTATTTTTATTCTACTTTGCAATAGAGAGCACAATATGAAAATTGACATGTAATAAATCAAAGAATGTGGCAAGACTGATTTTTTTGAAGCGATCCCTTTCTGTGAAAAAATCAGGGAATTTTCAACCTCATTAATCATCCATTAAATTTCAATCATGGTATCCTGATCTTTCTTTCTATAGTATCCATTCACAGACAAGCTTTTCATTTACTGTGTTGTAATCTGACCGTTTTTGTTATTAAATGTTGACAAAACATGTTGCGTGAATGTCAATGTCAATCTTTCAAAATATTTGACTGGAAAAGGAATCTTCAAAAATTTGACATACTGGCATTCATGGACTTCTTATAAGTCATATCTACTTGCATATGGATGCATGCGTACTGTGCAAAGACTGGAACAACTGCTGCTGAACTCAAAAAAATGGACAACTTGGAGCAGTGCTACATCTGATGCTACTTGCAAGAAATTGTACTGTTTGCATGGATGATGCTTCCTTTATATGATTCTATTAAGTGTCAAGGAGTGTTGCGGAGTTAAATTATCTAAAGAATTCCATGCTAAAAGAGAACCAAAAGCACAATGCATTGCCTAGCAATGTTGATA
This sequence comes from Cocos nucifera, assembly GCA_006176705.1. Lineage (NCBI taxonomy): Eukaryota > Viridiplantae > Streptophyta > Magnoliopsida > Arecales > Arecaceae > Cocos > Cocos nucifera. The sequence goes on along the minus strand of QRFJ01000120.1, from coordinate 1,236,315 downwards.
AGTTCATATAATATTTAAGGAGATGAAGTATGCTTCTCTTGAGAGGAGAGTATAAACTCCTAATGATTCCAAAATCAATAATGGCACATCCAAATCAATGATCCACATCATTGATATGATCTATACCACTAAAAATGCCTAGAAACCAAAAATCATGTATTTTGGAGGCCTCTGGTCTGTGCATTAAGTGAATACAAAAATAAATAGTTAAAATGATATGAGACCATGTAGTGCTGTAATCTAAGCATTAAATCTAAATATACATATTTTTAACATGTGGATATTATGATCAATAAGGTGATTCCCAATTTAAATGTTTTATCATGTATTTTAATGCACTAAGATAATGGAAACTATCATTTTTATGTTTACATGATGCATAATTAGAGACCACCAAAATATGTGATTTTTGATTTCTAGGCATTTCAGTGGCATAGATTATGATCCATAGTATGGGTCTTCAGTTTCGATGCCCTATTATTGAGTTTCAAGTCTAGTAGATACCCTGTCCAAACCCCACAGTGGTGGGAGCATCATGCACCGAGGCTTGAGAGGAGCATAGCCATCTCAATATTTAAGCATGATTAACTAACAAAATGTTACTCAAACAAACTATAACGTTTCAAATATCTCTTTTTTTCAACTTAAACAAATTTGCATATGTTTTCAGTGCATTTGTTCGATTCATATCATCAAAGTTCACAGTCCAAGGTTTATAGAACCGACCCGAACCATCTGGTTCCAGGCGTTTTGAACTAAACCGGCGCCCAATCGGCCCGGTTTGCATGTGAAAATCGGGACCCAGAGAAAAAAATATAAAAAATAGGAAATCGCCGGTACGGACTGGTAAGCTCGGTTCAATCTAGTTTGGCCCCCCCCTTTTTTTTTTTTGGCTGTTGGATGGATCTTTTTTGAATTTTTTTATTATCGATACGGACCGGTACGGTATGGTATAGATCAGTACCATACCGTACCGATCAGCAACCAGCATGGTGTCCGGTACTGGTATATAAAATCTTGGTTCACACCCTTAATTCTAATAAGATAACATACATATTTCCTAAATCAAATTTTGGTTCTGTCATCTTCTTAATGTTAGGCATGTTTCATGTTTATTGTCGATAGTGTATACTGACTTACTGGGACATTTGTTAATGCAGATACAAGCCACTTTTTGATTATTTCTTGGAGTTCTCAGAAACAGCATTCCGGGTGGTTGCAGACAATTATGTCACTGATGATAGTGGAACTGGGGTTGTCCATTGTGCTCCTGCATTTGGTGAAGATGATTATCATGTTTGCATTGCTTCGGGTATTATTCAAAAGGTTAGAATTGTAGGGACTTATGGTGTCTGTCTTGTATGCAGGAGTTCATGACATCATTTACTCACTGTTTATCAAAGCATGCATTTTAGTGAACAGAAAAATTCACCATATATTTAGTGTCTTATAGTACAGTGTCATTATGGGCATCAGTCTCTCTCTATCTATGCATACAGACATGCTTATATATATGTGGATGTATGTATGCAGGTTTATAGGAATACAGACAAATATCTATACACATAGATTTACAGATGTGTACTTATAGATCCATGAATATGATATGCATGTATGCGCCGAGGCACATATACATCTAGTCAGGTTTGGATATACAATGTGCTTATATATTTTACATACAGGGATTGACTCAAATGTTCTTCAGGCATAATTAACATTGGTCTTGCTGATGTGTGAAAATGCATGGTTGTTCATCCATTCAGAACATTCATTGGAATCCATGGATCGCAAAACATTTACATTCCAAAATTCTAGTGGTTTGGAGACTCCAACCTGGATTAAAACAAGGCATCAATCTTGTTATTGAAAAACTGCCCTGCTTTTAACCACCAGTTGGTGCCAGCATGGATGATATATAGTTTCTAAGTTTACAGAATGCTGCTGAATGTTGGTGTTTGGGGATGTTATCATTCTTCACACATTCTGTATATATGATGTTGGATGTTTAATCCATATCTGATTCTTTCATATGCATATCCTTCATGGTTTATGTCCATACTAGCCTAATGTCACAAATGAAAAGAAGCAAAACTTAAACTTTCTGCACTGGGTTGGCTATCATTCTTCAAGAAAGGTTGTCGTAAAAATGCTTTTACATTCTCTACATCTTTTTACAATAGGACTTTTTATTACTTATAAGAGATATATGGATGGGCATGTTGTTGTGGTAGATTTTTTCTCTTCAACCATATCCTTGCAGAAAAAAGAGAACTGAAATCGCTTTGTATTTGAAATTCTGAGCATGAGCTTGTAATTTCTTAATGTTCTATTGTCTGGTTATCTAGGTCTGTAGGATGAAGACCTTATTGTGGCAGTTGATGCTGATGGTTGTTTCACAGACAAGGTTTCTGACTTTCATGGGCGCTATGTCAAGGATGCTGATAAGGATATCATAAATATGGTCAAGGTAAGAATTGCAGCTAATATTCATACACTTACGAAATATTTTCTTTCTGTTAGTTTAGATATGCTTGGATGCCATTTTTCTGTTAACTATATTCTGCTAAAGTTACAATAATAATAATAATAATAATGTGCAGTATGCTTGATAGCATTTCATGGTAGAAATGCTTCTGGTATCACATTAATAATTCTGTTAAAGGTTGGATAGTTTGAATTAAGTTTGCCTCAACTTGTATGACAGTACATAGTAGCACCATAAAGCAGAAACTGTTCTGAAATAGGAAAATCATCTCAGGTTTTATGATTTGCAACTGAACTTTTCTGCTGTTGTTCTGAATTTTCAATATAGTTTTTAATTTTGTATCGTTTCATATATTGTCATTCAGCCACACCTAGCTCGGGGTGATATTAACTAATTCAGAAAATGTGATACTGGTCCAACCCAGGTGGAGTTTCATGGTTAGAATATGTAAAACTTTTCCAACCCGAAGGTGTTTCATGTTATAACTCATACCACTTTGTCTAACCATTTGTTGTGATCTGATTGTTTATGATTTTTGGCATTTTTATCAATTGTTTTGACTCTTGAGCATCTTTTACATGCTGAAAGACATGTTTATAATAAATTTCAACAGGGAAAAGGAAGACTTGTGAGTACAGGAAGTATCACCCATGCATATCCTTTCTGCTGGAGATCGGACTCTCCTCTCCTTTACAGGGCTGTTCCAAGTTGGTAAGCGAAGGTTCTTGCATCATGTGGATTAGTTTATTTCTTCTAGGGTTGGTTTGGTAGCTATTGTTATGGCGTGGAGTTTTAACAGCGCTATTTTCAATATCCTGTTATCCACATGGTCTTGATTCCATCAACCAGGCCTGTATCTCAGTTATTTATTCTGCTCGAATGCAATGAAAAGTGATTTATATTAACTTTACCTTTTCATTGTGGCTTTGCTTGGAAATTTTAAGGTGTCGTTGTCTGCTATTAAGATTTATAAATAATTATAAACACATATTTTAGTTGGTTTATCGAGTTTATACTAATCCTGCATGAAGATTTGCGTTAAACCCATGTTGCACCTAGAATTTGTTTGTTACAAGCAATTTTGTTAAGCTACCAGTATGTAGTCATGTAACAATTTTTATATTCTTATAGTAATTTTAGTAATTATTTGTTTAATATTGTATTTTATAAATTGGTGTTAATTCAAAATTAAATCTTCTTGGTAAGGTAGGAAATTGGCCCTTAGTCAATGGGACATCTGGAAAGCCAACCTTAAGGGATGTGACTAAGCCTTTGTTCAGATACATGGTGCTTTTGGGGTAGTATTTTGAGTGAAATCCATTCCTTCCCATATGTTATCACCATGACACCGTCCATGACCACGAGAAGGCAAAAATTTGTGGATTCAAGGTATTCTTTGTCATATTTGAAGCATTTAAATGATAGAAAAAGACAATCTATCCAAAAGAGATTAAGTGAAATCGAAACAAATATTATTACCTTGATGTGCTAGCTCAAATCTACTATAAAATAAGGATTTGATTAGCGTGTCCTGTTGGCTGCCCTCAACCCCTCTAGCCCACCACCTTTTCAAAATCCAACAAAATGCCTTAAAAAGAAAAACCTGGCCTGTACTGCTTTCTGCTGGTTATTGCCATGTATGTCAAATTCATGTGGGCTGATATGGTTGATGTGGTTTGAGGCAAACCAGCACGTTGCATTTAATGTGCCCGTGTTTTTCTGACATAATATATGTTGTCTTTTGCTGACCATAAAATTCACCGGTTTGTGTCTGTATAATGACATTTAACTTAAAGGTTTGTGTTTTTTTTTTAAAAAATATGATTTTTAGTCAAGAATGGAATGCTAAGCACTTCAAATTTGATTACTAGTTTTATCCTGCATCAGAAAAGAGTGTGGGCATGTTCTCATTTGATTGCAGTTTTTTTTTTTTTTTTTTAATTCACATTTATCGTATTCCTTATGGTAGAATTAATAAATTAAAATAGTATTGATGAAATGGGCAATAGTTTGTAATGTGAGTCATGTTCTTTTATTGCACTTCTTTTCCCTTTGTTGTCCAAATTGACTCATGACTTTGCATAAGGGCATATACTTTCAAATATTTTAATAAAATGGTATTGGCGAACTGGGTAACAGTTTATAAGGTTAGTCATTTTCATTTATAACACTTCTTTTTCATTTTCCATCTATGTGCTATTTCTTGAAATATATGCCCTTTTGAAGCTTTTGATAACTGTGCCATTTGTAAACTGAGCAGCTGACAAACTTTAATTGGCACTTAACGTCAAAATGTTCGGTTATTTCTTCTAAATAAATTTGTATCATGGGTGGTTTGAAGTTAATGAATTTTTGCAATTCTAAGTTGACTGAACCTTTTAAAATGCCAATTTTAGAACATGCCGGAATTTGTATCTTTTTCCATTGCTTCTATTCCTATCATCAGAATACATCTAATAGATATTGATCACTTTAAGAATGTGTTTTGTAGGTTTGTTGCTGTTGAAAAGATTAAAGAGCAGCTGCTAGAGAGTAACAAACAGACATACTGGGTTCCGGAATATGTTAAGGTTTTACCTTTTGCACTCTTGTGTTTCCTGAATATGTTAGGAGTTTGTACAGAGAGTTGCATGGCTGGTTCTATTATTTGAAGAAATCATGGGCAATTCAAGTTCAGAAAATGACTTGAAACTCAAACAAAAAAAAAAAGTAAAGATTCTATATACCTTGAACATCTTTCTTTCCCTAGCTCTAACTAATTCTCCTGTGAATGAAAGCAGTTGAGTTTTACGCATTCTGTATCATCTTGTCTAATTTGTTGGCCATTTCACCAGAAGATTTTTTTGAATAATTCATGTTTGACATTCATTCATTGTCATGTCAGATTAACCTTTCTTGTTTTGAACATTGTGAATATCATCTATTGTATATGCTCTGCCCAAGGATTAAAGTGCTGTATGTCTCTGCTGTTTCAACCTGGCATTGGCATGGTTGGTGTCATGCCATGGCAGTGCTTGGCATGCCTGACACACAATTTCGCACATAGGCATGCTACATGTTGAGAAGTCACTGAAATGGTACATGCTGGTCCATTGCCAACAGGCACAGCTGACACCTTGATTTTTGGATAATTAGCTCTCTTGGTACTCCACTATTAATTGTTGAGTACCTAATCTGCATTATTATTGAATGGGATTGCCCATCTAGTGGCTGTTCTTAATCTTTGTTCTACTAGCCTCTCCGAAATCTGTCATTATCATTTGTGTTTGATGCCAGTATATGCATCTACTAGAATCACATAGGAAGGGAAACAGTAAGAGAAGCATGGCACTGCCACCCATTTATTTTTTGAGAAATTCCTTAACTGTAGGAAAAATACCTCTTCTTTTGTTGGAACTTCCATAATTACTACCATAAAAAGGGCAGCTAGTGCATGAGGCTCCTGTCATTGTGGGGTCTAGGGAGGGTTAGATGTATGCAGCCTTATCACCATGTGTTGAAAGGTTGTTTCTGTGTTTCAAAACCATGACCTTCAGGCCACAATAGAGCAACCCCAACGCTTACCCTCCATAATGATTGCTATAATTTAATGAAATATAGATATCATTAGCGCCTTATTTAGTGTGATGGAAGGTGTCATACCCATTACCATTCTTTCCTAATAATTCAAGTACCTCAGTTAGCTTCAAGATGGAAGATGGTTCGGATAGATTGTCCCATAGTTGAGATGATCTTCCAAGAAGCAAAAGGATGTGATAAGAGATGTTTATTGCAGTCATGGTCATCTGTTTATTTACTTTGATATCCTACGTGATCTGAAGCACATTTTAAGTCAGATATCTTTTGCATTTGGTATGATCTTGCCTGTGCCTTTCTATTTGCTTTTCTGCTTGCACAATTTGTATTGCAATTTCTGTAAATTTATGTTTCTACGCTGATAATTTGACTACAGGAAAAACGCTTTCACAATTGGCTGGAAAATGCTAGAGATTGGGCTGTTAGTCGAAGTAGATTCTGGGGTACCCCTCTTTTTGTATGGATTAGTGAGGATGGTAAGGAGAAAGTTGTTATTGGTTCTATCCGTGAACTTGAAGAAAAGTCTGGTGTGAAGGTTTGTTCTTACCTATGATTTTGTGTTTCACTGTTTCCCCTTCAAGTTGTTCAGTTTCTCACTTCAAAGCAGCATGTTAAGGTAAGCATGCCGGCTTACATTAATTTGATGTATCTGGCAGCTCAACATAATTTTTCTTTGTATCTTTTAATTCTTTTATCTTTGGAATTTTTGAAATTAAATTATGCTATTGATGTTGATGTATCTGTGTTCCATCTTTTTCTGTTTCAATATTTTACTTTTCAGGTTTTGTACTTGATTTTTCATATATTGCTATCTATATTATATTAATCTTTATTGATTTTGGTTTAGGTTACTGATCTGCATCGTCACTTTATTGATCATATTACACTTCCTGATAGTCATGGTCCAGAGTATGGTGTGCTTCACCGTGTTGAGGATGTGAGTATTTCTATTTGCATTTTACTATATCTACTAGCAATTTTTGTGAATTCCAGAAGCAAGCTTCCAGACTCAGATCAAGAGGAGCATGTCCCAGAGTACCTCTTGTTTTGAGAAATTACTGTGAGAGTATGAGATAACATTTTTAAAATTAAGAAAATTCCTTATGGATCCTTTTTTGTTCTGCTTTCTCTGTTAATCCGTGTTAGTGAATGAAGATGGTCACCGGAGATACAGTGAAAAATTTTTCTTTAACGTTTAACCCAGAATCTTTTTTATCTTCAATGTTAAAGTTGGAAATTCTTGATCAATGTGTGGTTCTGGAGATTGCTATTTTTGGTGTTACCCAATGGCTGCATATTCAAGAGATGTAATATAGACAACCAATCCATTTAAAATGAAAACTTGTCTTTTTGTGAAACATCTTATTAAGACATGCTGCTGCTAAGGCTTCGTCCAAGATCCATGATCTCACTGCAGAGTTTTTATATTCTTATTTTTAAAATAATAGAAAAAAGGAGGAGCACGACACCAAGTTCATTTAGACACTGCATGGTGTGTGATTGATCTTTATTTGTTTCAAGTTTTGCTAATCTTGTGAGAGTGGTTCCATATAGTGAGTTTATTGATATATATATTTATGCCTATATTCTGTAATTCTAATTCATATTGTGGTTAAGGTTTTTTTTTTTTCTCGTTTTTTTTCTTTTTGTGGATTAAAGTGTCATTTGATATATTTTCTCCTTCTTGAGTCCAAGAATTCATTTAAAATTTCATTTTCAATGCCATCTGACAACACATCAACTGTTCATTTGATTGTTTCTTAGTGAAAACTGAGAATGGGCTACTTAATTAACTTGGCTTAATTTGCATGAGTGGATCCATTACATTTTGCACTAGAATTGGTAACAGCATGTGCAGCCATCCAGGTCTTCTCGTGGTAGGTTCTCATTCATGGATCATTTCATTTAGGAAGTCCATTATATATATATTTTTGTGATGCTCTTGCAATAAGTAGTTTTTGCTTTTCCATGACACACTCCCTTGATGGAGATTGAAGTGTAAGATTAGCTTTTATGCTCATCTTAAGCCAACATTCTTGGTGAAAGAAATGGATCTTGAACACATTGAACATAGTTTCAATGTGTCATCTACTGTATAATTTGATAGCATGCCTTGTTTCGTTTATCCTGCTCTACAGTAAACCCTCAATCACCAGACTAAAAGATATCAGCTGAAATCATTGTTTTTTCTACCCTTCATGTTCAGCTAATTAATATGTTGCAGTATCCAAATTCTCCCCCATAATGTGAAACTATCCTTTGAGGTGCATATTACAAGTAAATCTAGCACCTTAAATATTCAATACCTAGATCAGAGAATTATGGGAAATGATCTGAAAAAGCTTCCAGTAACACCACAGTAGTCCTTGATGGGAAATGATGGCAAAGAGGAGTCATAAAGCTGACCTCTTATATATGGGACAACAGCTGATGGTGTTTGGTTCTGGACCTTTTTGCTTATGTAAATTATTTCATTTTTTTTCTTATGATTTGTCTCCCTCTTACCTTTTTTTTAAATGGGGAATAAGTTGATACAGCAGATGATTAGTTACATATTTTCAGATATTTGATTGCTCGTTTGAGAGTGGGTCCATGCCATATGCGTGTATTCATTACCCGTTTGAGAATGTTGAACTCTTTGAAAAGAATTTTCCTGGACATTTCGTGGCTGAGGGCCTTGATCAGACTCGTGGATGGTTGGTTTCTTTTCCTTCCACTTTTGACTTAAAAATCTATTTCCAGTTGATACAGTGATTATAAATTTGTTTATCCCAGTTCCCCTCATCATCCATGTCATTGCAAGTCATCTAAATGTACAGCAGTTTCTGTAGGTCGGATTTATTATTCTTTTATGCTTCTAATTTTCTGGTTCCTGGGTCCTAAATGCATGAATTTGAAAATTTGGCTTGTTTCCTACTTTTTTTTGAAAATAGAATTAAGTTTTCAATTTTATCAAACTATAAAATATGTCAATTAAAATTAATTAATTATTATCAATTTCAATGATAATATGAATGTAGATACCTGCGATCCTTGTGGACTTAGACTTGGTTGCTAATTACCTCCATTAACTATTATAGTGAGCATATTGAAGTGTATGATCTCTTTCTTGTTGGTCCTCTCCTACTATTATTGTTATTATTGTTCAGAATACATACATACTTACTATTATGGCCATTATCATCCAATAATACATGCAATATTTTCAAGTTCATGTTTTCAGATGCTTCTGAGTGGCCTATATTCAGAAATTTTAATCAATGGTGTCCTCGAAGCATTAACTTATGATGTGCTTGATTTGTCCTCTTGATACTAGTACCTTAGTATGAATGTCATTGCAGGTTCTATACTCTTATGGTGCTGTCTACTGCATTATTTGGAAAACCTGCATTTAGGAATTTAATTTGCAATGGTCTTGTCCTTGCTGAGGATGGGAAGAAAATGAGCAAGAGATTGAAGAATTATCCCTCACCTATGGAAGTCATAGGTGACTATGGAGCAGTAGGCAGTCATTTATGTCAGCAACATAGTACTTCCGTGAGAATTGTTTATCTAAATTTCTGTTCATCTTGAACATTTCTTGTTTTAAACATAGAGAAACTTCGAGGGGTGTAATTTCTATTTTTGGTTGCTGAGTTTGCATGAAATACAAAATTTGAAGTTTATGTTCACAGTAGGTTTTACATTTGTTTCTTTCAGGATGCTTTGCGGTTATACCTCATAAATTCACCAGTTGTGCATGCAGAACCTTTGCGGTTCAAAAAGGATGGTGTATATGGTGTTGTGAGTGCTGCTATATATTCTTCATTTCACTACAAGTCTTTCATGAAACTGTCATGCCTTTATTTTACTGTTTTAGGCTTTATCTCTTATTTAAATTATCAGATATTTATTCTTATGTTTTTCTTCATTTTAAAATTCTTTTGGTTCAAGCAGGTGAAAGATGTCTTCCTTCCATGGTATAATGCATATAGGTTTCTTGTTCAAAATGCAAGAGACTTGAAGTTGAGGGTTTTGATCCATTTGTTCCTATTGATTACACAATTCTTCAAAAATCTTCAAATGTGCTGGACCAGTGGATCAACTCTGCTACTGAAAGTCTAGTTCACTTTGTTCGCCAAGAGATGGATGCATACCGGTTGTACACAGTTTGTATGCTTACCTTAATTATATTATTGAGTGTTGCACAGACCCTAGTATGCTAATGCTTTTTTTTTTTTTTTGGTTACACAAACCCTATAATGCTAATGCCTTTTTTTTTCATTTTGTAGGTTGTACCATATCTTCTAAAGTTTATTGATAATCTTACAAATATATATGTGCGTTTTAACCATAAGAGACTAAAGGGGCGTACTAGAGAAGAGGACTGCAGGATATCACTTTTCACTCTTTATCATGTATGAAGTTCTTTCCCTCATTTTTCTTGGATATGCATACTCATGGCTTGCACAACCATTTCTAAACTTATATATGGTATAATTTACTGCAAGTTATTCTTTTTGAGCTCTGAAAAATCACCTTTTTAGTTGTTTCATTTTCTTTCTTTTTTTTAAATGACTGTAAGTTTAGAAATTTGCCTTGGTCTTTGTTATTGTCATTTGTCACACTGTAAGATTTAGCGTAGGTTGGGTGGCTTTTGTCAATAGCATTCATGGTAAACTATGCTTTTTCAAAAGAGTGTTGCCAATCTATAGGCATATTACTCTCTCTCTCTCTCTCTCTCTCATGGTTTTCATCACTTCCTGTGTACAATCAAATCCAACGATATGCTGTTGAGCATCAGCTTTTTTGAAACTCACGGTCATGCAAGCTTGTCAGTAATGAATTATATTCATAATCTTTTGTACCAGATAGGAATGGAACGTGCTGTGTCCATACCCAACTTGATTCGGTTTATTCTTGTTTAATCTTTCTAGTAGATTATGTTGTTGCAGATGCTTGTTATGCAGGCAACAAAGGAATTCCATCTGTCCTTAAGATGATTTCTCATGTAGGATATCATATTAGAAAGCAATCACCTTCTGTGATCTTAGACTATGATTGTGTGCTACAGGTGCTTTTAACTACTTGTACAGTGATGGCTCCATTCACACCATTCTTCACCGAGGTTCTTTATCAAAATTTATGCAAGGTTTCTCTCGGGTCTGAGGAAAGCATTCATTACTGTAGCTACCCTTCAGCAAGAGGGAAGGTAATAATGCTCTTCCATAATCTTCCTATCAACTATTCATCTATCACTGTCAAAAATTCTTTTTCCTTTATCTTATTGTGCATTTGAACAATTATCATGCAAAATTCTCAGAGAGAGGAACGCATTGAACAAAGTGTTGCAAGGATGATGACTGTCATCGACCTTGCCCATAATGTTCGAGAGCATCATAACAAGCCTCTTAAAGCACCACTTAAGTATGTTTGATCGTTCTCTTATTTATTCAACTACCTATCACTTTTTATTTATTTTAACTAACCTTTTTTGTCTACAAATTTAGGGAGATGGTGGTGGTTCATCCTGATACTGATTTTCTTGAAGACATCACTGGGAAACTGAGAGAGGTTTGTAGAATTAGTAACCCAATTTTTAAAAATTAAGCAGTGTTTTCTTTTGAATTGCTATTTTGTTCTAACTTTTGAAATAAGGTTGTTATTTTTCTCTAGCCATGGTGCGTGAGAATTTTCTTGTTTTATGGCCATGTGTCATGGTCTGTTTTCTTTCAACGGTCTAAATTTGATATTTTGTCCAACATTTTTTATTTGGATGAAGACACACATTGGTATGCACTACACCTGCTGGCCATTTGCCACCGACTCCTTTGAGACATATCAACTGTCGAAAAGATTATCACTGAGAAATAGAAAATATTGATAAACATATGTGGCATGTGTGATATGGTCTTGTTTTGAAAGACTAACTTCTTGATTTTTTTTAGCTACAGTAATATCCTCTAAAACGAGTTGTCTTGTGATTTCTTCTCACAATGTCCGTCCAAGTCTTCTTTGGTCCCCTCTTGAGCTATATGCGGTGTGGCAACACCAAACCCATCATTGCCGTGCTCTGATTTTCCAGTCACTTCAAACTCTTTTACTTTATAGTTTATACCTTAAGTTCTCCTGAACATCCTACTCTTTGTTCCATTCTGGTATGCCCATGCATCTTTGAATTTCCTATGTTTGATTGGTGTAGAAAATCTGTCTTTGTGACTCTGCACTATACTGCTTATTACTAATAGAATAGTTACTATATATTATTAAGCTTATGAAGCAGAACAAAATACATTTTGCAAATTGTATAATTTATAAAGCAACATAACCAGCTGCTGATAAATATTGAGAAGGCGATACAGAATTCAAGGTATAAACGGAGATTGTAAAGATCATGTAAGGGCATATTATGTCATCATCACTTCATAAAATTATAAAATGTCAGAACTCAGAAGTGTTTAAATTGGTCATTCTTCATTTTGGTTCGATGAAAATAGATATACTAAATATCGGTTCTTGGACATCTTATGTGAAATGCTTGCTTTAATGGTTTCAAATCTTGGTGGAAATTCCTATTCTGCAGTATCTTCATTATCATGTGTTGTAAGATGAAACCACCTATTATGTGATTTCTTAAAACTCAGGAACAGTTTATCTGCCTACAGTTTGTATGTACTTTTATAGTTCGTCTCTTGACCATCACAAAACTGTTTAGCCGAAGTTAGTTCAATAAACTAGAAAAGATTTATCTATCTATTTTTTTTTTTAAAATGCAGTAGCTGCTTTGCTCCTCAATCAAGATGATGTATTTGGCAGTATATGCACGTGTTTTTATGTACAACTGTGCAGCCATACTTGCTTATTTTATAAATTTTCTCTGTGCAACTCCTGCATTCTTCAATCAGCTTTGTTTAATTCATGATGCTGTCATCTTATTTTTTTTCCTCAAATTGACCTCTTCTTGGAAATATGGTTATGCTTGTAGTATGTGATGGAAGAACTCAATATCAAATCAGTGATTCCATGCAATGATCCTTTGAAATATGCTTCTTTACGTGCAGAGCCTGATTACAGGTATGTTATGAATTCTTTAATAATTCTGTGCCCTTTCCATGATTTGTTATTTTATTTAATTTCTTTTTTATGTTTTCTCATAGTATACTTGGTAAATGGCTTGGAAAATCCGTGGGTATTGTTGCCAAGGAGGTCAAGGCAATGTCACACGCTGACATCTTGTCATTTGAAAGATCTGGAGAAGTTACCTTCTCTGGGCACTGTTTGAAGTTGACTGATATTAAGGTTCTTCCTCATATGCTTGCAATCATTAATATGTTACTTTCAACTTATCTATTGATTTAGATATTTATCTTTATGGAAAACATCCTTAGAGATTCCTGGGATATATATATATTTATATATATATATATATATATATATATATATATATATATATATATATATATATATATATATATATATATATATATATATATATATATATATATATATATATATATATATATATATATATATATATATATATATTTTGAAGATCTGAGATGTAACTATTTTTAATTCAGTAGCTACATGATTTGGTAAGTGCTAATAGTTATGGACTATAGTATATTGTTGCTGGAGGAACTTTTACAGATGCTGCAGTAAGTTGCTTTGGTAGTTACAAGTCAAATGTGTTAAACTCTATTTTGTAAATGGCTAGTTCACTTCATTATATCTGATTGAATTTTGCATTAAAGAATTGAGTCTTTTCTTTTAGTGCTTTTGGAATAGTGGATAAGACTGACATTTTCATCCATACTATTTTACAGTTGTTCATGGTTTCCACAGAGACCACCAAATTTGGCTACCTTTTTCCCAGATACAGTTTCATATTTAGAATGTCAAATAAATTGCTTTTTTCTTTATGTTGCTTCTTTCTCAATGTTATGCATTTTTTTCTTCATAAAGTGTTATAGCTTCATTGTATTTAAAATATGTAGCTCGTCATGATTATATAAACTAAGAACTCTCTAGTGTTGAAATACTATTTTTTCTACTCTCAGGTCAATAATTCTTCTACCATATGCATTTTAAAGTGGTTTTTTGAGATTGATAGTTTTTTTCATATATTAAGATGTTTATGCTTTGTTTTATTTCTTACCTATGCCATTTGCAAACAAACAATAAGAAAATCATCTGCTCATTTTTAATATGTACCTTATGTTCTTCACGTCTGCCTGGCTTACATTGTTTTGGTGTTATTGATTAATGGAGATACTTCTTAATTTTGAGTTCATCTTAACAGATTATTACGATTTATTGTTGATGGTTTACGTTCATCATTATTTGGTGTTCTTTTCTGCTTAAGGATGTCCAAATAGTGAGTACAACGTAGATTAGTTACTCAAACATAGAAAACGTTGATATTTGTTCCTCCATGGAATAAACAATGCTGGGATCAGAAAATTGTAGGACCTCCAAAATGCTTAATTATATTCTCTCATATTTACTGTTGTTCCATGAAAAGTTATGAGACAATGTTATTACACTTTCAGATAGTGCGGGAATTCAAGCATCCTGCCAATGTAAAGGAGAAAGAAATAGATGCTGCTGGTGATGGTGTAGGATGGCTCCTCTTTGAACAACATACTGTAACTTAAGGTTCTATCTGATTTCTTCTGTTTTGTTCAGGCGATGTTTTGGTCATATTGGATTTACGAGCTGATGAGTCGTTGTTTGAGGCAGGAGTTGCTCGTGAGGTAAAATATGAGAACTTTGGCGCTGGAGTTTCTGTTTCAGAATGTAATGACTCCTACAACTTATCGTTCCATTATGTCTTTCGACCTGAAGATGACAGTGTTTGATCTACAGAAGTGTGATGAGCAACGTATTGGTGGATTTGAAATGAATTTACCTGCATAATGCTGATGAAACCAGCCCGTTTCTACATTAAAATGAAAATGTGGGAAGTTCCCACCTTCTTTGAAGATAAAGTTTTTTCCTTATGTCTGATTTCTATTCCTATCAAAAGGATAGGAGAGAGAAAGCTCTACTCTCTCAAAATTCAGGAAAAATCATAGAAAATCGTGCATGCCACATCATGAATTTCAAACTAATTGGGTTCTTCTTTCCTCATCCCATGCAGAAAATATATATATATATTCCAGAACTCTTTTTTGAAATAAAACTTTTCTAATTTACCTTCTTTTATTAGAAGTTTCACTTATCCAAATCTCATTTTTTGATTAGAACGGAGCTACTATAACTAAAGAAATTCATGGATTGAAAATGTAAATGAATGAATCTTTTATTCGTAAATTTTTTTTTTAAAAAAATACATATAAGAATTCTTATCCGAGTTGAATGCTAGTTGTGATGCACTTGTAGAACGCTAGTTGCTGATAATCCTTTTTTTTTTAGAAGACAGAAATATACTAAATAGCCTAAAGGATTTGAATTTCTTATATGTACATATGTATACAGAGATCATTCGTTTATGTATGTTTCACTTATGAAATATTTCATGACAATAAGATGAAAGTAAAAAGCTTTAAATATGTGATCTTGATAGTCTCATCAAACTGACTGGAGATGCTGGTCAAATGATTTAGAAAATGAGTCCTTAAGTTTACGGATTTTGGTTAAAACAGTCATTGTCCTCTACAAGATTCTTCATGCAACATAGGCAGCGGTGCGAACAAGCCAAGCCAAGTAGGAAGCTGCCCTGGCTCAATTCATCATATGAACTGGTTTGTGATCTACCCAAGCTTGACAATGCATGTTCAAGCTTGGGCTGATTTGTGATCTGAACTGAGCTTGTTATCAAGCCAAGCTTCTGTTTAATTCTGCAAACATGGAGTTCAGCCTAGCTGGTTTTCAAGTTAAGCTTGAAAAAAGTGGTTGAGTTTGGTCTTCTCCTATGAACTTGAATGACTCTCTTATGAAGCCAAACCCAGCCTTCTTGTAAACAACTCAGTTCATGCGCACTGCTAAACTAGCTTGATATTTTGTAATTTATGATTCTCTACTGTTCCATTGATTTGAAAAATAGGTTGCAGACGCAGCAGTGCATAGGCTTGGGGTCAAATCTCATGAAACTTAATAAAATTTCCAATTTTGGGTCGAAATGAGTTTTATTCATTCCAACTGTTCCTGCCTTCTGGAGGTGCAGGCCAGCTGAGCTGAACCAAATATAAGCTGCTCTGATTTGGCTCATTATATTGAATTGGAGCTGAGCTTTATAACAGATGCTTGGTATTGGTTAACTGAAGTAGTTTGTTATTGAGCCCAGCTCATGCTTCTATACATTTTTACAATCCCAAGTGTTCAAGTTTGGTTTGTTTATGACTTGAGAGCTCGAATGACATTTGAGCCTGCCTAGTTTCATAATTGGACAAGCTCAATGGAGCCTGTTGTTGAGCTGAGGCTGAGCTGTTTGTGAATTGTTTGGTTCATTTGCATCCCTACACATCTCTCCATTTCTTTCTTAACCCACCACCTGATTATTCCTGAAGAAACTTGTTCCTCATCCAGCCGGCCTCCACCCAACCCACCATTCCTCCCCCATATCTCCTCTAGATTCTTTTCCTTCCCTTAACCATAACATTTTTCGCCCTTTCCCTCTCCCTTCGCCTCCACATCTGCTTTGAGGTTTCATTTTGGTGGATTTGTTACTAATCAGAGGCCAATTTTTATCTCTTCATTTTACTGACCTTCCATTTTAAGTAACCCCATGCCATTCCCTTGCTACTTTTTCATTTTAATTTTTTTTGTATATTTTAAGTGTTGGCCGTTGTGATTTTTTTAAAAAAATATTTTTAATGAGATCATAAGGATTTATATGGAAACTCTGTGTGAATCTGAACAAACTTTTAACGGTCCTCACCTTGTTACTAAGAATAAAGGCATTTCAACAGCACTTATTGAAGTCATCATTGGGGATTACGCAGTTATGCATCGTGTCAAAGTTTTGGTATCACAAGTTGGTCAAAAGACGAATCTCTACTTGTTTATTGTGTTTACTTCCTTTTATATAAATATGGTTGGCTGAAACTGGAGCATAATTCATTGTTATTCTCTTGTTATCAGTATATAATTTTTTATTGTTTGTGGTTGAACATCTAAAGCATCTCCATACCATTGTGAGTGACATATGCTGTGCATGACGGTGGAATAAATTTCTGATTCTTGACTAGTCTGTAAACTTCCTTATTGCAGGTTGTTAACAGAGTGCAGAAGTTACGAAAGAAAGCTGGACTTGAACCCACTGATATTGTGGAGGTTTACTACAAACCTTTAGACAACGACAAGCATATTTTGGAGAATATTGTAAATTCACAGGTAGAACCTTGATGATTTTGAGTAACATGCTACTTTGATTGTTGTTAAGCAGTGAAGTGTTGGGTTCTCCTTTACTTCATCATTCTTTGACTCCACCAGATGCTGTGAGTGTCAGCAGCAGAAGCTTTCTTTTCCTCCTAATGACAAAGAGCATTGCTGATTGCTTATCCAAAATTATGTTATTCTCTCTTGAATCAACATCCAGCAATTTCTCAAATTCCTATAATTTTCATAGCTTTCTTAGTGATGAGTGGGTGATACCGGAATATGTTCGGTGCATTTTTCTTTCAAGTAGAAATAGTGGTGTAGGAATCTTAATGCCAGTTTGTTGAATCCAAAAAAAGCTAGTATGGCATTAAGATTCTTGTGAATTTGGAAATGTGTGCTGTCAGATCCTAACGTGCCATATATTTGCATTTATTCCATGCTAAGTACTTTGAGATTATAATCGAACTGCTACGAGTAAATCCTTACTTCACTGCTGCCTTCTTGGCTCCAGTACCTATTGGTTATTGCTATTTTTTCTTCCTTCTAGTTACTTGTGATATAAATTTGAATTATTATGACATTCAAAATCGGCCAACATTATGCTCACTAGTGACATTACCATTACTTGCAGGTGATATTTTGTCAGGAGGAGTTTTGTGGAGTATCTGGGGTTTCATTTGTCATCAGCATAGCAAAGCCTACTTTGGTGTTCGAATCTGATGCTATTCTTGCATTATTTTTCGGTCCTTTATTGGGGTTTTAGTGTTCCTGTGTTGAAATACTCGTGATGCACAAACTTGATTTTACTCTTCTGATACATTTCTTCTATCCTTCTCAGGAAACAAAAAGCATGCTGATGGTCTAAAGACATATTTGTCATCAAGGGACCTTTCCAATTTGAAGTTGGAGTTTCATGTTGGGGATGGAAAGGTTAGCATCCCCCTCATCCATGATATGTTTGCACCTATAGATATTAAGTTGCGGTCAGTTTGCCTGGTTTTGTTTTCATAAAACTCAACTGTCATAAATGGGTGGTTATGCTCTTGCAGATCAAGGTCAAATGCATTGAGGATCGGCCAGTGGTTGATTTGGAATTAGGAAACATCTCTTTCTGGGTGTTGGGGATTACAGTTTGAGCAGGAAACAGTAAATTGCTTCAAAGGTTGAACTGATTTAGTCCAGATGTTCTGCACATCTGTTTTGTCTCCATTAGATAGGCGTGCTTATTTTCTGTATAATCTGTATAAATGATCTACGAGGCATGATGGAGGGTTTTGCCTGTGTCGTGCATGGCTGCAACCAATGTTTATGTAACCTGCAATTCTGCAAGAAATTTTTTATAGTGCAATTTGTATAGCATTTTCTTTGCTGTAATCATTCTTACATGCGTAGTTTGACTTGTCAAACACCAACTTTGTTCGGATTAATTGCATTGATAGATGTGTACCAGTAACAGCAAATGCAAAGATCCTCAGTTTTGAATTCCTTGCTCGGGTCTCAGATTATGTTATACCGTAGGGGGTGGATGTGTGGATGAGAACAATATTACGTATATTGTGAGTGTATGCTCCTTTCAAGGTTTGTAATGCTGTGACAAATTCCTAAATGACCTGCAATCCTGAGAGATTTTTTTTTTTTTTTTAATTCAGTGCAATTTGTGTTGCATTTGTTTGTTGTAAATTGTAAACATTCTTAATTTGCCTGTTTGTGCTGTCAAGTACCAATTTTGCTCTGAATACTTACATTGACAGTTCTGTACTGGTAACAACAACTGCAACGATCATCAATTCAAAATTTTTGTGATTTTGTATTCCCTTGTGGTGTAGGTGGATGGATGTGGATGAAGAAGCTATCATGTTATTTAGGTTTCACCAAAGCGTTGCTATGATTGCGCTGGCTGTTGGAGAATAATGTAGGAGCTAGATTGTCAGGTACATGGGACACCTAGAGAGCTTTTTTTTTTTTTTTTTCGCATTTGGCTTTTTGTTTTGTTCTTTTTTTTATCATCAGGGAGGAAGAAAAACTGTCATCTTGTGGCCCGTATGCTTGGAATTTGAAGCATCTGAGGCTTTCTTGAGACTCTGGAAACTAGTATGGCGTAATTATGTAAACATATTTGATAATATCAACTTTTAGGTCTTTCGGTTGCAAATTTGTGGTCCATGTTCGCAATGACCAACCACTGAACCATCTTTTCTGAAAAAACCGTCTTGGATGGCAAGGCAAGCTCTTTAATATGTGGACCTTGGTATTTCTTTCTGTTCTGATGAACATGACAAGCGTGAGAGGTTAGTGCAGCACATGTCTATTCATTGAACGCTAAAGAGGCATCTTAACAGACCATTCCGGAATACCTGAGATTAATAAATGTCTCTTGTTTTGTAATTTTATGATGCATGCAGGCACGTATGTTGAGGATGTAATCTGATGTTGGCATATTTATATGTAATGTTAAGGGCTGTTTGATTTTTAACCAAAATCAAAATTGAGATGGATTGGGACGGTTGTATCTTCCAAAATATTTGGTTTGTAATCAAAATCAAAGTTAGAATGAAAATTTAAATTTTTTAAAAAATATTGTGATTGGAATATAGGAGAATTAGATCACTTTCATTTTATCTCGGAATTATAATGAGACTCCACCCAACCAAAAGGTTGGAATAGAGTCACCTCTCAACCATCCCCAACCAAATACCTTTGGGTTCCATGGTGAGACTAATCTTACTTTAGCATGTTTGAGAAGAACTGAGAGGTGGAGATGGTTCGCATGTTGATTTTCATGATTATCAAGTTTTTGTAAGAAAAAAAAAAATCAACAGAAAATCTTAAGATTGCGTTTGGTGCATTGTTAGATAATTTTAATCTGGATTATCTAATAATTTTGATTACTTGCAATCTAAATAGATTGCCAGTAATGTTGATTATTGTGTTTGGTACGTGCAATTAATATTGCAGTAAAATTACAAAAAATCTTGATTGACATGAAAATCTTGATTGATATATTTAGTATGATAATTAGATTACTGATAATGTAACATCAAGTTCTCAAAATATTCTTAAATCAAATTTATTAAAAATTACATCTCATGCATAAATTTTTAAATTTTTTAAAATAAAAAATAAAAATATATTATATATTATAATATACAATATACATCATATTATATATAATATAATATGTAATATATTATATTATATTATATTATATATTATTATATTATATATTATTATGTATAATATATTATTATTATATATAATATATATAATATAATATAATATATTTTTTCCTTCCTTCTTCCTCCGCACGCCATAACCTTTCCTTAACCATCCCAACCCCCGACTGCTCTGCGCCTGACCATTTATGCCACCTCATGCACCGTCCTCTTGCCCCCTGGCAAACCCACACCCCGTACCCTCCACAGCCGCCTCCATTGCTGCCTTCACCCACCTACGCCGTCGCTCTCACCCACGCCGATGGTCCCCCATATCCCAGCCCCCACGACCCCTCGCGTTGCCCTCTAGCCACCCATGCTGAGATCGCTCGCGCTGCTCTCGCAAGCCATCTTTTCATGCAGAGACCATCGGATCTCAATAGATCGGCAATTTTTTCTTAATTGCTGGCAGTTGTCATCAAGAAGATGATGGTAGCCAATCGATTGGCTGATTTTCGGCCATCATCGGCCAGATTTGTAGAGGAGGATGCCAGTTTTGGCCCTCCATCTTTCCGCTACAAAGAGGACCGTAGGATTTTTGAGGATATTTTGGTCCGAAACAATATTATAAGCTTATCAAATAGATGATAATTTGGATAACCACATCTCTGCAAGACAATCTAGATTGCCACTTAAAAAATATACCATACATAATAATATGGTGAGCCCATATTAAATTGCCAGTAATCTAAATAAATTTCGAGCTACCAAATCTAACCTAAGTATTATTTTCTTTACTCATGGTTTTATGCATTAGTAACAATCAAAGATATTAATAGAACATGCACAATCAAAAATATTAATAGATTATTAATATACATACATAATATATATATATATAAAGAGAGAGAGAGATAGATTGGGTTTCGATCGATCGGAGCCCAGCCTATATCCAGTTGAATTTTCGACCATTCGATCAATGCGCATCTTCGAGCACGCGTCTAAAAAGACGCGTCGGCTGAAAAAAAAAGATACAGACGCGCACCTGAAAAAATAGATGAAAAAAATTTAAAAAAATCTGAATATGAAAAATTGGAAAAAAAAAATCTAAACTTGAAAAAAATTGAAAAAAATTTAGAAAAAGTCTGAAAAAATTCAAAAAAAATCAAAAAAAAAGAAAAGAAGGCACGAAGGCACCTTCTTTCTTTTTTTAATTAATTAAAAAAATAATAAAAAAAAGAAGGCACCTTCTTTCTTATAGAAAGAAGGCTTGCCTTCCTTCTTTTTTTTTCAAGGTTTTTTTGAATTATTTTAATTTTTGGGCCTGCCTGAAAATAATAAAAAAAAAAATTTCAATCCTTCGGATTTTTTTTTTTCAACACAGAAGGCACCTTCAGGGCTAAAAAAAATAAAAAAAATACTAAAAAAAATTAATAATAAAATAATAAAATAATAATAAAATAAATTTTTTATAGATTTTTTTGAATTTTTTTTTTTAGGTTTAGGTTTTTTTCTGAATTTTTTTTTAGTTTTTTTAGATTCAGATTTTTTTTCTAAATTTTTTTCACTATTTTTTTCAGGTACGTGCCCGTATTTTTTTTCAGCTGGCGTGCTTTTTTAGGCGTACGCTTGAAGATGCGCGTTGATTGAACGATCAAAGATCCAATCGAATCTAGAGTGGTCTCCGATTGACTGGAGCTCAATCTACCTTTATATATATATAAAGTAGATTGGACTTTGCTCGATCGGATTTCTGACCATTCGATTAGCATATATCTTCGAAAATAGGTGCCTAAAAAGGCGCATCTACAGGAATGAAAAAATAGGTACATGCCTGTGTCTGAAAAAAAAATTAGAAAAAAAGGCTTGCTGAACAAAAAAGAAAAAGCCTACAGGTAAAAGCCCGTAGGCACCTACAGCCCCATAGGTTGTAGGTGCCTTTTTTTTTTTTTTTTACATACTTTTTTTAGCAGATTTTTTTTATATATATTTTTTTAGATGTAGGCGCGCATCTATTTTTTTTCAATTTTGCAGATGCATCTTTTCGGACATCTATTTTTGGAGATGCGCGCTGATCGAACGATCGAAGATTCAACTGAATATGGATTGGGATCCGATCGAGCGGAGCCCAATACAACTATTCATAGTATATGCTATATTTATATTATATTATTATCAAATTATTCATATTAATATTTTAAATTACATAATATATGAATAATGTGTATATATGATGATCATATCATGATATATCATACATTATAAAAGGTTCAGCTACCTTGCTTTTTTATAACTTTCTAATAGATTTAAAAGAATAGATCTCAATTGTCGGTTGATGAGAGGTACTTGGGAAAAATAGCAATCTACCGGTTGCGACCGGTTTCCAACGTACGCTGGCAACAATTTCGCTTCCATCATTTGTAATATGTATACAACTTTTCGTGCATTGCATGCAGGACTTCATTTCTTGTGTTAGTTTCCGTTTCTAAATCCAGAGTTAGGCACTGGGTCCTCCAAGTGGCGCTGATTCCCCCTAAACAAATTATGATATTTTATTCTCTGCTTGGGCTGCTTCTTTTTGCCCTCTTAATGAGATGGGAGCTGTCCAATGGCAAGTACAAGAACCTCAAATGCTCTACGGAGCAAATGGAAAAAGTTGTACATGTTCAGCTAGGCAAAAGTTATGTAACTTGGCTTAATATAACAGAGTAAATACCAGTACAGGTCTCTAAATACAGGTTTTCCACAAGCTAAACTGGTCAGCATAAGCAACTTATAAGATGGGAAGTCCAAGGTCACAACCACCTGGATGATGGAGAAAGGAAGAATAGGAGAAAAAAGAGGTTTAGAATTAGAAGAACATATTACAAATACTAGTTCTTCCTTGGAACATAACCATATTCTGCAAATCGTTGTAATCCATGGTCCTGAGTTTGAATCTTGTTGAGGACTGCATTTGCTACTTCTAAATCAGCACATCCATCATCAAAGTTGAGAGCATAACCCAAAGGATCATACTGAAATTTGACCACCCTTTGTTTCCTTCCCTTCCTTATGACTCTTTTAATCCTCGCTCTAATCCTCCAGAGAAGGCTTCTGTGGTGCTTCCTGCTATAGTTATTCACACAAGCCACTCTCCCTGCCCAACTCATCTCTGCTGCTTTGGTTTTTAATGTATGTTTGCCTAGAAACTGGGCAAAAAACTGGAATATCTCACAGCAAACCTCTTGTTACACCTGAGACAATGGACAAGAGGCGGCCTTCACTCCACTGTCCTGCAGCTTATGGATGTCTATGAACCACCATTTCTGAATCCTGATGGTTGTCTCAGTGTTGTGAATGATTACAGCTGACTAGAGTGATATTTTGTTCGAGTTGGATGCAATTTTCTGCTTCTCTACTTATCTGTAGGTCCCAAAGAAGCTTGGAGGATTTCAAGCTTGATGGTTAAAAAGACTAACTGCATTAAAACTACAAAGAATATCTCATTTTCTCCTGGAGCTCCCTAGTTCCTCAACATGACCATGTTAGTCACAGCCAAGAGACACAAAAGAACAAGTCATCGATGCTCCTGCAATTTATTTGATTTTAAGTTTCCTTAGAAATTGGAGCAAGAGACAAAAATAAATAGCATCAAACCTCAGCAAGTTCATCATGGATGCTTACCAGAGTGGTTGAGAAACACAGGTTTCATGGTTTAAGTCCATCTGCTAATGGTTGAGGATTCAAGAGATTATTATCTCTCTCTCTCTCTCTCTCTCTCTCTCTCAGACATCTTCTTGGGACCTCTGCAACAGCTTTAGTTGGCTCACAGGAATGTAAGATTTGCCTGTAATTCTCTTGAGCTTTTGAGCAGATTTAAATAGCCAGAGGTTCAAAGAGAATACACTTGCCATTTTCTGGCATATGTTTCTAGGTCGTGACAACTGAAAAGACAATGAATTGCTGCATTGTAACAGATACGCTTTGTCACCTCACAAGATATTGTTTCTTTTTGGTTCTTTCTAGTTTTGTCTTTGTGAAGGCTGCATTCAAATAGTGTTGTTGGGGTTTTAAGAAGTTTTCCTGCAGCCATGGCATGTGGGGATGTGTGTGGAAGGAGAAAACCTTTCAGGGATCCATGAAATGGGTGATGATTCTGGCATTCTCTTCCATGATGGATCAAATCATCATGACTGTCCTATCCTCCATCCTTGGGCCCCTCCTCTAGAGAGAGGAAGGAATAGCCTTTAGTAGGGGAAAAGTTCTTCAGAGTTTCTGCATGCTTTTCTCTCTCCTGATGCTTTATTAGAGGGAGGGAATAGCATCAACCATTCATATGCTGTGTAGCCTCAAAACTGCTCCCCTTATTTGAATGTGTTAGGATTATGTGATCTATATTCCCAGAGGCTTGGCCTGGTTACCTGAGGCTGATGGCCTGTGGCTCCTCCTTCCCCTGGTTTTCATAAAAAAATTGTTTGCATGATCATCTGATGATGGTACCAATGAGATCATGATAAATTGGAGGTAATCTATCCTGTCAGATTGATCAATCTATCATCTTTAATCTGAATGGCTTTTTCTGACCCATGGGCAGGACAGATGGTGATGGGTCCTTACTCCTCTGAACTGAGGCTGTTGTGCTCAAATTACTAGGTGGAATGATATCCAAGGTTTCAGCATGGATGGTACTCCTGTATAATGGGCTGTTCTGAAACTGTTATTTTCTACCATAACAGAAGTGATCCATAGAGTCAACCAATGACTGGCTCTTTTTAGAATGTAATTGTGACCATTGTAATGAACTAAATAACTATTATAATGAGAAATAACATATAGTAACAGAAAAATAAAGGCATGCTTTGTTAAATTCACTATTTATATAACATGTTATTTTTTACTTTTGGCAGAACTAAAAATGCTTTTTTTCTGGTCTTATATGGATATTTGAATTTAAAATGGGTTTTCTTGTATGTGACTCTTTTCTTTTTTTTTTTTGGTACAAGGGCGCTCATATTATTTGAGTACGGGTACATTTTAGAGAATCAAAAAATAAACTATCCCACAGGACATGCGGACAGATTTGATCCTGTCGCTAGGACATGCGGATAGATTTGATCCGTCGCTAGGTCTAGTCATCGGTATGCTCAGCTACGTATGAAGTGATCCAGTCGACGGTGCTGTTTGTCTCCTGCAAATGGATCTTTTGCATGTGACTCTTGCTTAAAAATTTAGTATAAATGAGGAGTCTTATTTGCATATTTGCAGGAGTGCCTTCTTATCCAAAGAAATCCCAAAAATAAATTGTTCCTTGAGTTCCTTCATGGAAATAAATACAAAGATTTAACCGGGGGTTCTCAGCTCCAACCAGCATGGTGGCATGCAGCATGTAGAAGCTCCTAAGTGGTGATTAAAGTGAGGCAGGGGAAGAATGAGAGGTGCTACATTTGTGGCTTGTGAGGCCATCAGTTCCAATGGATAAGGGAAATTTGTCAAAACTTTTACGAGGTTAGACCTGACGAAAATATTCGGTGAAAATTTCATTTGTGGCTGTTGAAAAGTTGACTTAGAGCTCAATTGGAAAATTTCTAGAGGACATATATTAATTTGCAAAAAAACATTAAATATTATTTTTTGAGAAAAGAAACCTTAAATATTATTTTAATCTGATGAACGGCAGGAAAGTTGCATGATGGCCGTACGATGGGTGATCGGTAAAACCATAAGACAACGGAAGAATCCAAAAGGTGTACCATGGTCTTTTTTTCATGGGAAGAATAGCGATGGCATCGGATAGGCCATTATCTCATATGTCTTGGGATGGGATGGGCCGAGTTAGATGGTATGTGTTTTATTATTATCTATATCTGAGGTGGATCCGTTACAGGTTGGATAAAATCTATCCAAGATGAAGTACTCAATGGGACGGGGAAATTATCAATATATTAATATATTTTAATTGACAATAATGGCAAAATGTGAGACAAAGTTTCGTGCGCCACGTCTGGCTTCACACATCAACCAAAGCGACATAAATTCCAAAGACTCCGTCTACATGACTACGTGAAACAAGTCCATTTCACAAAAAGTAGATAAAGTTCTCCGCATCTCAACCTTTGGGAAAAAGCAGAGGAAAAATATAGTCAACAGAGAACAAAAATATATATTTATTGAAGTTTTCAAATGAAAGGAATTGAAAAAAAATATCCTTATAAAAATATAATTTCTACGTTTTGTGAGGAAGAAAAAATTATGTAGGAGGTAGATTTTTAATTTTTTAATGAAATAAAAATTAAAACATGTTTTTTTCTAAAATAATCTTTTAAGCCATCAAAAGATGTAGGGTTGAAATAAACACACTCTCATGATGCCTTAAATCTTCCTCCATCATGATGTAGGATAAAAAAATATCCTTAATCATTATAACTTTTTATTTGCAAGCAATAGTGATATATAAAATAAGATAAGATTTTTTCTTATATTAAAGATAAAATAGATATTTTATATATTTTTTAAAAAAATATTGATACTCAACCAAATATTAGCTATTATAGAATAGAGCATGGATCCTATATGGTACATCATATTAGTTGTCCATTGCATGATAGATGGTCAGCAAATAATATGCATATGAGCATGAGCCATACATGTACATGGTGCATATTATTTACCGATTATCTATCATGTGATGGATGACCAGCATAATATACCATAACATATAATGCATGGCATACCATTTTTTTACAGTCAAACAAAGATGCTAAAATTATTTTCTCAAATATCATATCATCAATCAATTTTACTGAAATAATATTTGAGTTCATATGTATCTTTTGCACGCGCAATTGATTGATCTTCTTTCGCAACAAGATCGTGCTTCGCAGAAATCACAAAAGAGCCATGCATCCTTCTACATAGCTCTTGAAGTAACTATTACACAATGGTGGATCCACGCAAAGGAAGGTGAATCCTTCTTACATGAGAAAGACACAACCTTGCCTCGTATTTTTCACCAACCCTCTTTATATCTTCATGGAACGGGATGCTGTACATGGCTATCCAAATTGTCATCTCTGAAATTTATCAATCTTTTTTTTAGTATTTAATTTGCATATATGAATGTGCATGGCCATCCATGATGAATGGTACAGTAGCCTGTTGTATTTTTTGAGTACAACAAAGGATCCATTCCATATCTTCACACTCTCTTCTGCCATGTCTAGAGAGCCCGTCTAACTCTAGACATGGCAATAGGTAGGGTTTGGACAGGGTATTATATTATTCATTCCTAAATCCAAACTTAATACTCTGTATTCAAATCCTATCCGATACATGATTGGGTAAAAAAAGAGATATCCATCTCCATATCCAATAAGTTTGGAGATACTCATGGATTACCTATTTTTCCATATCCAACTCATACCCGCTCCATACCTAAAACAATAAACAACCAAAATAATTTTATATATGTATATCATCAACCAAAATAAAATTACCAATTCAACATAAAATATAATGTATAAGTCCAAATTTATATAAATCAAACATAGAAATAGAATTACAATTCAACATAGAATATAACTATAAAATCCATTATTTTATCTATGAAAATTCAGTATGATGGTGAAAAAGTAGTGAACTTGAATACTAAACTTTCAAATAATTCTATGAAATGACAACTGCAACTCCATAAGTTATTCAAGGTAAATAGTAGACCCTGACCCAAACCTACTAGTATGAGTAATACCATAACCTATATCCGAATATATATATGTGTATATGATCTCTCTATATATATAGAGATAGATTGGGCTTCGATCGATCGAATTCTTGTCCATATCTGGTCGGATCCTTGATTGTTGGATCAGCGCGCATCTTCGAAAATAGATGCTTGAAAAGACGTACCTTCAGACCGAAAAAAATAGGCACGCGCCTGCATTTAAAGAAAAAACTTGAAGGTGCCTCCAGGGTTGGAAAAAAAAGCACGCTTCATGACTGACTGGAAAAAAAAAATAGAAGCCTTCAGCACCTGAAAAAAACACGTCATCTTCAAATTTTTTTTCCGGCATAGGCATGCGCCTATTTTTTTCAATCTGAAGGTGCTTTTTTAAGTGCCTATTTTCGAAGATGCGCGCTGATCCGACGGCCAGGAATCCGATCAGATATGAACCGCGATTCGGTCAATCGGAGCCCAATCTATCTTATATATATATATGGGTTCAGATATTATCCATATCCATAGGTTTGGATCGAGTTCAGACTCAAATTTAGGTAGAAAACAACACTACCCATATCCGTGCTATAGTTTTTAGATTTTTTCTAAACCTGATCAAACTTTATTTTTCGGATTTAATCGGATTTAAGTAGGATGCAAACCCAGGTCAATTTTGCCATCCCTATCCAACTCTTCACTCGCTTGGCCACCCCACACCTTCTCCCAGTGAGCTCCTCGCCTTCCCCTGCTCCATCGTCATTCTCGCCTTAAAACCCAGCCGTCAACTGCAGGATCTATGCCCACTTTTGTCCCCAAGACCCCACCGTCGACCCAGCCAGCTAGCTCGAGTCCTACCACCCGTCCAATTCCCGGCATCCCAGCAAACCACATCTTCAAGGGCTCCGCCATGGCAAAGAATGCGGCACTTCCCACACCAGTGATTCTGTCGAGGTAGATGTTGCCGTCCGATCAGACGTCCACCACCACAACGTCACCATGGGGGAGTGGTCCGCATGCGCGCCAGTCGTCGTCCCATGTTTTGAATTCACATGCAAGGCATGCAACAGCAAGATCTACATCATCGGAGGACGGTGCATATTAGAATTTTTTTAATTATAAACTATCATTAATTAATTGATTATTTTATTTTATTAAAAAAAAATTAATTATATAATTTAGATTGATAGACAAGCATGTAAATTTAATATTATTTATGATTTTTTTTATTATGGGCTAGATGCACCTTATACTGGATTGGTATGGGTAGGATGACACAGTGTAGGCTTTAGCCCAACATGAGCCCATGATGGATGGGACTGTTAGGATTTTATTTTATTTTATTTGGCTAGGTCCTTTCTTCACTTTCTATAAATATCGTGAGACTAATTCTCTGATCTATCCCATGGAATAGCTGCCTGTGAAAGAAAGCTGGTAGAGAATGATTGTTTGTCTGAGCATCTACTGCTACTGTTTTTGGTAATTTAATGGCAAACATAGGTATATATCTATTTTTTATATTCTAATCTTCTGCATAGATTCATGGGTAATCATCTATATGTGTATCAGAGCAATTGTAAAGGATTAGAATAAAAAAAATCCTAGAAGAAAATGGCACGAATCTTCCTGTGCTCTCCTCCATTTTTTCTTGCTGGTCGGACCTCTCTACAGCCGAATCAAGGTCGGTAATCACCTTGTGAGCTAGTGAGGATCTGATCACAAACAACACCAAAATAAAATAAAAAAATAGAGGAGGGGATCGATCCCATCCCCTCTTTCTCTCCTCCTTGCTGCCGACTTGATAGAACCAAGGGCGGAAGCCATCTTTTGGCCAGTGGTGCCATTAGAGGGTTCGACGACGACCCCAATGGGCGGTGACGCCAACTGTCGGGCCTTTTTCTTCCCAGGCTTTGACAAATAAAAAAAAAAAGGTTGAAGGGAAGGAGAAGACTATCGGCTCCTCCCATGTTGTGCGCTTCCCCTCCCCCATAGGTGGCGGATCGGCACCGACAATCGACCGATACAGTCGGAGAGAGAACGGAGGTCACCCTCCGGTCCAAATAAAATTTAAAAAAAGTAACTATTGGGGTAGCAGCTCAAGCCGCCGTGCCCTTTTCTGCCCCTCATGCACGGTGGTCGACGATGGGCCCCTCACTGATGGCTGGCGGCAGCTGCCAGGCCAGATTTGAGGTGGAGAGGAGGCGCCGTTGAGCCCTCCTCTCTCCT
Organism: Cocos nucifera; assembly: GCA_006176705.1. Classification (NCBI taxonomy): domain Eukaryota; kingdom Viridiplantae; phylum Streptophyta; class Magnoliopsida; order Arecales; family Arecaceae; genus Cocos; species Cocos nucifera. Next base: position 1,205,882 of record QRFJ01000120.1, on the reverse strand, counting down.
GCCCAAAATCCAAAATATTAAAAAAAAAAATTTAAAGCTCACCGTGAGGGAGAAGATCCAAACGGGTTTTGGGTTTGGACCCAAAATCCAAACCCAATTTGTGTTTAAGCCATTATGTTGCAGTTTTGCATTTTAATTTCTGTAATTATAAAAATCTAATTTTAGTCCAATAAAAAAAATTATAGTTTAGTCCCTATCATTATAAAAATTTAATTTTGGTCTAATAAATTATGTTTTAATCCTTTTATTATAATTTATTATTTAAAATCTTTATTTTATAGTTAAGTCTCTATTATAGGTTATTATTTTATAATAGTTCTTCAAAATTTTAATTTACTTTCTGAAAAAAAATTATTTCTAAAAAATACTCTTCAGAAAAATTTATATTTGATGTTATGTTTTGCATAATATATCTTTTAAACTGTATAAACATGTTACAATAGCTTTGGAATGCGATATTATGTTGTGTTATGATCAGTGGGATGCTTGTTGTTAAGTATCCCATAATGAACTTGATTATTTTAGGCATTTAATTTTCTGTATGAATAATTTATGGATTAGCATAAATATTTATTATAAAAATAATTTATTTATATTAGTTCATAAAATTTTTCATCATAAAAGGGATATTTTCTAGTTGTGATATATAATCACCTGTCCAAAGGAGATTATTGTGTGTTTTAACTAGGAATTGTATGGACCATTATGTCACGGAGATTCTCTAACTTTTGAAGTCTATCTGCCCAAAGGGGAGAGGCTTCTGAATGCTACGCTATTTCTTCTTATGGCCTCATATAAAAAGCTCTTATGCATATTGCATGTTCTGCCTAAAAAAAAATATGTGACATAGTATTTGGACTCTTGTTTATGGTTTATGTCACTATATGACTATGTTGTTTATGTATATGTCCATTATTTAATATTTTGCATTCCTATTGTTAGTTTGTACAGTCTCATTTGCTGTTAATAATAACAATATCATTGTTGAAGTCTTGACTGGGTCAAATTATAAGAGATAGAAATAAGATATGGAATTTACTCTAGAGATTGCTGACATTGATCTGGCATTGCATGAGAATAAATCTGATGATCTTAATGATCAGAGTACACCAAAATAAAAAGATTATTATGCTAAGTGAAAAAAGTCGAACGGTAATAGCTTTATTACTATTAAGAGATCAGTTTCTGAGTATCTACTGAGTATTCTACTAGAGATCAATAGTGCTAAGAAACTATTTGATGCTATAGCTAGGATAGAGATATCTTATATCTAGAAATGCTAAGTCTGGATGTCTGATGAAAGAATTGATGATCATGAGATATGACAATGTTAGAGGTGTCAGAAAATATATTCTGAAAATGGTTCATTTTCAAACCAAACTTAAGGATTTGAATATTGAATTACCTCAAGCTTTGAATTTCTTACCTATTGAATTCTTCTAGGTCAAAATTGACTATAATACTTTAAATGAAACCTGAAGTATTAATGAGTTGATCACTGAATATATTGCTAAGGAAGAAAAACTAAAGAAAGAAAAGAGTGAGATTGCCCTTCTTTTCTTCCAACCAAAATCCCATTCTGGCAAAAATTTTATGAAGAAGAAAAAGAATAAATCTACTACTCCTAAATAATCTCAGGATACTAAAAGATATTATAATAATCCTGATCAGAATCATTCTGTAGGAGATCCTATAGTTGCCATTGGGAAAGGCATCAAATATTTTCACTATAAAAAAAAGGCTATATAAGAAATCAATGCTACAAGTTTAAGTCTTGGTTAGAAAAGAAATAAAAATAAGAAGGTAAGCCCCTAGCTCTTGTTTGTTATGAGTCAAATATAGTTGATGTTCTTGTTAATTCCTGGTGGATGGATAGCGGTGCCATAACTTATGTTGTTATTTTCTTGCAAAAATTCATAAATAAGAGAAAATCAAGCCTGAAAGAGATCAAGCTGAAAGTAAGAAATGATCTTGAAGTTGAAGTAGAATACATTGGACTTGTCAAGTTGTCTTTAGAGTCTGATTTTGAAATTTGTTTAGAAAACATCTTTTATGTATCTTTTTTTAGAAGGAATTTGATTTATGTTTTCTCTTTGGATAAGATTGATTTTGATTTTGATTTCCATGATGGAAAAGTTAATTTGATGTTTAATTTTCAAATTATTGGTTATGGTATTTTAAGTGATGGATCATATAAATTATATTTATCTTATGATAATTTTTATGCTTCTTTGAATGTTGAGAATATGATTGCAAAATATTCTAGAATCAAAGAAAGATCTTCTATGTTGTGGCATAAGTACTTAAGACACATATCTAAGGAAAAAATTAATAGACTAACTAAGGATGACATCTTACCTACTTTAGATTTTGAGATATGGAGACTTGCATTGATTGTATTAGAGGTAAATTGACTAAGACTATAAAAAAAAGGAGCAACTCATAGGTCAAGCCTTCTAGAGATAATTTACACTAATATTAGTAGACTTTATTCTTCTATAATCTATGGCAATAAATATTTTATCATATTTATTAATAATTTTTCTTGATATAGTTATCTTTATTTGATTAAAGAAAAGTTTGATGCTCTTGAAAAATTTAAAAATTTTAAAATAAAAGTTGAAAAATAATTAGAAAAGATTATCAAAATTATGAAATTTAATCATGGAGGTGAGTATTATGGCAAACATGATGTAGCATGATAGCATATGGGTTCATTTATCAAATACTTATAAGATTATGGAATTATAGCCCAATATACTATGCATGGTAGTCCTGAGCAGAATGGTGTAGTCGAAAGGCGTAATCGCATCCCTAAAGATATGATGAGGAACATGATAAGTAGATCAAATATGCCAAAATATCTATGGAGTGAGGCTATTAAAACTATCTTGTATATTCTTAATAGGGTTTCTAGTAAATCTGTATCCAAAATATCTTTTAAAATTTGGATCAGTAGAAAATCTAGTTTAAACCATTTTTGGATCTAGGGTTGTCCTACAAAAATGAGAATATATAATCCTATAGAGAAAAAGACTGACCCTAGAATCAGTCGTTGCTATTTCATTATATATCCAGAACATGCTAGAGGATATAGATTTTATAGTCTTGGAAGAGGTAATAGAATTGTAGAGTCATAGACTACAAAATTTTTAGAACTTGATGTGGCTGATGTGGAATCTTTCTGAGGTATTGATATTGATAATAATCAAATTAAGACTATCTTCATTCTTGTGACTGCACTATATGAAAATATAGTTTCTACACCTGTTGAAAGAATAAATGTTTAGGTTCCTGATCCTCCCACTTCTATTATGAATCCTCAACATGTGCAGGCTATTGATGAGGTGACATTAAGGAGATCTATTCGATAGAGGAGGCCTACCATTCCTGATGATTTCTTTGTCTATCTTGAAAAAAATGATTATAACATTGGGCATATAGTTGATCCAGAGATATATCATGATACTGTAACTAATCCTCAATCTGATTTATGGATAAATGCTATGAAGAAAAAGATGCAGTCTATGACTAATAATAAAGTATGGAAGCTTATTGAGCCTATTAAAAATTGTAAACCTATTAGATGCAAGTGGGTATACAAGACTAAAAATGATTCTAAAAAAAAAATTGAGCATTTCAAGGCTAGATTGGTGGCTAAAGGGTTTACTCAAATAGAAGAAATTGATTACATTGAAACTTTCTCTCTAGTATCAATAAAAGATTTCTTTAGAATTATCATATCTTTAGTGGCTCATTATAACTTGGAGCTTCATCAGATAGACGTTAAAACTACTTTTCTGAATGGTAATCTCAGTGAGAAAGTATATATGAAACAACCTAAGGATTTTCAAGAAAGTGGGAGAGAATATTTAGTCTACAAATTAAAGAAGTCCATTTATGGCTTGAAACAAGCATCTAAATAATGGTATTTAAAATTTGATGAAGTGGTAATGTCTCTTGATTTTGAAGAAAATAAGGTTGATCAGTGCATCTATCTCAAGATCAGTGAGAGTAAGTTTATCTTTCACGTCTTATATGTTGATGATATCTTGCTTGCTAGTAGTGATTATGGTTTGCTTAATGAAACTAAATAAATGTTATCTAGAACTTTTAATATGAAAGATCATGGAGAGGCAGCTTTTGTCCTGGATATTAAAATTTACAAGAATAGATCACGTCATCTATTGGATTTGTCACAAAAGGTATATATTAATAGGATTCTTGAAAGATTTAATATACAGAATTGTAAATCATGTGATCTAAATGTGACAAGTTCAGTAAAGATCAATGCCCCAAGAATGAGCTTAAGAAAGATCAGATGAAGAATATTCTTTATGCTAGTGCTATAGCAAGTCTGATGTATGCTCAGGTTTGCACCAAACCTGATATTACCTTCATAATGTGAGTTCTTGGTAGATATTTATCGAATCCAAATTTTTAATATTGGATTGTAGTAAAAAGAGTAATGAGATATTTATAGAAAACTAAGGACTATATGCTTGTATATAAAAGAACTGATAATCTACAGTAGTTAAGATATTCAAATTCAGATCTTGCTGGATGCCCTGATGATTTAAAATCGACCTCAGGATATATTTTTATATTAGCTAGAGGTGCAGTATCCTAGAGGAGTGTTAAATAAATAATGATAGCTTTTTCTACTATACAAGCTAAGTTTATTGCCTGTTATGGAGCTGCTACTCAAGCTGTTTGACTAAGAAATTTTATTACAGGACTTTAGATTATTGACTCTATCTTCCAACCACTGACAATCTATTATGATAATAGTACTGTTGTGTTCTTCATAAAGAATGATAAATCTTTCAATAGATCTAAATACTTGGAGCTGAAGTATCTGACAGTAAGAGATTTTGTAAAGAAAGAAGATACAACTGTTGAGTACATGAATATATAGTCAATGTTAGCTAATTCTCTAACTAAAGGTTTGAGGCCTATATGCTTTACAAGGCATGTTGAAAATATGGGCATATTAAGTTTTTTTTATGTACTTGGTTAGTAGGAGTAACTTTATATTTATATTTTATTATTGCTTTATTATTATGGACTCTTTACATCTCATGCACTTTTGACATATATTATTGGCATGATAAATTAATGGTATATTTATTTTAATTTTTTTATTTATGTGTACATATTTATTTTAGTATACTTAGAAATATCTCTTATTTATGTATCTATTATATGAAATATAAGACTAGATATCAAGTCTTAGATATATTGTATTATCTCGTCATTGACATCATATTGAATATGTGATGCAGAATGACTTATTGTTAAAGTCATTAGAATTTTTCTTGCTTATTTTGTACCGAGCATATTGAAGAGAAATTGGAGGATTGATAATTAAAATAGCATATTTTTGGATCACTTTTGGATGCTATTTTCTTGCTACACTACCACACCAAGATTCATGTTGATAATGTTAATTATGTTCGTAACCATGGATAAGTTTTGTATCAAATAAAGAATGCAATTACTCCCATAATTCAGCATAATTAATACTATTGAATCGAGTCAATTATGAGATGCTATCTATGGATCATATATTTTTCAAAATCATGGTCAAGTATTGTATTTTTTTTATTTAGCTTGAGAGTTATTTTTTAAAAGTAAAATATTTTTTAAAAATTTTAAAATCTTAATTAATATTATCTAAGTGGGAGAATGTTAGAATTTTCTCTAATTATGGGCTATGATTAATTATTTAATTAATTAATTTTATTAAAAATGGGCTAATGATGTGATCCCAATTGATAGACATGCATGTAAGCCCAATATTGTTTATAATTTTTTTTGTTGTGAGCTAGAATGCACCTTCTATTAGACTAGTGTAATTAAGACGGTACAGTGTAGGTTTTGGCCCAACATGAGTTCATGATAGATGGGCTTGTTAGAATTTTATTTTATTTAATTAGATCCCCTCTCTACTTTCTATAAATATCGTTAGAATAGTTTTCTGACTTGTCACATCGAATAGTCGCCTATTGAGAGAAAGCTAATAGAGAAGGATCTAATTTTCAGTATTCATCTGAGCATCCGTTGCTACTATTCTTGGTAATTCAATGGCAAATATAGGTATGTATCTATCTTTTATATTCTAATCTTTTGCATAGATTCATGGGTAATCGTCTATGGTGCATGCTATCGAGCGCCCTCAAGACATCGACGGTGGAGGTTTACGATCCCATGCATTGACCATGAGCACCCTACGGTGCAAGTGCGTCAGAGTTGCATGGCAGGGGAGGCTCCACATCATCGTGGGTTCGTCGAGTGGGAGAGTTTGGCCAGCCGAACTATGCCATCAGTGGTGGATCGAAGCTTGGCAGAGGTGTTCAACACTAGGCGGAGGGAGTTGGACCTCGATCCAAGGATGTGGAAGTCAACGTGCCACCTAACCAGATCGTGGTGGTGGAGGGGTGGCTGTGTGGCTCTAGCTGGAAGGGCGGCATCAAGGCCTATGGTGGGAAGCTCAACATCTAGAATATCGTCAAGCGGTCCCACCACCATGACCTACCGTTGCTCGTCATCGGGGGTGCCACTGATCTTGCTGGGCTATAATCTTAGAATTGCACCTTACGACAATGATAAATGTCAGATCATTAGATCACGCACCAACGACATCAATAATATCAATTGATTCAATGCCATAGAATTATGATAATACTATGAAAATTTAATAGCACTCTAATCTGCTATTTTTCCATGAAGAATCATACGAGAGCACCATTGAGCCAAACCACACTCTCTGATATAGGATATTAAATTATCACAATTGTTGGAGATAAATCTTACTTCTACTGAAGTTCAGTTTGATGCTCAGCCTAATGCAATCAGTAGCCACAGAAGAGCTTTAGCGGATGGATCTTAGTCGAACTCCTTCAGTCGGTCGAACTCCTCAGCGGTCGAGCCCCTTCGGACTTCCAGCGACTGGGCCTTAGCCGAACTCCTTCAGCCAATCGAACTCCTTAGCGGCCGAGTTCCTTCGAACTCCCAACGGTCGGACCTTAGTCGAACTCTTTCAGTCGGTCAAACTCCTCAGTGGCCAAGCTCCTTTAAACTTCCAACGGTCGGGCCTTAACCAAACTCCTTCATCCAGTCGAACTCTTCAGTGGTCGAGCTTCAATCGGACTCCTGCGAGAGCCGAACTTCCTCCACACTCTTCCAGTCAGACGCCTACGGGAGCCAAACTTCCTCCAAGCTTTTCCTTCGGTCAGACTTCTTCAGGAGCCGGACTCCTCCCAAACATCCCCTTCGATCGACCAAACTCCTCAGCGGTCGAGCTCCTTCCGAACTCTCCTGCGATCGAGCCTTAGCCGCACTCCTCCAACCAAATGCCTACGAGAGCCGAACTTCCTCCGCATTCCTCCGGCCGAACTTCTTTCAAGCTTTCCCTTGGTCGAACTTCTTCAGGAGTCCGAACTCTTCTAGAATTAATACATATCAAAGTCCACCGATCAATGCCTTCTTTCTCAAAACCACGACTATTAAATTTGGATGAACGATCACCATCAGTCTGCCACAGGTAATGCTACAGACGGTGCCCCCCTCCGTGACTGACTCTGCTAGACCTCGAGCAGTCCACCACTATCGGATGGTATGGCTGTCACTATCGATCTGATGATACCATCCTCTCTGCACGAAATTTTGTACAACCTCAAGCGGCTTGCCATCAGATGGTATGGCCGTCACCATCAATCAAGCTCCGTCTATAAAAGAGATCCTCCAAATATATTTTCTCTAAGCTCTAAGCTCTCCTCTCCTCCTCTAAACTCTGCCGAACTCATTTCAGAGCACTCCATTTCTGTTGGTCAGAAGAGCTGACTTGATCGTCGGAGGGTCCTACCGGAGCCACCCCCACCGACTTCGAACGAAACTTTATTTTGCAGGTCTCCGATGGCGACCTCGTCTTCCTCCACTCTAGCTGGATCCGATGACAACCAGATTCTGCACCAATAGATTTGGTGCTAGAGGAAGGGCTGCCTCTATTCTTGAGGTGTTCTTGAGGCCTCCTATTTTTAAAGGAGTGCTCGACGATGATTTCTCTCTTTTCTTTCCAAAGATCTCTCTTCTTCCTCTTTAGAGTTTTTCTTGAAGAAAGAATGCCTCCCAGAAAAGCTTCGACTCGATGATCGACGGCCTCCGTGCCAGGTCCATCTGCTCCCACTTCAACCTCGGTAACCTAGGCTCTACTTGAAGCCACGGTAGATGCGGAGCAATTCAACCTACTAGTCCAGCAGGTTTGTGGCCTTGTCGAGATAATGTAGGTCGTGTGGCAGCCTCCGACGGTGATTTTGCCAGCAAACCCACTATCAGGATGTCAGAAATCGACCTTAAGAAAGAGCATTTGGCCTAGCATATCAATCACCCTTAGGAAGAAGAAATAGAGAGCAAAAGTTTCTCCCTAGAAGGTTTCACTGAAGGGCGGAATGAAATTCGGCCATGCTCATGACCTCCCTAGCGCAAGCAAGGCCGAACTCTCCCTCGAGCTCATCATCAAGGAAGCCCCGACAAAGGTTTCACTGGAGGGCGGAATGAAGTTCGGCCACACTCACGACCTCCCAGTGCAAGCGAGGCTGAACTCCCCCTTGAGCTCATCATCAAGAAAGCCCCGACTGAAGGGCACGTAAAAGTCCTCCCCCGAAAGCTGGAACCACCAATGAGGGAGGAACGATAAGAAGATCGACCGCCTTTATCTCTGGGGGCTTGGTACTTCGATGGACTATCATCTCCCAGTGTCAAAGCCGAGACAAGCTTACTCTAAATTGAGAAGACCAGCATGAGATAGAGGAGGTCGTCTGGCCCAGGACTTACTGTCCGAGGAAACTCGGAGGAACAACGCCCCTATGACCCTGAAATGGGGATGTGCTGCTGGTAACTTTCCTTCGGTAGAATTCTTTCAATTCAATAATATTTGTTTATGGGTGCAAAAACTATGTGATGACGGAAAAGAAGCAGTCAATAGTTATCGTGTTAGGAATAGGAGGAGAACCTCGTCCTAACATGAGCCAACCAAAGTCTTTCAACCTCGGCTGTAGGAGATAAATCTCCCCCGAGGTGATCTCGATCGTAGGAGATAAGATCTCCCCCAAGGGTCCGGGCCGACCTCGTCTGTAGGAGATAAGATCTCTCCCGAGTGCCCGTAACAACCTCGGCTACAGGAGATAAAATCTCTCATAAGGGTCCAGGCCGACCTCGGCTGCAGGAGATGAGATCTCTTCCGAGCGCGCATAATAATCTCGGCTGCAGGAGATAAGATCTTCTTTGAGGCAACCTCGGTTGCAGAAGATAAGATCTCCCCCAAAGATCCGGGCCAACCTCGATAGGAGATAAGATCTCTTCCGAGCGCCCACAATAACCTCGGCTGTAGGAGATAAGATCTCCTCCGAGGATCCGGGCCGACCTCGATTGTAGGAGATGAGATCTCCTCCAAGCGTCCGCAACAACCTCGACTGCAGGAGATAAGATCTCCTCCGAGGCAACCTTGGTTGCAGAGAGATAAGATCTCCTCCGAGGGTCCGGGCCGACCTCGATTGTAGGAAATGAGATCTCCCCCGAGCGCCCTCAACAACCTCGGCCATAGGAGATAAGATCTCCCCCGAGACAACCTCGGCTGCAGGAGATATGATCTCCCTTAAGGGTCCGGACCGACCTCGACTGTAGGAGATAAGATCTCTCCGAGCGTCCGCAACAACCTCGGCTGTAGGAGATAAGATCTCTCTCTCGAGGATCCAAGCCGACCTCGACTGTAGGAGATAAGATCTCCCCCAAGCGTCCGCAACAACCTCGGCCGTAGGAGATAAGATCTCCCCTGAGGGTCCGGGCCAACCTCGGCTGTAGGAGATAAGATCTCCTTCGAGCGCCTACAACAATCTCGACTGCAGGAGATGAGATCTCCCCGAGGCAACCTCGACTGCAGGAGATGAGATCTCTTCCGAATGATCGAGCTAACTTCGGCTAGAGATAAGATCTCTTCCGAGCGATCGGAACAACCTCAGCTAGAGATAAGATCTCTTTCGAGTGACTGAGCCAACCTCGGCTAGAGATAAAGATCTCTCCCGAGCGACTGTGATAACTTCGGTCAGAGATAAGATCTCTCCCGAGCCCCCGAGGCAACTTCAACTGAAGGAAATAAGATCTCCCCTGAGGGTCCGCAGCAATCTTGATCGTAGGAGATAAGATCTCCCCCGAGGGTCCAGGCCGACCTCGACTGCAGGAGATAAGATCTCTCCCGAGGCAACCTTGGCTGCAGGAGATAAGATCTCCCCCGAGGGTCCAGGCCGACCTCGGCCGTAGAAGATATGATTTCCCTCGAGGGTCCGCGCCAACCTCGACTGCAGGAGATAAGATCTCCCTCGAGCGCTCGCATCAATCTCGGTTGCAAGAGATAAAATTTTCTTCGAGCATCCGGGCCGACCTTGGCTGCAAGAGATAAGATTTCCTCCGAGCGCCCGCATCAACCTCAGCTGCAGGAGCTAAGATCTCTCCCGAGGGTCCATAGCGACCTCGGCCGCAAGAGATAAGATCTCCCCCAAGGGTCCGGGCCGATCTCGACTGTGGGAGATAAAATCTTCTCCGAGCATCCGCAATAACCTTGGCCGTAGGAGATAAGATTTCCCCCAAGGGTCCAGGTCGACCTCGGCCAGAGATAAGATCTCTTCCGAGAGACCGAGCCAACCTCGGCCAGAGATAAGATCGGAGACAACCTCGACTAGAGATAAGATCTCTCCCGAGCGCCCGTATTAACTTCGGCTGTAGGAGAGGAGATCTCCCCCGAGTTAGCCTCGGCTGTTGAAAATAATATCGCCCCCGAGGAGCTCAACCTCTGACCTCGACCGTAGGAGATGAGATCTACTTCAACCTCGGCTGGAGATGAGATCTCCTCCGAGCTTCAACTTCAACATCAACTTTGGCTAGAGATGAGATCTCCCCCGAGCTTCAACCTAAACCAGCACGGAGCCCAAAAGAGGACTTCGGCAGTCGCCTTTTCTGCATTCCCTTCCTTCGAGTTTCGAACTCGGAAGTGGAGGAACCATTGTTGGGGATAAACCCCACTCCTGTTGAAGTCCAATTCGATGCTCAACCTAATGCAACTGATAGCCACGGAAGAGCTTCAGCGAATGGGTCTTAGCCAAACTCCTTCAGCCGGCCGAACTCTTCAACGGTCAAACTCTTTCGGACTCCCAGCGACCGGGCCTTAGCCGAACTCCTTCAGCCGATCGAACTCCTCAATGGTCGAGCTCCTTCGGACTCCCAGCAGTCGGGCCTTAGCCGAACTCCTCAATGGCCGAGCTCCTTCGAACTCCCAGCGGTCGGGCCTTAGTCGAACTCCTCAGCGGTCGAGCTTTAGTCGAACTCCCACAAGAGCCAAGCTTCCTCCGCGCTCTTCCAACCAGACGCCTGTGGGAGCCGAACTCCCTCCAAGCTTCTCCTTCGATCGGACTTCTTCAGGAGTCGGACTCCTCCTAGACATCCCCTTCGATCGGCCGAGCTCCTTCTGAACTCTCCAGCAATCGAGCCTTAGCCGCACTCCTTCAGCCAGATGCGTATGAGAGCCGAACTCCCTCCGCACTCCTTCAGTCGAACTCCTTCCGAGCTTCCCCTCGATCAAACTCCTTCAGGAGTCCAAACTCCTCTGAAATTGATACATACCGAAGTCCACCGATCAATGCCTGCTTTCTCAGAGCCATGACTATTAAATTTGGATGAACGGTCACCATCAGTCTGCTATAGGTGATGCTATAGGCGGTGCCCTCCTTCGTGATTGACTCCGTCAGATCTCGAGCAGCCCACCACTATCGGATGGTATAGCTGTCACTATCGACCTGACGATACCATCCTTTCCATACCAAATCCTGCGCAGCCTCGAGCAGCCCGCCATCAGACGGTATGGCCGTCACCATCAATCAAGCTCCGTCTATAAAAGAGACCCTCCAGATATGTTTTCTTTAAGCTCTAAGCTCTGCTCTCCTTCTCTAAACTCTGCCGAACTCATTTCAGAGCACTCCATTTCTGTTGGCCAGAAGAGCTGGCTTGATCGTCGGAGGGTCCTATCGGAGCCACCCCCACCAGCTCCGGATGGGACTTTGTTTTGCAGGTATCCGATGGTGACCTCATCCTCCTCTACTCTAGCTGGATCCGGCGATAACCAGATTCTGCACCAACATATTTGGCGCTAGAGGATTCATTCCAGAGCACTCCATTTCTGTTGGCCAGAAGAGCTGATTTGATCGTCGGAGGGTCCTATCAGAGCCACCCCCACCAACTCCGGATGGAACTTTATTTTGCAGGTCTCCAGCGGCGACCTCGTCCTTCTCTACTCCAGCTAGATCCGGCGACAACCAAATTCTGCACCAACAATAATAATCTTAAAAACTAATGAAGTTAGTATGTTGTGATTTAACAAGAAACAAAATACCTCATCACCTTAATAAAATCTAAAATAATATAAATTGACAATTACACTAGCAGTCAACAAAATTTGCAATTATTATTGTAATATTAGCGGCAACACTAAATGCTGTTTGGATTCACGAGTCCAAAATCCCATAGAATTCATGGTTTATGCTTATATAATTAGGAAAACGAGCTTGGGTTAGATCTTTATTTAGAAATACTCAAAAGCCTGTAAAGTTGGCGGGCCTGAATCCCATAAGATAAATATTTTTATCCTATAAGATTCAGAGCGACCCACTTCACAAGTTTTTAGGTATTTCTGAATACAGGCTTGATCCAAACTCTTTTTTTCCAGTTGTGTAGGCCTAAATCATGACTATTATAGAATTTTGGGTGCTCCAAATAGAACCTAAAAGTTTATGTCTCGATGTGAAAAGATATTTAGTCAGATGTAGATTCCTCCATCACAAATAGTCCACAAAGCTTATGTCATAACTACCATGTTTATCTCTAATGCCTTTACAAGTGTGCCCTCTCGATACTAGGATGGTTCTTCTTCAACCTTTTGCTCGTATACCCCTTCTTCTTTGCTAGTCTCATGGCTGCCTCCTCCCTTTAGCACACTTAAAGTTAATTTTGATGCATTTATGTTATTTGATAAAGTTACAGCTGCCTATATAATTAAGGATTATAATGTCAGAGTTATCCAAGCTGGGGATAAACATTTGTTACCTTGGTCTTGCTGAACTTAGGGGTGCACAAATAGTTCATTTAACCAAAAATTGAACCAAATTATTAATTAGTTAGGTGTCTGATTCAATTTTTCTGCTGAAAATTTTAATTATAATTTAAAATTAAATTAATTTTTTTTAATTAATTTATTTTTTAGTATTTAATTTGATAACTGCAGTTAATCAAAAATCAAAATTTTATTGGTAGATTACAAAAAGCTTGAGAATTGAATTGAACTTTTTTTTTAAAAAAATAGTTAATTATTGATTTGAATTTGAATGATAATATTAAGTTGAGATGTAATTTTGTAGCCTAAATTATGAAATTATTAAAAAAATTTAATAAACTCAAACCGAAACCAAAAGTCCAGCACAAAAAAGTCAAGAACCGAATTACTAAATCGATCCAAATTAAAATTATTTCGGTTTGATTTATTCAATTTTAGGCTACTTTGGTTCAATTTTTTATTCAATAAAATGTAAATTTGAAAATTTAGTTTTTCAAAACCCTAGTTCGGTTGGAACCAAAAAATCTGAATGCATACCTTTAGCTGAACTCATTGTAGCCTGATTGGGGGTCCGGGCTGCAATTTAGATTTGGGTAAAGGGTGAGCTGCTGTTGCAATTTCTCAGCTTATAAATAGTTGTTCTAACACTTAGTTGCATAATCCTATTCTCAGAGCCATTTGGCATTGGAAATCACATGCCACTTCTTTTCACATTGCTCATATTTATTCAGAAGCAACTCAAATGGCTAATTATTTAGCCAGCATGGATCTCCATTTTGCTTGCCATTCAGAGGATGATATGTGTTGCTCCTAGATCTCCTCGCCTAAGGTCGGCCACTGAGGAACTTATGGCCAAGAAAGGACTGCTGCTAGAGTTTCACTCGAACTCCTATAGAAAAGTCCTCATTAGGGTATTTTTCAGTGAAGACCCTCTGATGCTCAAGTTAAGAGACTGAAGAACAACGAGAGAAAAAAATATCAAATTGAATGCGTACCTGGAGGATCCTGGAGCCTCTTTATTTATAGAAGAGGAATTAGAGTCGTATCCATCTTGGACTCTAACGATCCTCCGAATTTATCGCTCTGAATTGATTCGGAAGATATTTTTTCTTTTCTGAAAGATGGGATCGCGAGGGACTCCTATGTAATCCAAACTTTTCTAATTTGGGAAGAGCATGGATCTAGTGGAGATGGTAATACCTCGGTAATAGATGATCAATAATAGATCATCTGATATTGATTGGCAGTATACGAGCAATTAGTTGATCGTCCGAACATTGGTCGGTTAGAACCGACCAATGCTGGATAGATCGACTATGGGTAACTTTTCTCTAATTAATTATAGAAAAGTTCTTCTTTGGTGATAGCTCGATCGAGTATGACCTTTGGTGGACCGTTAGTGAACTAGTAACTCGCCATAGCAGCCAGTTATATATGGACGACCTATTGAAATAGGTCGGTACAGGGCAAGGAACATCAAGTTAAGGATGATCTATAGCCAACCCACAACAGTTGCCCCCCACTCATAACGTCGAACTTTTATTGCTCGATCGACGTATCTTTCAAAGCCAAGGCCAATCTATTCATGGAGGTCAGGCTATCACATGTTGATGATCGATGCTATGAAGAGACTCATGGAAGACCAACAGCCTTCAAATCTGATCGTATATCGACTCGATCTGGGACCATCTATTCCGACCGACCAGTGCTTGCCACTTGGCGAAGATTTGAAAGGGTAAGTGAATCGACGATAGATCGGAGCCATCCAAGTTTTCTATAAATAGGAGCCTTTGTTACTTCATTTTTTTACTATTGCTGTTACTGAGGGAGGAGCTCTGGCACTTTGCATCTCTGAGCAGATTGCTCGGGCTAAGCCGACCTATTGTCGACCTGGTCTTCTCCTTTGTTGATCGGTCACCACATTTTCCTAGGTTAGTTCCTTCTGCACTCATGAGTTAGTTAAGTCCATCCCAATCTTCCTGAAGTTTGGATGATCATTCAAGTGGGGACCATGGTCCGAGGTAGCCGATTCTTCGGATAAATCCAAGGAACATGGAATCCTGAACTATGGCCTTTTTAGGATTAATTTCATCCCCTCCTCGGAGGATTTATAACTTATAAGGCTAAAGTACCAAATCCCAGACGACTTTTGGTTAGAGGTCGCCAGCCCTAGGGAGCGAGTAGCTCTTCCTCGTCTAGGCCATGTTGGGATTTATGAGGAATCCCTGAAGGCCAGCCTTAGGTTATCCTTCCACTTCTTAGTTGTCAAATTTTTGAATTTATATAGGATTAGTTTTTGTAGCTTGACGCCAAACTCCTGATGATCAATTTAGGCATTTTTATACATTGTCTCCTCCTCGTGGTCAAGCCTACTTCCCGTCTTCTCCGAGCTTACTTCACACTGAAGGAGCATCCTACGAAGATCGGATGGTGGTATGCCTCTCCTCGAAAAGGATGTTGTCTTTTCCAAGGTGCTCTTTCCTCGGTGCACAACTGAAAGGAGTGCTTTTTCTTTGTTTCGGCCGAGCAACCTTAGGGGTTTAGCACGTCATGGGATCGACCTCATAGGTCAGCTGTCAGGCCTCCTACATTGTTTGACGTTGAGGAGAAGATCCTAAATCAGATCCTTGGCTTCGCTCCCTTTCCATTATCTAAGCTCCTTTTCGAGGAAAACTTATTCAAGGTAGGGCTGACCCTAATCGATCCGAAGAGTAAGTGAAGCTTTTATTTTATTTAGCTCATCCTTTTTGTCATTATCCCTAGTGCTGACCGAGCTTATCTTTTTTGTCCAGCAATGAACCCAGCCGACCTTGAAGCTGTTCGTCGGGCAACAAAGAAGAGGAAGGCTAGCACAACCTCTGCTCCCAAGCACGGCCGATCTAAGGCTATCATCGCACAACCTACAGTTGGGGGTTTCTTAAGGCCGATTAGTGTCCTGAGGAAAGAAAGCTCGGTGTCAGCGAAAATTATGGTGCCGCTACCATCTGTCGCTCCAATGGAGCCTGACCCTGAGCTTCGGCCTCCTTTTCGAAGAGAAGCTTAGGGGGGCTAAGATCTCCATTTGGATGTCTACCTGCGGGCCCGACGTTCCGACAGACATTTCTCTGATGGAGGTTGCCTCGGACACCAAGGATAGGAGAAAGGGCATCGATGACTACCACGTTGCCCAATCTCTGTTAAAATAAATCATCTTGTCGGCTGACGTTCAACACTTTAAGGAAGCCAGGAGTGCATTTCGCATCCAAGACTCATACAATTCTCTTCTTCAAGTAAGTATTGATCGTCAGTCATCCTTTATTTTCGTGTAACTTAATAGCTTTTAATCCAAATATATATATTTTTGGTAGCTTGTCCACCACGTAGACCATTTTGCCAAGGTAATCCAGGAGGTTTGGCGTATCTCAAAGGATGCTGAGGGGAAGGCTGCCCAGGCGACCCAAAGGGTGGATGACACCCATCTGTCTAGGTTGAAGACTGAGGATGAGAATCGGTCACTAAAGAAGGAGGTGAAGCGGTTGGAGCCCGAGCTAGCTAAAGCTTGGCTCAATGCTAAAGCTCGACTACTGGTGGAGAAAGAAGCCAACAGGGAGTAGATCGAGGCCGCAAAGGTCGCAACAGTCGAGGCATTTCGCTCTTTGGCTGAATTTCATGACATCAAGGCGGAGTTTGCCTCGGCTTCGTATTTGCAGGGGGGCAAAGACCTCAAGGAGAAGATAAGGAAGAACTTTCCTGACCTAAATCTGGGCCTCCTAGAATCAGATGAGGAAGAGGTTGAGGAGGCCAAAGATAGGGAGGTTTGGATGGAAGACCTTTTTAGCCCTACCTGTAAGGATCACATAACTGAGGATGCAGCATCGGCTCCTCCAACAGTCATCATTCTTCTCAATCAAGCTAAGATCGATGAATCTGGAGCTCCAGAGGGAGTTATGTAAATTTGCTCAGGCATGTCCAAGCTTTACAATTGGTCGGCCCATTTTGTCGAACCTTGGTACTTACCAGGATATTTTTGTATGGGACCGACCAGATTTTGTAAATGTCATTTCTTTAAATGAATACATAGATTTTTCCAAGTTGTTAAGATCAACCATTGTGAATGAATACATAGTTTAGGTCGATCGATCATAAGGTCAAACTCAAAAACATGTAGAATGGCAAATAGCTCGATGGGAAACACGACGAGGTGGTTAGATTATCATTCCTCGGTCTTAACCGAGGAATCCTAGCTTGTGTAGATTGTTGAGGGCATGTCAAGGAAGGATTAATTATTCGGCGACGTTCCTCAGACGTGGCCGAGAAACAGGCATAAGAAATTCTTTTAGTCGGTTGTGTTTCTCAGCCGTGGCTGAGGAACGTGTGATGACAATCATCAAGAGCACATTCCGCTCTTCGGCTACGATCGAGGAGTGCACGTTGGCGGCTCCCATGGAGATACATTCCGCTCCTCGATCATGACGGAGGAGTGTGCATTAGCAAATCTCATGGAGACACGTTACGCTTCTCGGCCATGGTCGAGGAGCACGTATTGGTGATTTTCATAGAGACACGTTCTGCTCCTCGGTCATGGATGAGGAGCATGCATTGACGATTATTGGAGATGCGTTCTGCTCCTTGGCCATAGTCGAGGAGCATGCATTGGCGATTTTTATGGAGATGCATTTTGCTCCTCAACCAGGGCTGAGGAGCGTGCGTTGGTGATTTTCATGGAGGTGCATTCTACTCCTTGGTCGTGGCTGAGGAGCGCGCATTGGCGAATCTCACGGAGACACGTTCCGCTCCTCGATCGTAGCCAAGGATCGCATGTTGGTAATTTTCATAAAGATGCATTTTGCTCTTCGACTATGGCCAAGGAGCGTGCATTAGCGATCATTGGAGATGCATTTCGCTCCTCGATCATGACCGAGAAGTGCACGTTGGCGATTTTCATGAAGATGCATTCTGCTCCTTGACCGTGGTCGAGAAGCGCATGATGGAAATCAAGGTTTGCATACTTATTTAAGAAGGAAGCATCGTCAAATCCTGAAATGATGGGACTCAGGGTTTACATACATATTTAAGAAGGAAGCATCATTAAATTCTAACCCTAATTTATTTTATGAATTTAATTTTTATGGATTAATTTAGGTTATTTTATTTTATTGAGATTTCTAATTTTGTTAGGATTATGTAATAAGAGTTCTGTTAGTATATTATGTAAAGAACACTATAGTTCTAGTTGATAATCAATTAGCATATTTTATATTTTTTTTAAAAAAATTTATATTTTTTTATTATAAAGTTGTTCTTTAAAGAAAACGTTCGACTTCATGATTTGCCTTCTTCCATAATATCCCACCATAATATCAAATTTATGAGTTATTTCTGAAAATTTTTTAAAAAATTATTTGGGATAAATTTAAATTTTTTTTCATCTTTTCATCCATAAATTAATGGTCAAACAGAGATTGTAAATAATAATCTTGGTAAATTACTTAGATATCTAGTTTGTAATAAACTTGGGATATGAAAATTATCATTGCCTACCATAGAATGTATCTATAATAATTCAGTAAATAGATCTATTGATAAAAATTCTTTTGAAATTATTTATGGCTTTAATCTCTATCAATCTATTGATCTTATTTCCTAACTTTTAAATAATCGTACTTCTGAGTCTGCCATTTTTTTTGTTAAACACATTCATGACATTCATATGGATATTAGATAAAAGATTACTATGAGTAATAAAAAATATAAATTTGTTGATAATGCTTATCGTAGAATAATAAAATTTAACGAGGATGTTCATATTCATCATAAACATTATCTTCGAAATTCATTCAAAAAGTTACATATCCGAGCCACTGATTCATTTTGTATTCTTTATAAACTTGGATCTAATACATATTTTATAAAATTATCTTCTAATTTAAAATTTACTCTAATTTTTAATATTAAGAACTTACTATCTTATCGAGATACATTCGAGCCTTCTACTATGCATACAGATGATAGTAGGAATCATACTCCATCTATTTTGGTGCCAATTTCGATTCTTTTATCCCTTTCATCATCTTCTTCAGATTGTATTGAATGCATTATTATAGATGAGATTATTTTCTCTGCTGATGAAATAATTCATCGATTCTTGGTCAAATGACACGATCGTCCAGATTGAGATGCTACTTGGATCCTTGAAGAAGATCTATGATACATTGATCTTGACATTTTAGAAGCTTACATCAATTTCTCGCCAGAGTTGAGTTTTCAGCCAGAAGGGAATGATGAAAATCAGAGTTTACATACTTATTTAAGAAGGAAGCATCGTTAAATCCTAATCCTAATTTATTTTATGGGTTTAATTTTTATGGATTAATTTAGATTATTTTATTTTATTAAAATTTTTAATTTTATTAGAATTATGTAATAAGAGTTCTGTTAGGATTCAAGTCAACTGTTAGAGTCTTGTTAAGTTATTTTTTTGTTCCTTTATTTAAAGGCTCCATCTATGTGGAGAACCTTAGATCTGAACAAAAGACTTGAATGATTGGTTAGTTAAATCCCTAAAATTCAGGCTTTGAATTTTTATTTTTTTTTGAATTTTTTTTCAATCCTTATTTCTTCTTTCTTTAACTTTTTTTCATTTTACATCAGCGTGCATTGGTGATTTTCGTGGAGATACATTCCGCTCCTCGATCATGGCCGAGAAGCGCATGTTGATGATTCCCACGGAGATGCATTTTGCTCCTCGACTCTGGCCAAGGAGTGCACATTGGTGATTCTTATGGAGATGTATTCTGCTCCTCGATCGTGGTTGAGAAGCGCATGACAAATCTCATGGAGACATATTTCGCTCCTCGACCGTGGTCGAAGAGCGCAAGTTAGTGATTTTGGTGGAGATGCATTTCGCTCCTCGACCATGGCCGAGTAGCATGCATTGGCGATCATTGAAGATGCATTCCGCTCCTCGACTGTAGCTAAGGAGCATGTGTTGGTGATTTTCATGGAGATGCATTCCACTCCTCGATCATGATCGAGGAGCGCGTGTTGGAGATTCTCGTGGAGATGCATCGTGGAGACACATTCTGCTCCTTGGTTGTGGCCGAGGAGCACGTATTGGTGATTTTCGTAGAGATGCATTTCATTCTTCGACCGTGGCTAAGGAGCGCGCATTAGCGATTGTTAGAGATGCATTCCACTCCTCAACCATGGTTGAGTAGCGCACGTTAGTGATTTTCATAGAGATGCATTCCGCTCCTCAGTCATGGTCGAGAAGCATGCATTGGCAATTTTTGTGGAGATGCGTTCCGCTCTTCAACCGTGGCTAAGGAGCATGCATTGGTGATTCTTATGGAGACACATTTTTCTCCTCGATTGTGATCGAGGACTGCGCATTGGCGAATCTCATGGAGACACTTCTGCTCCTTGACCGTAGTCGAGGAGTGCGTGTTGATGATTTTCGTAGAGACGTGTTTCGCTCCTTGACCATAAAAAGTTATTATTTATTATTGAAAGAAAAAATCAAAATAAAAATTATAATTTAAGGATAGTATCTGCGTAGGTTGTCGGTGTTCTATATCCTCAGGATTGGAGTTCCATCCAGTCAACAAAGGCGATAAACTCCTAGCCAAACTATCTCAGTCATCTGGTATGAACCTTTCTAATTAGGTGATAGCTTCGACCATTCGGTTGGACGAGAGACCTCTGCTCGGTGAAGAACCAGTTGCTTGGCCAGGAATGACTTTTCTTTAATCCGAGAATTGTAATACCGAGCTACTCTCTATTGGTAATTGGCCATCCAGATCCTAGCTCATTCCTGAGTTTTTTTTAGCAAGTCTAAGTTTGCCCTCATTCCGAATGAATTGCTGTCTTCGTCAAATTCTTCTACTCGAAGTGTAGGTAATCCAATTTCCAAAGATATCACGGCTTCTATTTCGAAGGCTAGCATGAAAGGCGTCTCTCTGTTTGGGACTCGTTGGATTATGCGGTATACCTTGAGGACATTAAATAACTCTTCGACCCATAGTCCCTTTGCCTGGTCGAGGTAAGCTTTTAAATCCTGCAACAGTATTCTATTCGTCACTTCGATTTCTCCATTACTCAGAGGATGACCTATTAATGTCTACCTATGCAAAATTTCATAGTCATTGCAGAATCTCATAAACCTTGGGTTATCGAACTATCATCCATTATCAGTTATGATAGCTCGCGGGAGACCAAATCGATAGATAATAGATTTCCACATAAAGTCTCGGACTTTAGCTTTGATAATAGTCGCCAATGCCTCTGTTGTTAGATATATGTGTCCAAGAAGCTAGAATTGGCTGACACTTGTAATACACTTCTAGGAATAAAATTATAATTTTGACTATAAATAATAAAATAGGTTATTTTCTATCACATATGTGTATTTAGTGTCTGTGATACATCTCTTGAGTTAATGGTAATGATAATTCTTATTTTCAAGAGTTAAAAATTTAAGACAAAAATTTTCATTATTAACTCATAAAATGCTCCTGACCATAGGATCATCATAAGGATGGTGATTGATCCAAAAGATTAGTGTACAATCGCTTCTTTATAGTAGATGAGTCTTGAGTCTATGGTGTAGAAACATCGGAGCGAGACCACCTCCGATGGTGATTGATCCAAAAATTCTTTAATTTTTGATTAGTTGCTACCATATACTGCTAGGTGTCACTGATGAATTTTGAGAGCAATTAGAATGATTTAGATGATCGATCATTTTAGTTGTCTGAATCAGAAAAGTTCTGATCCATCGAAAGAAGTTTCGATGATGTCGATAATGGAGATCACGACATATCCCATTATCATATAGAAGTGAACCTAATTGGATCACATAAATAAGGGTTTGGATCTAGATATTATCAATTGGACTAATTCAATTTAATTGATTTAAATTAGATTCAATTAGGTTCAAGAAAATCGTGCTAGCACACGATTGAACCTAACATTCTCCTTTTCTATCATTAAAAGTTATCTTGACTGAGTCAAATATGTTTGTGCTCACTCAGGTACCTTTACCTAGTCTGACTGAAGCTTGTCCAGGTCAGAAAATGGTTATCTTAATTTATGAAATAAATTTGAGACAACATTTGCCATTTTTTATCACTTGCTAATTCTTGTCCTTTGACTTAGTCAAATATTGACCTTTGACCCTTGGACATCTGCCTATGTGTCATGTACTTATTAGAGAGTAGATAGGGGCTTGTCCCCTTACTGAATTTTGGGAAGGAAGGGGTGCATGCCTAGAATGGCATGCGCTCATGGATAGGGACGCCTGGAGTCCCATACAGATGGGACTCCAGGTTGCTTCTTGGATTCAAACTAGGTGACCCTCACCTATAGACTTTGACCAGTCTTAGGCATTACCTAAGGATGAATCTATGGGTCTCTCATCTGATTGAATCAGATGATATCATTCCACCAATCAGATTTAGATCTGATTGTACGAAGCAACGTGATTGGCCGAGGTGATGTGGCACTACATGGCGCAGCAGGGTCTATATAAAAACCTATCTGCGCCCAACTTTGAAGAAAACTTTTCTCCTAGCCACACCCCAAGACTGCCCCTCTCCCTCCTCCATGCCACCTTTCTGATCCTCTCTCTCCTCTCCATGTCTAAGAAAGTTGGGCCTTCAGATTAGTACGATTCAGACAAGAAAAGACTGACGAGAAAGGAAGAAGGCAGCACTGCTGCAGAGACGACTGCTGATTTTTGAAAGAAGTTTCGAAGTCTAAATCAGATCCAAATCTAATTTTTGAAAAAAAAAAAGAGAAGAAGAAGATCTCCAGATCCAGTTTGAGTAGATATCGATAGAGGCTAGGCACTTGCGTGGCTAGATTCAAAACCTCAGGGCTTCAGTAGGATCATCAACGGATAATCAGATTACCCAAAATTAAGATAAAATTAATTTAGATTTAATTTAATTTAATTTTTTTATTTATCAAATCATAAAATTAAATCTAAAAAATATCAGATCTGATTAGGATTTAAAATTTTTTTTTAAAAATATGCCTCTCGATCCAATCAGATCTGAACGAATCTGATCCTAGAAAATCAAAATTTCTCCTTCAACTGGTATCAGAGCCAGGTTATTATAAAATTTATTTAGATCTAATTTAATCTGATAAATTAGTAATTTTAGATATCACGTGAGATATAATTAGATCTAAAATTAAAAAATTAAAAAATTAAATTAATTAATCTAGATCTAAAATGTATGAGATACATGACTAGACTAAGAATAGAATTATTCTATATGGAGTCTAGTATAATCATAATTTTTATTTGATTAAATATAATTTTTAGATCTATTTATTTATTATTTTTTAATCTTATAAATATTATAATTAAATCTAAAAATAGAAAATAAATTTAATTTAATTTATTCATATGAGATATGATAGTTGTCTGTTTAGACTAGTTGTAGAATAGTTCTACAAAAGGATCTACATTAAATTTTATTTGATATGATCAAATTTAAATTTAATTTTTTAGATGATTATGAGATAATTTAGATCTAAAAAATATACATGATATGATGTATGCAAAACATGTTTTAATTAGATAGATTTTCTTATATGAGATATATGCTTAAATCTAATTAGTTTTTGTAGATTAGTTGTATTTCTGATTAAGGCGTTTTCCTTGGTCGTCCGGTCATAAGAACAAAGTAAGATTTAAAGACCCTCTCCTTCCATTTGATGGAATGTTCTTATGATGTGTAGGGATGCTGTGCGTTTGTCCTTAATCAGAAATTGAAAACTTACTTTCTGTAAAATCTTAGATCCTGAAATCTTATGATCTTATTTACATATTTTATTTATGAACCCTATATTTAATTAAGAATTAAGATTATGAAATATCAATTAGATTTAAAATTAAAAATTTTAGATCTAAGACATATTCATAATATTGGGTTTGGATTTGGGTAGCTCAATTAGGTCTAAGCGGTTGATCAAACCGAATCAAGAGTTGGTTAGATGGGATCAACAGTGCTTAAATTGACCAACCTAATAGGATTAAGTCTGGGTCAAGATCGAGTCACATGAATGATCGATCAAGCTAAGATCTAATTAGGCTCGGTGGTTAGAGTCTGGATTGTAGGCTAATCTGATTGGTTCTGGCTCAACAATTTGGTGTCTAAGGTAAGTTTGGCAGATATGACCGACTGATTTTTAATTGAGAGCTACCCGACTCGAATGCATTCTTGTCGAGTTAATGGCATATTCCTTCCATCGATCTCACTTACTTGGCCATATTTGTTGACTCAATTCTGATCTGAGGTGATCAATAATCTGAGCTAACCCATGCTACTAGGTTAGTCATAATGGTTATAACTATGTCAATTCTAGTTTAATGAGATCTAAATCAAATCTTTCTAAGAAAAGATTAAGTCTAAGATCTTCCATCATTGTAGATGTGCAGACCCTTCTCAGGATTGATTATTCTCGACTGGTTATAGTGGCTCAGTTGCACCGAAAAGATGCAATCATGTCTATTAGGCATTGGATGCTACATGCTAGAGGATGGATTAGGCTCAATATTTTGGATATGGTGAGAGACCCAATTAGAAATCCAATCTATGCAAATGATGGATTTGATTTAACTAAGAAGTGGATCAATATTTCGGATATGGTGAGATTCATGAATTAGAGACCAAGTTTAGGTGCACCATGATTATAGAATCATTGAACAAGAGTTGTTCACTCATTAATAATTGTTAGATGAGGTGATGAGTCAGTTGGTGAGACCGCACCATCCACTAGAAATCATTAATCGTGAAGATTTTTGCATCTCTACAAAGAAAGTGTAGGGATTCGAGAAAATAGTAAAAGCTAATTTATTTAAAAATAAAATTTTTAAATAAATTGGTTAAATCTTAATTATAATATCTAACTAGAAATTTTGACTTTCTACATGAAAATGTCTGCATCCAACCCACTAGCACGAATCCTGGATACTCATAGACTGATCGGATCAAATTACAATGATTGGCTCCGAAACTTCAAAATCATTTTGGATTTCGAGAAGTTAACTCTTGTATTGGATCAGGATCCTCCCACCTTATTAGTTCGTCCATCTGCTGAGCAGAGAGCGTCTCTGGATAAGTAGATAGATGAAAATAATAAGACCAGATACTATATGTTGGACTCAATGTCTGATGAATTTCAGTGCCAACATGAAGATATCAGGACTGCTCGCCAAATATTGGCTCACCTATAGGAGATGTTTGATGAACAAAGTCGCGCAGCCAAGTATCAAGTCACTAAATGACTATTCAAGGCTAAGATGCGTGATGGACAGTCGGTCCAAGATCATTGTCTAATGATGATCAAGAATTTGAAAGAGCTTGAGAAGCTCGGAGTGAGGTTGGACTTGGATCTATAGAATGATATAATTCTACAATCTTTGACTGATGCGTATGGACAGTTCATCATGAACTACCATATGCATAAACTTCAAAATTTCTTGGTCGAACTTATGAACATACCGGTTACCGCTGAGCTTTTCATGAAAGATTCTAAAGGCTCAGTGTTTGCTATGAAATGAACTTCTTTTAAGAAAAAATCTTTTGAAAAGAAGAAGAAGTCTATGAAAAAGTAGAAAATGGAAGGAGGAAAGAAGAAAAAGGCAGAGCTAAAGAAGAAGATCGTTGACAAAGGAAAGTATTTTTATTGCAATAACGACGGCCATTGAAAGCAAAACTGCCCTACTTACCTAGCCACCTTAAAGAAGAAGGAGGCAGATCCTTCTAGAAGTATGCTTGTTATTGAGTCTAACCTTATGGTTTCTTCTACATCCAGTTGGGTGCTTGACTCTGGTTCTAGTGCTCACTTGTGCACTTCTATGCAAGATCTTGAGGATAGTAGGAGGCTAAAAGATGGTGAAATGATCCTATGCATCAAAAATGGAGCAAAAGTTACCATCGTAGCCATGGTAACATATCCTCTTCGACTACCATCTGATTTAGACTTAGTATTAAAAGACTATTATTATGTGCCTGCAGCAAGCAAGAATTTAATTTCTGTTTCTTGCTTTGCATTAGAAGGCTATGTAATTAATTTTCTTAAGGATCATTATAATATTCTTTATGAAAGAAATAAAATTATAAGTGGTTTTCTTATTAACGATCTTTATTAGTTACATATTGATGTATCTATTTTTAATTTCGAGTAAAATGTGAATGTCATAAAATCAAAATAAACTAGGGATAGTCCAAACGATAGGTATCTATGGCACCTAAGATTAAATCATATAGCAGAAGATAGGATTAACAAATTAGAGAAAATCAAGCTATTGAGTCCATTGACTTTCGAGACATATCCAATTTATGAATCTTGTCTTCATGGCAAAATGACCAAACTCCCTTTTGTAGGACATAGGGAAAGGGCCACGGATCTTCTTGTCCTAATACATACTGATGTGTGCGACCCATTTGATGTGCTGGCTAGAGGCAACCTAGTCTACTTCATGACTTTTATCGATGATTTATCTAGGTATGGATATGTGTATCTTATTAGATACAAGTCTGAAGCTTTTGAAAAATTTCAAGAATTCAGACATGAAGTAGAAAAGCAAACTAAAAAATCCATTAAGGTTCTTCGATCAGATCAAAGAGGTGAATACCTTAGTCAAAAAATTTTGGACTATCTTAAAAAAAATGGCATAGTCTCTCAATGGACTCCACCTGGAACATCTCAACTCAACAGATTTTAGAACGGAGGAATCGGATCCTATTAGATATGGTCCGATCCATGATGAGCTTCACAGACCTTCCTGATTTTTTTTGGAGATACTGTTTGTTAACTGCTATATACTTACTGAACAGGGTTCTTTCTAAAATCGTTCCTACCACACCGTATGAGATATAGCATGGTAAAAAATCAAGTCTGAGTCATCTCAGAATTTGGGATTATCCGGCTCATGTCAAAAGACAATAAATGGATAAGTTAGACTTTAGGTCCTTCAGAGCTCGATTTATAGGATATCTTAAAGAGTCATTATGATATTATTTTTACATTCCAGAAGATCACAATGTGATTGTGAGTCGACATGCCATCTTTCTTAAAAAATAGTTTATTCAAGATAGCGACATTAGAAAGCAGATCAAGCTTGATGAGAAAGTCTCACAAGAGCAATGAGCTAAGGACCAAATGGAACCAAATCCGGTTAAGCCAATTGAGTCACTACCTCCTTTACCTCGTAGATCGAAAAGAGTTTTTCGTCCCTCTGAGAGGTACTTAGGTACTATTTCAGAGGATGTAGAGAAAATATTTTTCGCAGGTAATGGGGTTTATGGTGATGATCCCAAAATCTATAACGAGGCAATATCAGATATCGACTCTGAGAAATAGTTAGAAGCAATGAAGTCAGAAATTGACTTGATGCACTCAAACCAAGTTCAGACCTTGGTAGATCCACCAAAAGATATAGTACCTATTGGATGTAAATAAATCTACAAGAGAAAAATTAGTGCAGATGAAAATATGAAGACATTCAAGACTAGATTAGTGGCAAAAGGTTATCGTCAGCGCGAAGGCATTAACTATCAGGATACATTTTCGTCAGTAGCTATGCTAAAATTCATCCGCACATTGCTTGCTGTTGCAGCCTATTTCGATTATGAAATATGGCAAATGGACGTAAAAATGACATTCTTAAATGGATATCTAGAGGAAGATATCTATATGGAACAGCCGCTAGATTTCACATCCGGTGATGATGATCACAAGGTATGCAAGCTGCAAAGATCCATATATGGACTTAAGCAAGCAACTCGGAGCTGGAATACTTATTTTAATGATGTGATCAAAATATTTGATTTCATCAAGAACGAGGAGGAGTCATGTATCTTCAAAAAGATCAGTGGGAGCGCTGTTGTCTTCCTTATATTATACGTGGATGACATCCTCCTTATTGGGAATGATATTCTCATGTTAACCATAGTTAAAATATGGTTATCTAAAGAATTCTCCATGAAAGACCTAGGAGAAGAATCCTTTATTCTAGGAATTTAGGTCTACAGAGATAGACCGAATAGGATGTTAGGACTTTCACAGAAGATGTACATAGAGGAGGTGCTAAAGAGGTTTAGCATGAAAAACTCTAAGAGGGATTTAGTATACTTCAGACATGGTATTCATCTTTCCAAGAAGATGCGTCCTAGCACATCTGAGGAAATAGAACGCATGAGCAAGATCCCTTATGCTTCAGCAATAGGAAGCCTCATGTATGCCATGTTATGTACACAACCTGATATGGCCCATGCTGTGAGTGTCATGAGCAGATATCAGTCGAATCCAGGTGAAGAACACTGTGAAATGTATCCTTAAGTACTTGAGAAGAATTAAGGATATGTTACTATATTTGGTAATGGAGAACTCCAAGTTCGGGGTATACAGACTTGGATTTTATGTCCGATGTAGATGATCAAAAGTCGACATCTGAAAGTCTATTTTTGTGCAATGGTGGAGCTGTTAGTTGAAAAAGTTTCAAGCAGACAGTGATAGAAGATTCCACCATGGAAGCAGAATACATCGTTGCATCAAAAGCTGCAAAGAAGGCATTCTGATATAAGAAGTTTGCCATAGAGATCGGAGTGATGCCATCAGATGCCATTCCTCTATACTGCGACAACAATGGCGCCATAGCCCTTGCTAAAAAGCCGAGGTCTCACCAAAAATCTAAGCACATCGAGCGGCGATACCACCTTATCCACGATTATCTCGAGAAAAATTACGTCGAGGTTAAGAGAGTCGACTCCGTAGACAATACGGTGGATCCGCTTACAAAGTCGTTGGGCCAGCAAAAGATCGAAACCCACCTTAAGAAGATGGGACTTAGATTTGTAGCCAATTGACTTTAGGTTAAGTAAAAGTTTGTTAGATATGTGTGCCTTAGAAGCTAGAATTGGCTGACACTTGTAATACACTTTTAGGAATAAAATTATAATTTTAACTATAAATAATAAAATAGATTATTTTCTATCATATATGTATATTTAGTGTCTGTGATACATCTCTTGAGTTAATGGTAATGATAATTCTTATTTTTAAGAGTTGAAAATTTAAGATAAGAATTTTCATTATTAACTCATAAAATGCTCCTGACCATAGGATCATCATGAGGATGGTGATTGATCCGAAAGGTTGGTGTACAATTATTTTTTTATAGTAGATGAGTCTTGAGTCTATGGTGTAGAGACATCGAAGCGAGAGTACAGGATACTCGTTAGAGAATGAGGGCACTGAGCGTGACCACCTCGAGTAGTCATAAGAAAGTCTACCTTCTCATCAATGACTGACTCGAAGCTGCAATAGTGTGTCTGGTTCTTTGACCTGAGGTGCATCGAAAGTTCACCTTGAGGGTGTTATAGTTTGACTACACCATGACTCAGTCTCCTAGCCATTCGAAGTCCTGAGGTGTATGTTGGCTATAGTATGTTCATTGTAGAAATTGGATTGCACCAAGATAGAATCTATCTACCTCGATAGATGAAGAGCGGCCCTATGATGATCATGAGAATCAAGTTCATAAGCCCATGGCCATGACAGTAGAGTGAAATAATAGAAAGAGTTTCTATTTAAGATTTTCACATCGGACTTGAATCAAATGATTAAATCATATGATAGAAATTAGGGTTTGACGAGTTCACCTTAACCCTAATCTGATCGGGGCTCAAGATAGAAGAACTTAATCACACAAGTAGCTGCACCGAGAGGTTTATTTTTAATTTTTGATGGATTGCCATCATATACTGCTAGGTGTCACTGGTGGATTTTGAGAGCAATTAGAATGATTTAGATGATCGATCATTCTAGTTGTCTGAATCAAAAGAGTTCTGATCCATCGAAAGAAGTTTCAATGATGCTGATGATGGAGATCACGACATATCCCATTATCATACAGAACCGAACCTAAATGGATCACACAAATAAGGGTTTGGATTTGGATATCATCAATTGGACTAATCCAGTTCAATTGATTTGAATTAGATTTAATTAGATTTAAGAAAATCATGCTAGCACACGATTGAACCTAACATTCTCCTTTTCTATCATTAAAAGTTATCTCGACTGAGCCAAATATATTTGTACTTACTCAGGTACTTTTACCTGATCTGACTGGAGCTTGTCCAAGTCAGAAAAGGATTATCTTAATTTATAAAATAAATTTAAGACAATACCTGCCATTTTTTATCACCTACTAATTCTTATCCTTTGACTTGGTCAAACATTGACCTTTGATCCTTGGACATCTGTCCATGTGTCGTGCACTTATTGAAGAGCAGATTGGGGCTTGTTTCCTTACTGGATTTTGGAAAAAAAGGGGTGCATGCCTAGGATGGCGTGCGTCCATGGATAGGGATGCCTGGAGTCCTATACAGATGGGACTCCAGGTTGCTTCTTGGATTCAAACTAGGTGACCCTCACCTATAGACTTTGACCAGTCTTAGGTGCCAGCTAAGAATGAATCTGTGGGTCTCTCATCTAATTGGATCAGATGATATCATTCCATCAATCAGATTTAGATCTGATTGCACGAAGCAATATGATTGGCCGGGGTGATGTGGCACTGCGTGGCGCAGCAGGGTCTATATAAAGACCTATCTGCGCCCAACTTTGAAGAAAACTTTTCTCCTAGTCACGTCCTAAGGCTGCTCCTCTCCATCCTTCATGCCACATTTTTGATCCTCTCTCTCCTTTCCATGCCCAAGAAAGTTGTACCTTTAGATTAGTACGATTCAGGCAAGAAAAGGCTGACGAGAAAGGAAAAAAGCAGCACTACTGTAGAGACGACTGCTGATCTTCAAAAGAAGTTTTGAAGATCCTCCAAATTATATCCAGATCTAATTTTTAGAGAAAAAAAAAAAGAAGAAGATCTTCAGATCCAATCCGAGTGGATATCGATAGAGGTCAGGCACTTACATAGCTAGATCCAAAACCTCAAGACTTCAGCAGGATCATCAACGGATAATCAGATTACCCAGAATCAAGGTAAAATTAATTTAGATTTAATTTAATTTAATTTTTTTATTTATCAAATCATAAAATTAGATCTGAAAAATATCAGATCTGATTAGAATCTAATAGAAAATTTTTTAAATATGCCTCTCAATCTAATCAGATTTGAACGAATCTGACCTCAGAAAATCAAATTTTTTTTTTCATCTACCTCCATCCATTTTGTAAAATAATCAATTGAGACAAGCAAAAACTTTTTTTATACCATGGCAACAGGAAACGGTCCAAGAATATCCATTTCTCATTGGGCAAAAGGCCAAGAAATTGTGATCAGAGCCAATGGAGTTAAAGGTCGGCATTGAATGTTAGAGGTTCTTTGACAATGATCACATCTATTCATCAAATCGGCTGCATCCTTTTGCATGGTCGGCCAGAAATATCTTTATCTCAATATCTTATGAGTGAGGGTCTTGCCTCTCAGATGATTGCCGTAGATTTCTTTGTGCACTTCTCGTAAAGCATAATCGACTTCTGAGAGATAAAGGCATCTGAGCAAAGATAAGATGAAAGATCTTTTATATAGCTTCCCCTCATAGACGAGATACTATGGAGCAAAATGCCTCAACTTCTTAGCTTCATCCCGATCAGCTGGTAGAGTGCCATCTTACAAATAGCGTAGGATGGAATCTATCCAGCTTGGCTCCAGATCTGCTTTCATTATAGGAGTCTCTTTAATGCTCGGCTTCTCCAGAACTTTCAGGTATGAGCTTTTTTTTAGGTCCGTTGCACCAAGAGTTGCAAGCTTAGATAGAAGGTCGGCCCATACATTCTCTACCCTGGGTACTTATTGGAGATCCACCATGAAAAAGCTGAAAGCTAAATTCTTAACCTTCTATAGATATTTAATCATATTCGATTCTCGAGCTTCATATTCTCCTTAGACTTGGCCGACGATCTACTATGAATCGCTATAAATTCTAAGATATTGAACTCCCATTTCTTTCACCATCCAAAGATCAGCTAGTAGTGCTTCATACTCGGCTTCATTATTGGAGGTCGAGAAATCAAAATGCAAAGTATACTCTGCTACCATGCTGTCTAGGCTGGTTAAGATTAACCCAGCTCCTACACTCGTAGTATTCGAAGACCCATCCACATGTAGAACCCAACATTCATCGGTGGTAGGAGCTACTGTATCACTTGGTTTCTTATCTGGAATTGTGCACTCCAAGATAAAATCGACTAATGCTTGAGTCTTGATAGACAGCTCAAAAAGTATTTGATATCGAATTCTCCCAACTTAATAGCCCATTTGGCTAACCACTCCAAAGCATCCGATTGATATAGCACCGATCTAATAGGTTGGTCAGTAAGACTAGCAATAGTATGTGCTTGAAAATAAGGACGTAGCTTCTTTGTAGATATTAGGAGGGCATGGACAATCTTTTTTAATTTCGTATACCTAATCTTGGCATCATGAAGTATTTGACTCACATAATAGATCGACTTCTGCACCTTGGCTTCTTGTCGAACGAGAACCGAACTAATTGCTGAAGAGGAGATGGCCAAATATAGGTACAATACCTCTTCATGTTCAGGTTTGCCTAAAAGAGGAGAGTCGAGGTACTTTTTTAGATCATCAAAAGCTTTCTAGCACTCATCCGACTAGTGAAAGTTCTTCGGTTGCTTGAGAGCTTTGAAAAATAGAAGGCTCTTCTCTGCCAACCTTGATAAAAATCTATTTAGGACTGCGATCCTTTCAGTAAGCCGCTACACTTCTTTGATCGTTCTTGGAGGCTTCATCTCTTGAAGAGCTTGCATCTTTTCAAATTAGCCTCAATCCCATGCTACAATACCATGAAGCCGAGGAATTTTTTAAAGATGACTTTAAATACGCATTTATCCAGATTGAGCTTCATCTGGAAGTACTGCAATGTAGAAAAGATTTCTTATAGGTCGATAATATGATGCTTGATAGTCATGCTTTTGACGATCATGTTATCCACATACACCTCCATATTTCTATTGATCTATTCTTTGAAGAGCTTGTTCACAAGCCTTTGGTAGGTCGTTCCTACATTTTTCAAGCCAAATGGCATGATCTTATAACAAAAAAGACCTTGGTCAGTTACAAAAAAGATTTTCTCCTCATCCTCGGATGCCATTTGAATCTGGTTGTATCCCAAGAAAGCATCGATGAATGATAGGAGTTGATGTTCCAAAGTCACATTCACTAGCTGATCTATACGAGGCAGAGGATAGATGTCCTTCAGACATGCTTTGTTGAGGTCGGTATAATCAATTCATGCATGCCATTTTTTGCTCGCCTTCTTGACAAGAATGATATTAGCCAGCCACTCTGGGTAATATACTTCTCGAATGAATCCAGTCTTTAGAAGTTTATCAACCTCTTCCTGTATCATCTTCTATCATTTGGGGGCGAAGCTTAGCTTCTTCTACCTGATCGGATGATAGTTCGGATCCACATTAAGTCGGTGAACCATAACTTTTTGGTCAATGCCAGACATATCTAAGGTTGATCAAGCGAATACATCGGCATTGGTTCGTAGGAATGAGATGAGATACTGACGATTCTTTTCACACAAGCTTGAACCGATCTTCACAACTTGCTCGGATCATCTTTGATCGACACCAAAATCAATTCTTTTACTGGATGACCCCTTTGCTCCATCAGCTCATCCCTTACATCTAACTTATTCATAAGTTGTTCTTCAGTCGTTACTCCATGCAGAGTCGTCATATAGCATTCCTTCATAACTGACTAGTTTTTTCGAAGCTCGTCGATCCCATTAGGAGTCATAAACTTCATCTTTAAGTGATAAGTCGACACTATGGCTCAGAAGGCATTTAAACCTAGCCGACCTAAGATGACATTATAGGTGAACGGTCTGTTTACCATGAAATAAGTTATTTCGACTATGGCTTGCTTCAAGACCTGCCCACCTTTTGTTATTAATGAGATGATTCCTTCTACCGGCACTATACTATCAAAGAATCCAACCAAAGATACATTCCTCTTCATCAACTGTCCAGGATCCAAGCTCATTCGAATAAAGACATTATAAAATAAGACATCAACTGAACTTTCATTATCAATAAGAACCTAATGTACATCATAAATTTAAATGTTCAGAGAAACAACTATAGGATCATCGTGTGACTGATTTATTTCTTGCACATCATCAGTGGTGAAGATGATTTTATCATCGATCCTCCTCTTCTTTGGCCCTTCCACACTAAGTCGGCTATGCTCTGAGACATCTCCACTGAGGTGCCCCCCAGCGATCATCCTAATCTCATCCGTTGCTGGTTGTTCTCTATGAGGATCCTCTAGTCTAGGTTGTTCATGGCGTGGAATGGGCAAAATTTTTTGCTCATTAATGTAATGTCGGAGTCATCCTCGCCTGATCAAGGCTTCTATCTCTTCTTTGAGTTGCCAACATTTCTTGGTATCATGCCCGTGGTCGCGATGGTATCTATAATATTTTCTTAGATTTCTGACTCGAGCAAGGGTCACCATCTTCTTCAACCACGGTATTTCTTCTTGTCGTTCGATCTCCATTAAAATCTAGGCCCGAAAAATGTTAAGGAGAGTATAGTAGTGAAACCTCCGAGGTGGAGTCCTAGATCGGCACTGAGGTTTAGGGGATATAGGTCTGCCACTCCGAGGTAGGGTGCATGAGCGACGAGACTGTGGCTCCCCTCATTGGTGTTGCACATGCCAGTAGTCTTTCTTCTTCTCCTACTTCTGATCCAGTTGCAATCCACTACCAAGGTTGCCTCCTTACTGATCTCAAGCTTCCTCGGCTTGGGTGTACCTTTCCATCTGTTCTAGCAATTTGGCGAAATCCTTTGGATAGTCTAAGTTGAGAGAGAAAAGAAGATCATTTTGGAGGAGTCCCACCTTCAATGCTGTCATAGCAACCAACTGATCTAAGTTTTGGACCTTCAGAGTGGCTGCATTAAAATGGTTAATGTATTCTCGAAGAGGCTCGTTCTCCTGCTGCTTGATGCTCACAAGAAAATCCAAGTTGCGGTGCTACAGACGACTACTAACAAAATGAGCAACAAATAAGCGGCTTAGCTGATAGAAGGAATCCATAGAACCTGGCTTTAGATTCAAGTACCAATATCGAGTTGCCTTCCTCAAAGTTGAAGAAAAAGCTCGGCATAATATTGCATCGCTAGCTCCTTGCAGGTACATGAGGGTTTGGAAGTTGTCCAGGTGATCTGCGAGATCAGCTGTTCCATTGTAAGGCTCCATCTGAGGAATTTTAAATCGAGGCAGTGGGGGTTCATTCATGATTTTTTGGATGAATGGAGGATCGATGTTGAACCCCAGGTCGTCCCCTTGCTACTTTGGTGCCTGCAATGCATCTATCCGCTATGCATCTCCTGGAGCATTTTCTCCACACTATCTTTCCGAATAGCTCGACGCCAAGGAGTTACACGGCCCAGAGTTGAGTCTCTTCTAGAGACGGAGGTAAGAGATTGTCCAAGTCTTTAGTGAGGTGGGCTGAGAGGTTGGCTGTGACGACTCGCTTCGGCCCTCGGACTCCTAGGATGCCATTTTTCTGACCTTCCACGAGTCGGCCCTGAATTTTCATCGACCGAGCGAAGTTTGTTGACCTGCTACATCCCCCTTATCGCGGTTGAGAGTGCTTGCACCTGTTAAACGAGAGTATTGTATTGGTCTTATGAGATTGCCGGGGCTACTGGTGGATTCTCCTAAATTGAGGGTGGTGCATTAATCGGCTAAGCGTTGTTGGTTCGTCGACCATCGAAACACTGAGATGCATTTGATGCTCCTCTCTGAATCTTCATGATGTCTAGCAACGAGCTTTCTCCTCTCAAAAATTGGTCCTCGAAATTAGTCGAGGTCCCTTCCTCTAGCGCTAAGTATTGCTTCTAGATCTCCTTGCTTGAGGTTGGTCACCGAGGAACTTGTGGCCGAGGAAGGACTGCTACTGGAGCTTCGTCCAAACTCCTGCAAAAAAATCCTCATCATGATGTTTTCTAGTGAAGACCCTCCGATGCTCAAGTTAGAAGACTGAAGAACGACGAGAGGAGAAAGTGTCGAATTGAATGCGTACCTGAAAGATCCCATAGCCCCTTTATTTATAGAAGAGGAATTGAAGTTGTATCTGTCTCAGACTCTAACGACCTTTCGAATTTGTCGCTCCGGATTGATTCAGAAAATATTTTTTCTTTTCTGGAAGATGGGATCACAAAGAACTCCTACGCAATCCAGACTTTCCTAATTTGGGGAGAGCATGGATCTAGTGGAAATGATGATACCTCGGTAATAGACGATCAATAATAGATCATCCAATATTGATTGGTAGTATATGAGTAATTAGTTAGTCATTCGGATATTGGTCGGCTAGAATCGATCAATGCTGGATAAATCGACTATGGATAACTTTTCTCCGTTCAATTATGGAGGAGCTTTTTTTTGGTGATAGCTCGGTCGGGTACAATCTATGGCAAACCGTTAGTGAACTAATAATCCGCCATAGTGGCCAGTCATATGTGGACGATCTATTGAAATAGATTGGTATAGGCCGAGGATAAGCTATAGCCGACCCACAAGGATATGGATGTGTCATGCTTACACTCTGACTATGGTATTGCCTTTCCCGGCATCAATAATCTTAATGGTATTGTGATCCTCCTAGTTTTCTACTTCTCTTCGGTAATCTATGTTATATTGTTAATCTTGTTTACAATACGGTGGTGTGCCCATAATGTATGGAGTGCTTTGGGGAATTCTGCTTATCCTGTTCTACAATAAGTTCTGCTGTCATGTTTCTATTGCTTCTCCTCTATATTTGACAGTGTTGCTACTGCGGTCTGGTGTATGAGTCTTCCGATATATACTTTCTTTCCATCCATTCGGAGCTTATGTAAGCAATATCTGGATTACAGCTTATATATTTTCAGGCTTTATTGCCTTTCTTGGAGTACAGGGATCTTTCTGCATGTTCTATCGTCCTATTAACTGTTCCTAATCTGATATGCAAATACTTCAGTTTTGAGTCTTCTTTCAAAGCAGTTATGTTCCAGCAACTATTTCTTCATGTGGTTTCATCCATCACTAGAGAAAGTGTTACCTTGTCATGTATTGTTTCACAAGATACTGATTTACTACAGTTCTGCATTATGGCTTCAACAATTGGATCTCTATTTCATCATAAGGAAATACTTGCTGCTCTGCGGTTCACTGTCACAGTCTCCACTCTGTTCTGCTCTGAAGATGCTTCACAGTTCATTATCAAGTTATGCTCTGAAGGTGCTCCTTTATTTATTGGTCTGCTCTTCGCTGGTTTGCTTGCTGGGGCTCAGAATGTCTTTGGCAAGATTGCCTTTTCATACGCTTATTTGGCTTGCTGAATGATTCTACACTGGCTTACCCTCTTTATCTCTGATTTTGGGCTCCTTTTGTATTCATTTGAGTCAAACATATGTCCAGAATCTGCTGCTTTATTTTGTGCCGCAAGACAGTTTTATATACGCTTCGGTGTTGATATTAATCTATCTTGATTTCTTACCAAAAAATATAAATAAATAAATAAAATATTAATGACAATTTTTTTTTTTTTTTTTTTTCAGGGATATGATGTGGCCGCGAACCATGAGGGCGGTGACCCGACCCGAGACACTGAGCCTCGGCGCCAGCTCCGGCACGCACACCAATTCCCTACCGACCCGATCCGGCCCGGCTTCAAAACCCTCATCTCCTTCCCCTCTCCGCACCCCCCACAACCGCCCGGGCGCCATCCAGAGATCCGCATCCCCGCCGACACCCCACGTCCAGCGCCGTCCTCGCCGCCGCTATAACAGGCGCCGCAGCCACCATTCGCTGCGCCATCTCCCACCGCAGCGGCGAAGACGAGGCATAACACGACAGCGCGGCCACGGAGCAGGTGAACCCGGCGTCGAAGCGGATCACCGGGAGGAGAGAATGGATAGAATCCAAGATAGGGACGAAGTAGAAGACGAGGAGGAGGGAGACGGCGGTGAAGAAAGCTGCGTGGAAGGCGACGAAGTCCACCGTCCGCCATGCCGTAGCGTACGGTGGACTCTGGTCGAGTTTTAAACCATATTTAATAATAAAAATTATTGAGCTGGCCCACCGGAGAGAAATTTATGATGAAGCTAAAAGAATGCGTATTTTCTTGATAAACATATCCTTTTTGGTCCCCATCTCTTTCTACCGTACCAAAAGAAATAAGAGAATATCGTCAACCAATATCAAGAAGTGTATTCATTAATTTTATGTATTTTGGAAAAAAAAAAAATTATGGGTAACGTACTTTGAAAAATCTTTAAAGATGTCTACCATCATGGACACCATTTGCTCTTGCTTGCATAAATACAAAGCACAACGCGGAGATAAGTCTATAACCAATGGGCTTCCTCTCTCTAACCACCAAAATGACCATGGTTAAATCCTAGGTTCTAACACCATCCCCCATTCTCCATGGATAACGACACCGAACGGGGCGTATAAAAACGGTTGGTCTTTGTGCGTACCCCGCGGACCGGTGAGAAACGACAAGCCCAAATAGCCGGCCGGCGAAGCTTCCACTGAAAGGGAAGTCGTCCCCTTTACTTAATTAAACCCTTCCAATTTCCCCCTTGTCTCCCTCGTTCTCGCCGAGGTTTCGAGCTCTCTGCAGGCGCGCGCGCGAGAGAGATGGCAGGTCGGTACGACCCCAACCCCTTCGAGGAGGAGGAGGTCAACCCCTTCTCGGTGAGTCCACCTCGTTGGATTCCTCCTTTGTGGATGGATGAATTCCTCTGCCTATTGTGCTCCTCTTGGAGAAGGTTTTTAAACTTCTTGATTCTAGCATAAGCTGTTAGGATTTAATTTGACGGTTTTCAATCTTTTTGTGTTTTAATTGCTTATCGGTTTTTGTGGGCCTGATTTGTAGAGTTGCTTTTGATGGAAAATTTTCATCTTCCTCGCTGCTTAATTCCGCAAGTAAAGGCAGTTGATCGATTCGTGCATAGATTATATGTTCCAAATATTCGATCTTTCTGATAATTTTGTAATTCTAAGAAGTATTGAGCATGCTCTGTGCTTTTACTTTTGATTAGGGTAAAGTTCGACTTAAATTTCTTTGTAGGTCAAAGCTGTAAATTTGGTAACTTGGGTTTCATTCGGGTCATTGCGTAACTTGTTTATTAGTTTGATGATGGTAATTAAGTACTCAACCCATAGATGAGGAAAACATGAAGACTTGATGCCATCTTTGTATAGCACTCGGCTGAACGAGCTGTTGCCATAAGTAGGACCTGGCAGAGCAATAGAGGAGGTTTCTGGAACATAATCTTCGACTTAAGAACATCGACTTGTGGAATTTTAAATGGAGAATGCATCTTTTTGGACTCGAGAGGACTTGTGAAGCTAGAGGACCCCATAAGAGATATTATTTTGCAATAGAATGCACCTTTTTGGAGTTGACAGGACCTCTGAAGCTAGAAAACCTCATGAGAGATAATTTTGTAATAATTGGTTAATTTGGTCTTAGCGTGATTCCTAAACACAGATATTTTATATTTTAACTATCTGTTAAATATCTACTGCTTAGATCCTTGAGATGTTTTTAGGGATTGTATGCTATGCTATATACCAATGGCTGGGATTATAAATTTTTGTTGAAGAAATTATTTTCATGGAATTTGGAGAAAGAAATGCTAAAGTCTTGTGAGACTTCTTTCTTCCTTCTTTGGATTGAAACTTCATTTCCTCCTGATCAGACCATGTTATAAGAAGGCGGCAATGCATCATGTTACCCCCCCTAGTAGTAGCTTGAGCTTAAATTTAAAGGATTTGAGCAAAGCATGAGCACATATAATGCTTCAGATAGCAATAGAAGCTTAGTTCAGGTCAAGGTAGTTAAAAATTATTTAATATTTTTCATACTGAACACATTCATCAGAAATTGCCCCAAAACTGTTGATAAAAGATCTTGGAATTGGCTTTTGAATTTATACTATATAGCCTAGATTGTCATTAATCAGAAAAAAAATCTTTATAATTTGCGTAATGAGCTTTGGATATATGTGCAATACAATGTTAGTTTGATTGGGTACTGGAATTGAGGATCTTGGATCTGGTTTTTGAATTTGCAGCATATAGCCTAGATTATTATCAATCAAAAAAAATCTTTATAATATTAATTTACATAATGAGCTCTGGATATATGTGCTTACACTGTTAATTTGATTAGGTACCGATTGAGCCATACTAAATGTCGAACAGAAGCCTAAATAAGTGCTAAAGTGCTGACCTGTTCAAGCTAGATCTGGCAATCTTGGCTGATTGTGTCCTCGGTTATGACTTAGGGTTTAATCTCCCAAATATGTTTCAAAAAATATTAAAGACTGGAAGTCTAAATATGGAGATGAAGAGAACCAAAATGAAGCATTGAGGTTAGAACTCTTTAGGCACTCTGTGTTGGAAATATGTTGGTAGTTGGACAAAGCAATTGTTGTAGTTCTACACATGATCCTGCATCTTTTTTGTTCTTTTGGATTCTTTTTTAAGGTTTTATGTAAAAGATGGGAATGGTCATTGACCATTCATGAAGGAAATGAATTTGTTAAATTGAAAGAAGGGAAACAGAAATAGAAAAGAAGATCACACATTTATATAGTTTTTGATTTTAGGGAAGAGGATAATAGAAAATGGTACTTTAAAAAGAAAGAAAGAAAAATTCTGAAACACTTGCACTGTAAAATCTGCAGCCACTGAGGAAATAAGTGGAGAAGGATACATAACCAAATCATTACACAGGAATTAATTTTATCAGATTTCTTGTGACAGGAGCCAACACTTCAAGGAAAAGCAGCAGGACGATCAAACTATGGTGGAGGTCCATTCTATACTACAGTATGTTTATCATATTCTATTCTACCTTTATTGCTTTTACACATTCATGAGATTCATCAGGAGATTGCATATATGTACCCATTGTTATTGCTTATGTTAATAGTGGAAGAGTTTTTTCTTAGTATTAATGAATGACCAATGTTTTCAGTTCATTACCTACATAGGAGCAAATTTATCTCATGGCCTTCAATGATTTGACCAGAAAAGAATAATGATGTATAAATATAAAAAGCATTAGTGAACTGGAAGGTAATAGCTCAAAGAAATATAAAGAATACTAGAATCATGTTGCTTTGTTGAACAATTTTTAGAGAAGATAAGTGAACAAGAAAGAGAAGAAACTTGAGACAATGATAATAACTAGATTATTCCAGTGCCATATGGTTGGTGAAGGGGCTTGTGGTTGCATCAGAAATATTGGATAGAGGAAAATGAGGGCATGCAAAATCTTAGACTGGCATCAGAATTTCCAAAGTAGGCATAAAATAATTATGCCAGCTAAATGGGCATAAGGAGGTTTGACCGGGCGTAGCCTATTCTAAATCTATGCCCTATCTAGAAAAAATGTTTGCTGGGATAAGACCTTATCTAAGCCTTATGTTCCTACCAGACAGGACCCTATAGTTTGGGTTCTTTTGATTCATATTCTAACACATGAAAGCATAATTTGTAACCTTTCATTAGGTGCGCTAAAAGCAGCATTTTTTCTTTAGAAGTTCGTCTGAAAGATGAAAATTTCTCGGCTCTACATAAAACAAAAGTATATTGGGCACTTCTTTGTTCGTAGAAAGCATGTTAATTATGTTAAATGCTATAATCAATCTAGTAATCTTGTGTTTGTACTTTTTTCGACCATAATACCTGGTTTCTCTCATTGGGCTTCTTGATTCCTTGCAACAGTTTATGTGATGCTAATCAATATTTTTGATATTCCAGCACCCTGGTAGCAGTCTTTCAGATTCTAGACTCTCACCTCTTCCTCCAGAACCTGCTGAGCTTTACAACGATATTGGTGTGACAAGGGATATTCCTGTTGATACAACAAAGGTAGGTTGATTCATTTAGCCTCATTAAAAAAAAAAAAACCGGCGGGGTGGAGGGGGCACAGAAAAAAAACAAAAAAAACACTCGCAAAAAAGAAAATGGAACATTAAATGCACCCAGTAGAGTAGTTCAGCTGGGCTAATAATGACACATTTAATGCTCAATCAATTTACAAGAATACTTTTAACTTTTACAAATGCATTAGAACATTTGAAGGGTATTTAAGTAATCTGGATGCTGTTTTAAATGTCTCCCATCCATTTTTCTTTTATCATAACCCTGCTCATAT
The DNA here is from genome assembly GCA_006176705.1 of Cocos nucifera. Taxonomy (NCBI): domain Eukaryota; kingdom Viridiplantae; phylum Streptophyta; class Magnoliopsida; order Arecales; family Arecaceae; genus Cocos; species Cocos nucifera. The sequence continues at coordinate 1,163,504 of QRFJ01000120.1, read as the reverse complement.
AATCCATACATACTTAAATTCAATACTGCACATACGGACACCAAATAAAATGATAAGAAAACAACTAATTTATTTATCACAATGTTTTTTATAAATTGTGTCAGGACCTAAAAAGAAGAGAGAAGCAACTCCAAGCGAAGGAGGCAGAATTGAAGAAGAGGGAACAGGTATTTCTGATTTACATGTTGATTTTGACCATGCGGTTATCAAAGTAGAAACATACTCTTTGAGTTGTTATCATCTAAATGAGACTAATGCATAGTGCAAATATTGAAATATTTGATGTTCAGTTAATGACTAGACATATGTTTGAGTAGTCGTAAATGATTTTCCTATTTTATATATGCTGCTACCTCAATTGAAAATAGGTGGACTTTTTGTACATTTGGAACATTTTCACTCCGGCATCTCAGAACCGATGTTTTCATATGGACCTGCTCTTTGAAAAAAATTGTGTAATGCTTGTAGAATAGTTACTTGCACTCACCTTTTCAATCTTTGTTCTGTGACAAGGGGCTGGGATTCTCAGGCTTGGTTGGTCACCGAACTCTCTACCGGCCTTTCCCTTGCCTTGAAGTCATCATCATGCCAAAGGAGTACTATCTTCAAGCATAACATACGAAAAGTACTTTTAAAAATGATGGGGCATGAGAGGAGAGGAGAAAGGAAGATACACATATGCATGCATCCTGTGTTGCCATTTATTTGCTATTGGATGACTATTTCTTTGTGGTATGACAAGAGAAGCAAAGAAGCCATAGTTTTGTTGTTTGAGTTACAACACTTTCTGATCAAGTACCTTGGATGTACATCCCATTATTCATCATATGTAGTTCCACTTAAGCAAGAGACTTTTTGGTAGCTAGAAACCCAAACCTAACCCAGGTTTTAGGGGTTTAGGAAAGCTGAAAATTCTCATAGCTGTAGTTACAAATCATAGTCATATGCTGACCATTAGGAAATAGGAATGCACAATGAATTTACATTTATGAGATTGAGAAAGCTTTGGGCCCTACTAGCAGTTAAAATAAATTGGTACCTTATTTCATGTGAGCTCTACCTGAAGTCAAATATGTTGAAACTGTGATTGGAAAACAGGAGGAAGTTACATGATGTTCCGCAAAGATTTAATTATTTAAGTGCTATGGGCATAGGAGGGTGGCTGTTAGCTGTTTGTAAAGTCTCTTCTGTTGATACAGAGACCGAGGTTCAATCCTACCCGCCTCTGGTATTTGGCTGAGCTTCCATCCATCCTAATTTGCCAAAAAAAAAAGTGCTGTTGGCTTGGCGTATGCCAGCCAGTGGTGAATTCCATGCCAAGACACATGTTATGCGATTCTAAAGAAACAAAAATTATGAAGAAAATGAAATTCAATAAACCTTGTCAGTTCAAAAAAATTACAAAGGAACAAATGAGTGCTGTGCTGACCTAGTGGCCCCACCCCCAGTTGCCATGAACTAGCATGGCACGACTTTTAAGTTAAAACTTTGATGGAGCGAGCATGGTGCTGTTTGGTAAAGATCATTCTAGTTGATCTCCTTGATTTGTAAGTGGAACCATTAGCAAAAAGAGATGTAGCTGTAGCCTATGCAATTTGATCATATGCTCAACCTGTTTGCAAACCTTTGTTATTGTTTGTTCTGCTCACCTCTTGAATTTATAAAGGCCTTCATGATATGTAGATTTCACTGTCCTTCTAATAAATATTCTCTTCTTCTTCACCTTCTAAATGACCAGCATACCATGCTTTATCATTAGTGAGACTTTGATCTTTAAGTCATGTCATTTAATAGTAGCATCTTAGTTTTGGAGATAGATAATTATTTGAGATAGGCATCATTAGTAGTAACATACCCTTTGGCAGCAATAGTGGAATTTGTTTTATGTATTAAAGATATCTATATTCTATGATACCTTCAAACTTATATTGTTTAGGTTTTTGACTAACAAAAGCTTTTCTAGACATTGCAATATCTTGATAATTTTGAATTGATAGGTCCATGGACTAATTTGCTCCAGCATATTATTGTTCTCACTCGGACTAGCTGCCTATGAATTACAGATGGCTTTCTACTTTTTTATTATTAGAATAATAAGTCTGAAGAAAATTTGGTGACATGCATTTTACGGCATTGTTATTGCTCTTCTTTTTTCAATTCCCTTTCAATTAAAACACATCAAAATGATACTTTCATTGAATATGGTTTTAGTTCTTAAGTATCTACAAGTGTTCCATTCCTCTAAGCAGAGGATTAAGTGCCTCATTCTACTATCTTTTTGATAGATAAAATATAACAAAACTTGTATCCGTAAATCTTCTCCAAGTCTGTATCGCCTCATATTTACTTTTGGCCCTCTTGTTTAATCCAAGTCCCAGCAAGTCTTCTTTCTAGAAGAGTTAGCACATAGTCAAGCAATCAGCAAAATCTCTTAAATATCTCTGTTTACTCTGATACACAATGCTGTTCTTAATATTATATTTTATAATGCTCACTTTGTTGGCATCTGCAGTCATTGTTCACATTCTTCCTAAGGGTATGGCTGTGTTGCTGGCACCTGCAATAAAGAATCAAATTGTGACGTCTTGTTCCAGTTATCAGAAACTGGTTGATGTTTTATGTACATTGTACTTGAATGCAGGGCAAGCATGATCGAAGTCATCGGTAGAGTATAGATATGTTGAATTTCATCTTCATGCCAAATAGCACCATATGAAGTAATACATAGATGGTAATTAAAATTCAAGGTGTCATAGCAATTGTAGTCATGTCCCAACAACCCCCCACCCCCACCCCCCCTTCCCCCACCTGCCGGCCACTGTAGTGCTTGTATGCTACAGTCCCTATGAAGGGAAACTTGACTATATTTTCACTGTATGTAAGAGTCGACATTTATGCAATCTTGGTCATGTTTTGTCTCCGTCCAATTCATCATTATTTTTTCCTAGTAACCAGAATGTCTTTCAAAGATCTGCCTTTCAAGTTTCATCTTTCGTTATCTAATCCTAGTTGCATGTGAGACCACATCTGATATCATGTGATTTAAACAATTTCTCAATAGCTGGCTAAATATAAAAGGTATCACATCAGTTGTGGACATATCATGTGATTTAAACAATTTCTCATTGGCTGGCTAAACAATTTCTTATTCAACTTTTTTTTTGTTGTAACATACACTGATATTTGGAGAGAGAATAAAATATATCAATTAAGTAAATGAGATTGTGTGGAAGTTGGGCATATACTTTACTTTATTTCACTTAAATCAGTTTCCTATCTACCAATTTTTGTTTTTTGTCAATTGAGCTGGCTGTTACATGAATGAATATTCATTTTTCTGAATATCCACTTGTGAAAAATTGAACAGTTTCTGGGTTTTTAAGCTGTCCAGAGGGCTAATTCACTTTTCCTTTTGCATGTTTATTGTGTTTTTCTTTTCCTCTAGTATTGTTGACCACCATGTCATCTTGTATACTCTGCAGGAATTAAAACGAAGGGAAGATGCAGTAGCAAGGGGTATGAAAAAGCAATTCGACTAATGCATTTAGTAATAAGTGGCTAAAATAGGGTAATTACTTTCTGGCATAGAGTTAAATTTCACTTTATGTTTTTGCAGCTGGAGTTGTTACAGAGGAAAAAAACTGGCCACCTTGTTTTCCCATAATTCACCATGACATTGCAAATGAAATCCCCATTTACTCACAAAGGATGCAGTATCTTGCTTTTGCCTCATTTTTAGGTATGCATTCTTTTCTGCAATGTAAGTTTGACTGGTTGCTTCTCCATCCAGCTCCTGCTTGCTTTCTTTGCTTCTAAATAAAATTGTCTATCTCTTTTACCTTATCTAAGCTCCTTCCACCATCCAATTTTGTTCGGAGGGGAAGCTTGTCCCGTGTTCTGTTGCAAAAATAAGTTTTCGTTTATTGATTGACAATATATGATGTAGGACCATGTAGGGATGGTCTACACATGCATGGAAGGTCCTATTGATGAGTCTGATCTCCAGAAAAGGCGGAAGAAGGAATTTTTGGCTGTTGAGATCAATTGAAAAAAAATAAAATCAAATAAGGCATCCCAAATATTTAGTCACAGAGGAAATATGGTAGAGGAGAATTTTAAGGGTTTTAGATGTTGAAGAACAAATTGGTATTGAGTATTGACCGTAATTTGAAATTCAGGTCATGCTGCATGCAAATTTTTGGAAACGACAATTAAAGTTTATGTTCAAGAAAGGAGGTGAAAGAAAGCAAAATCCAAAGTATCCAAAACTTGAGATCGATATTTAAGCACTAAGCAATATAAAATGGATCTAAAAAAAAAAAAAAGATCAATTATGGACTAAGCTGAATGTAGGATAAGCATGGTAATATATCAAAGAGTTATGGCAGAATTATTGTAGTGTTAAAGAGAAGAGAGAGGAAGGAGAGAGGTTGGTGGGGAGAGAGGCCAAACTGGCAAAAGAAATCCTCTTTTTTTTCTCTAATAAACCATGAACCTTTTTCGATCATCTAGTCTCAATGGGCCTTGTCATGCACTTCATTACTTCTTTCACAAGTAAACTAGAACTCTTCATTTTGGAAAGGAGGTGAGAGGAGGAGAGAAGGGCCAAACATGGCCAAAGATTCCCTTTGTTTCTTCTCTAATAAGCCACATACTTGTTAGGCACTGTGCCTTAATAGGCCCTTTTACACTCTTTATGACTTCTTTTACAAGGAAAACTAGGACTCTACATATTGAAAGTATATCTCCTAGAGATGTAGTAGGAAGTCCTTTACATTCATAGATATTCAACTCCAATTAAGATCCCAAAACATAGGTTCTAACTTATATCTTATCAACCCCTATTGATTCAACTTGGTCTTCTAAAAGAGACAAATGAGAAGGCCATGGACGTGGTCACCATTCACAGTACTATAGCATGAACAGTGCTATGAATAGCCATCCCTCAAAGAAGACATCTAGTTACAGGATAAAACTCCTGGCCTGTAGTATTATGATTTGATTAGACATCTAGAGGGCTCAAAATAGTGGAATTTTAGATGACATGACCTCCAAACACCATTTGATCATAGCTCAATGGCTTGGGCCCAAAAATTTACTGAATGACCTCAAAACTTGCTTGCAAGGTTTTTTGTCATAAAGTGGAAGTTGTGACAACCAAGTTTTCTGGTAGACTAGAGACTGATTGTAATAGATAAGTTACTGAATCATCCTCTTACAATTGGATTTTGAAGCTTTTACGTGGTGCTCAGATGCCATGAAACTTGAGGAGCAAGTATTGGATGGGTTGCAATGATGCAGTAAATCAACTGACAGAAGATGGTTCAATAATTACGATTATGATAGCTAAAATATACAATTACAAAAAGCTAAGACCCTCTCATCTAATTTGTTAGTATTTTTTATGGTACAATGGCATTCTTATTTTGATACAGCACTATGGACCAGTAGGTTTAACTACTTGTGAACCTTACAGCATTAATTTCCATATCCTGTCTCCCTATTGAATAGAATCTTATATCGGCCCTGTTCATAATGGTTCAGTCTGAAGATTGAAGAATGTTACGCTAAGCATAACAGCAGGATCTTTAACTGCACATATTTCTTATTTTTCATGCATGTTTTTGACACTGTGGTCATCTCACTTTGATTGTTATTAACATACTGTCTTGAATCTTGCAATTTGGCCATTGTGCAGGATTAACTGCATGTCTGTTTTGGAATATCATTGCAGTCACAACAGCTTGGATTAAGGGTGAAGGTGGGCTGATGAGTTTTAAACATCACAAATCTGTCAGTTGATGATGCTATACCCTGTAGAAGACTGTTTTATGATTTTGACATGGTTTGTTTTAATTTATAGGTGTGAAAATCTGGTTCCTTTCTATAATCTACTTTATTTCTGGTTGTCCTTTAGCTTATGTGTTGTGGTACCGCCCTCTTTATCGTGCAATGAGGTAAAGCTATTTTGTCACATAAGGGTTTTTTAAGTACCTATGCCGCACTCATATGTCTTGCATATCATTGATTGCATTACTACTACATGATAAGATCATAGTTTTGATTGTATTGCAACATGTGTTTCAGGACTGAAAGTGCTCTGAAGTTTGGATGGTTTTTCATATTTTACCTGGTGTGTAACATTACTTAGACAAGTTTTCCATACATAAAGCAGTAGTTATTAATAATTAGAATTTTTTGTAAAGGCTCATACTTCCCCCATGCATGACAGGTTCACATTGCTTTCTGCATCTATTGTGCTGTTGCTCCGCCTTTTCCCTTCAAGGGAAAATCTTTGACGTAAGCTCCTTTTTAGTGTCTTCTACATGAAAAATATAGATAAATGAGTGTGTTGTAGATACACGAGTGTTTTGTTGCATAGAAGATACATAGCTAGCTCAATTGTTAGTTTGTAATTTTTTGTATCCTTTCCTTTAATGGTTCCATAGCCTCATATCTTTTCTCTAGGAAGATGATGTATGTTTTCTTAAATATGAGAATGCTTTGTTGTTAACTTAACTACCTGAAAGTCATATATTTGAGAACTTTAACCTCTACAATTGCCAATTGCAATAATGAAGAGTAAACACTCTTGAAGGTATGCACTAGAAACTCATCTTACTCATCTCTCCCCCTTTCTCTCATTATCCCATAGACCTGCATCTTTATCTTCATTAACTTCAACTTTGGAAATACAACATTTTAGTAGACTATATACATCTTGTCTTGTATTCTATTTTTATATGGATCAATGTTTGTTTATCGTTTTGTAAATTTGTTCTTTGACTTCTTCACTGTTTTGGTCATCTGAGTCGCATCAATATAATTGATGTCTACTATCTAAGTTTGTAATCCTTGTCCTACATTTTGTGGTGGTTTTCTGACTAGACTATCTATGTTTTGTGGTAATCATAATTGGTCTTCATATTAAACCTCTGATTTAAATTGCAAATATTCTTTGCTATGCAAGAAATTCCATTACGAACTGATTAAACAAACATGTGCATTTTCTGTACATGTATCTGACTTTCTAATTATCTATCATTGTTGTAATCCTCGACATTTGAATCATAACAAAACCTGTATTGTTAATTTTTCTTTCTTGGTTTGTTCAAACCTGGTGTTTTGTAAATAAATATAAATATTTACGGTGCATTCATTTTCATGGAAGCTGCATGACTGCATTGCTGAAGCACCTGCTTTTAATGTTTTAAGTTGTAGGCTCAAAATGCAGCACCCCGTGAGATTTTTTTTGATATGCAAGTGACTTGGTCATCTGCATGCAAACCTTGGAGTATAGTGTGCATCTGTTTCTTTATGCATATATGTTGCACTTCACACTGCCACCTTGCTTCGATTTGCATGACATACATATGGTGCACCTTTTGGTGCAACACCATTTTTGCCATGGTTAAGCTTTAGGCTGGCTATGGTCAGTCCCAGTCAGTTCAGACTAAAGATTATTGTGCCAATCCATGTCCTTGGTTACTGGTGCTACTGCATAGGAAGGCAGTGACTGGGACAGATCCTATTGGAATTACACCAGATTAGGTCCAGTGCAAGTTTAATTCAGATCCAAGCAAGTTTAATCACATTATCATACAGCGTCCATTTTCAGAGTGCCAAGCGTGAAAACAAATTTCTCATTGAGTACAAAGCATGGTCCCACCCCCAAGGGGTTTGTGGCACCCAGTTGATGTGGGGGTTCAATGATGTTTGGGCCTCAAAATGGACAAAAGAAAAAATTTCCTTTTTGGATGAGTCTTTGACCAGGCATAACTTCCTATCCCGAAAGAATTGGATGGTGCGACAACAACCAAATTTGGTATAGAAGTTGAGATCTAGCTCTCCAGGAAGATTTTAGCTTTTTTGCAAAATAAAGTCATGGCTATTCAAGGAAAGTCTTAGTCTTTTTTAACTAGAAGAGAAATATCACTATGATTCTAAAAGAGTGGACTTTACTAGCATAAATAGAGGATTTGTGTGATAATTTTATTCATCTTTGATGAAAGTAAAGGGCTTAGAACCCTGCATCTGAAAAATTCTTAATATTCTCTATTATTTTCTTCTGAAAGACTCAAGTTGAGCGGATTAAAGAAAATTCTTTCTTCTTCATGATGAAATCATTGTCTCTATTTATCTCTCTCCCTCCTTTTCTTTTTTTCCTCTGTTTTGTCACTTGTTTAAGTTTGGCTCTTGTGTTAACACTCGCATGCTGACCTTCCCTCTGTCACTAATGTAAGCTGTTACAATAAGAAAGCACACACACATACCCACACACACTCTGCCAAACGATTTTTTGGAAGGCATGCTTGGCATTATAGATCATATTATCTGTTGCATTTGATGCATTCTTGTGCAAATCTCGACATTTGTTGAAGTTTCTGTTTGAATCTTGATTTTGTGATCCCTTTTCTTTCATATCTGGCATGTGCAATCACATGACTTCCCCATTATTTTAAAGAGAGGGTGATTATTATGTGCTACAAGCACACTTGCACAAGATGATATTTTGAAAAATAACTTGCATGAGTGTACGTGAATGGTTGTTGCTCATGGATGCATGGTGGGAGCTGTTTATCATTTGAAAGAGCTGATTATTACTATGGGCTGAAAGAACACTTGCAGAAGATGGTAATTTGAAAATGACCTTACATGATTGAAGTTTCAAGGTTGTTGCTCATTTAGTTTTACACCACCCATTTCCTTATTTTCTTCCCTAAATTTTATCATCCCTTTTAAACGTAATGACTTGGTTCATGGTGCACTGTAATGGACAGCAAGGTCTGCACACTAGGAAATGCGCATATGTGTTTTGGCGATAGTCTCTTTTAATAACATCCTTTGTTTTGTCAAGGATTTTGGTAATATGTTAGCTTTCTCTTCCTTCTGTTTCAACTTAGATGTTGCTAAACCCTTCACCACTATCACAAAATCTAGTAGGATAATGGGGAAACTTTGAAAATACTGCAGTATATAGAGTTGTGAGATATATGGAATTATAATTTTCAGAAGTGTTGGAATTTTGATCAAGGCCATTATTGGTTTGCAAAACAATAATTTTCATTTAATGTAGAGTACAATTTCAGTAGTTTCTGTAATGTTCAAATAAAAGTAAGGCAATGATCATATTTGTTAATGGTCATTATAATGTGAACTTCGCTGATGTTTTTCTGTGCTTGTGGAGCAGTGGTATCCTTGCAGCAATAGATGTCATTGGTGATAATGTTTTGGTTGGGGTAAGCATGTATAAAACTTACTTTACCATTGTTGTTTGTCTGCTTACCAGACCTCAAACTTTGGCTAAATATATAGCTTCTCTTTACCTTCTCCCATGTCAGTCCATCATCGTCTTTTTTGCTTAAACAAATGCTTTGGTAAACTAGCTGACAAAATGTATTGAGTCATGGATAAGATGTACATTCTCCAATAGCGTACAATGGAATGCTCGGTGCTCAGTTTGTCTGGTTAGCCATTGCAGATGAGAACTGGAGCTGGTAGGTTGAACTCCAATTATCATCATTACAACTTCTATGCTCAGATGAGTCATGCCTTTAGCTAGTTGCAAATCATTGTGGGCCAATAGTTGGTTCAGTTTGGTACTGAAGCAACACAACTATGAGCCAACAGTTCCTGTTATAGGTGGGTTTTGATATCAAGCCAAGCCTAGGATAGAGTTTGACTATTTAAAATAAACATTGGTTTCATTGATTATCAGTCTTTAAATGTTAACGAGTGTTAAACATTGTCTTTTGCTCTGATAGGTTGTATCAGATTTAACACATTGGAGCTCCGCACCAATTTCAGTTTGTCTGATCATGTAACAGATAACCAACTTAATTCCTCTTTTGTTTGCAGATCTTCTACTTCATTGGATTCGGGTTCTTCTGCATTGAGTCACTGATCAGTTTCTGGGTCATTCAGGTTATTTTCATATCAATATATGCAATTTTAGTTGATGATGGAAATTCTATATGTTGGTCATTCATACTTATCCAGTATTTTGGTTGGCAAATTGTAGTACCCAGTACTTTTGGCCAGGAAGGTGATGGATAATGGTTGATGTTTCATAAACCCTGCCAAGCTTATGATAAGGCAAATCTTAAATATATCTCTGGATTATAGATTCATACCAATAGAATTATTTTTCAGGATCAGAGCACAGGTCTTCTTATACTTACTGAAAATACAAGAGAACAACAAATTTCTCAAAATTGTGACGGAAAAGAAGAGGGGGGAAAATCCATACCTGCTAGTATAGAACACATCATTTTATGGATTCACTTTGCCATTGTTGTGTCGTTGTTCCATCCTCTGATGCTGGAGGATCCAATTTCATGATGTTTCATAATGCTTCTCAGTAAAATCAAAAAGAAAATTGAGGATAAGAAGAAACCCTATAGAGGTCTTATAACGTGCCAAAAACATTACATTACTTGACAACTATTGATTCAAACTTAAGAACCAAAGCATGCATATCCATATTATTATGTCATTCAAGTTGTTGACATAATTCACATGGTTGGTATTGTTTCTTTTGGCAGCAAGTATACATGTACTTTAGAGGAAGTGGAAAAGCTGCAGAGATGAAGCGTGAAGCCGCACGTGGAGCTATGAGGGCAGCACTATGATATGGACTCCATAAATCACAGATTCTGGTGTGTTAACTCCTGAAGAAAGAAATATTCACCATGCACTGAAGCATATAGCAGATCGTCTCTTTATCTATATTTGCTTACTGGCTTTCCCCCATGTATGTTGTATATTCTGATATTTAAAGGATAGAGGTGGTCACAAACAGTATCAGAGCACATTGGTAGGTACTATTTGTTAATTTTCACTGGAGAGGCCGTATAGTTTCTATATAGTATCAGCTTTTATGTTTTTCCTTACCAATTTTGTGTGTTTGAATAGTTCTACTGCAATCACAGTTTCTGAATCAATGAATCACAAAAATCCCGTTTTTCTAACATAGCAAGGCACCTCTTAGCAAAGGACTGTTCCTTTCGTTTTTCCTCTCATTCCTGGCATATAATGAGAAATCTATACATTTTTTTTGAGTTGATTTATAGGTGTTATTTGCTGTAGATAAGAGTAACCCAAGTGGATACCTTCTAAGGTGCCAGGAATTTGATTTGATTTTGGGGAAGGAAAAAGATTTTACACATGGTGTGTGGGCGTGCGCATTGTATGTGGATGGTAATTTGATGGTCCGCAGCCTTAGCTCTAGCGGTAGGCATCCCACCCTGCTTGGGAGAGGTCAAGCGTTCGTAGCAGCATCCTGACTGTATCTCATTCAAGACCAGATGGGTAAGGTCAAAAGATTATCTTAGATGAGTCAGCTCAGGAACTTGAGCAAATAATAACAAATTCTGATTCAACTGTAACAACTTTAAACTACTAACGTACAAAGACAGTAGGCACTTGAAATCCCCTGTATGGTGCATCTGGTGATGTATATGTGGTCATTCTTCATTTTTAGACTATGGAATGTCATAAGGATGTGGGGTTATAGAAAGGAATACCCTTTGATGTTTTCTTAATGTGTATCCACCAATGCTGCATGGAGGTCTTGAAACAGAAATAATGTGAAATAGTTGTCGTTTCGCAAGACTCTTGTCACCACTCATTATTGGTATGAGTAGTCACTCGGCTGCGACGGCTCTAGCGGGAACTATATGATTCAAGGATTTTAGAAAGTATAAATATCATAACTTAAAGAGTTTTCATTTTGTAGTATGAAGTGTGGATGTTTGTGAAAACTGTGATTTACTTAAGGGAGAAATCTAATTACAATTATTATAGGAACCGCGAAGTTGGGAATAGCTGCTTATATATAGTGTTTGGATTCGGATGATGCACCTCCAACTCTACCTTTATTCTCATATCTTGAAGCATCAAAACAGCAAGCTCACCATCCATCGCCTTCAGCATCCAAATTTCCTCCATCAGGATCCGAAACAGATGTAGGAATTTTTTTCTGAGAGTTGGGCTTCTGTGTGTGCACGTGTGCACGCACATGTGTGACGCGTGCACGCACACAGAGAGATGTTATAAACAAACTAGTCATGATAGACACCAAAGACTACAAACAACTATAGCCACAACAATAAGGCAGGATCTTCAATTCTTCCTCTACCACAACATTAACGGACTACAAAATTACTAGAGAAATGTGGATGGACCGATGAAAATAGGAATCTGTCTTGTACTAACATCTTTGAAAAGTATCATGATAGACTTGCGGATGGCTCTGATCGATCTTAGCTCCTCCTGCATACATGATATTGTCCACTGAAGACACGGACCATTTTTAGGCCTTACAGTTTTATCCTTGAAAAGATACCTCACGGGAGAGGATCACATTCTATATAATTCAAAATACACCTTAATTCACATTCCATAAAAGATATTGTCCGTTTTGACCTGCAGTCTTGGGAGTTATATAGGCCATTTTTTAACCTCACGATTTTGCCCTTTAAAAGATTTTTGAAAGAGAATATTTCATTCCATATAAGTCAGAATATCGCTTGACTCACAAATAATGTGGAACTAAATTTTCCTTCCTCCTCCTGCAACAGTAAGATCAATATGCAGTCGGAAACTTGCATTTACCAACTTTTCACCCGACCAGGTCAAGGAAAATTTCAAGTAATGCATCAGCCTAGCTGGCTCAGATCATAGATTTGAGCCAAGGAATAATCAAAGCTGAAGCAAACAATTGAGTTTGATGCAAACTCGGACAGCATTGCTTTCCATTTCAAGGTTTGCTTGAATAATAGTAGTCCATTCCATTTCTATTCATATTTCATTATTTATCTTTCATCCTTTTGAATTAATGATGCATGCATGAAGTGTTGCAACTGAATAGCTATCCACTACTGACCAGGATTAACTGCTTAAAACATATGATATATCATCAACCAAGAAATTAGTGACTTTACAAGGAAAAGTAAGTGCTCGAAGGAGAGCAACACACCGAGCAGGCTAGGCTCTCAAACCATATATTCGGTAGCTACACCATTCAGATTCAGCAGCATACCACCCTTTCCTTTCCTTTCCTGTATCATGTTCTGCACTGGCATAAGCATTCCGTTTTAATTATGGTATAGCCATATACTGTGATGAATCTTGAACCAGCAACTTCCACGTAAAAGAAAAAATACTCTGTTATATTTTCCTACGGTGTTTCAAGGGAACCTGCAAATTTGTTTTCAGAAAGGCATCAGTCAATAAAATGTTGGACATCAGACCATCTACTGAAGGATCTAGGAACCACAATAATCCTTACCAGAGCTGGGTGACTGGCACCACCTATCCTGTTTAAGAGCAAATATTACATGGCAAGCTTCAAAGGCTGGAAGAGTTCCAGCTTGCATCCACTGCTTGGATGATCTTCTCATGCAGTAGTATTCCAGAGCATGCAATTATGCCTCGATCAAGGCCTTCTAAATATATACCTCTAGAGAAGTCCAATGGACGGCCGCCAGCATCTGTGACTACCCCACCAGCTTCTTGTATGATCACAACCCCAGCAGCATGGTCCCATATCTTTTCTTTGTACCCAGCTCTTGGAAACTTCATAAAAATCTCAGCATCCCCTCGGGCTATCGCGGCATACTTCACCATGCTGTAAACACGCAAGGGCTGCTTTCTGCATATGAGGAAATAAAATATGAGGATGTTTCAACAGAAGACCCATGACTACAGAGATATGTGAAGATAAAGCACATTGCGCCATTTTTAACATCTTGCTGTAGAAATAAACGTGGATACCACTCACTTATTTGAAAAAAAAAAAACACTCAGGAAGTTGGGTTAAGAATGAAAAAGGCAAGGGCAGAAAACTTACTTGACACCAACACTGTGCGCCAATCCAGCTGTGAAGGAGTGGCTTGAATTGGTCTTCTCAACAGGTTCACAGAATGTTGCCAAAGCAGGATCATTGATGGATGACACTTGAATTTTTTGTGCACGGTTTTGCCAATCAAAATTACCATAGTCATGAACCAGCGGTTGCATCCAAGCTTCACCACTACCTTTCCGAGCATACATCACACAACCTTTATGCCAGGAGCCATATACGGGAGAAGACAAATTGGACATGAGCCTGTAATAGCGTTGGTGATAGTTTAGCCATGCCTTCTTCATTGGATAATTAGGGCACCCGAGAACACCGAGAATAACTTCTCCATCTTCTATCAAAGCAAGAGCAACAGCATACTGATCTCCACGCACAAAACCCAGCGTCCCATCAACAGGATCAAGGACCCAAAACTTTCCCTTGGGGCCTCCATTAGAGTTACATCTACTTATGGCTTCAAGAACTTCCTGAATTCCAAGTGCTTTTGCAGGGCCTTCCAATCCAAATGTTGGAGCTTCAGCCAGACACGCATTCACAGAATTGACAACAGATTCTAGCAATGATGAGTTATCCTTTTTGGACAGAGTTTCAATATCTTCTTCTGCTACAATTGACACATTATCACTGCTGAAGTACTGTGAAAGGACCCAACTGACAGTTGCTTGAACACCCCAATCTACCATGCAATGAAACCTTGATGATCAACAATATATAGTATAAATTGCATATGTTCGCAGAACTGGAAAACATTATAGAAAGAAACTAACATGCAAGACTAAATAGCATAGGAAATGTTAGCAAGGGGTCAACCAGATTCTAGTGGTTTGTGCTTATTGGAAGGTTGTTTACTGAGTTTTTGATATACTATGCATTCGTATCTCCTTGCTAATAGCTGCATTGCCCATTATTTCTGATTTTCACTAATAAAGTTTTAGTAGGCAGAAACCATTAATTACAAGGGCATGGCCTTCTCATAAATTACGTAGTTGTGCAACAAAATAATTCACCCATATTAATTTAACATTAACACTCCGTCACTGTCAAAGAGCTGCCTTCATTAATTATATCTGAAAATGACCAACACAAAGTTATCCTTCTCTAATTGCAACAGCTGTGAAGACCTGATCTTCTGTAAAGAGAGAAAAAGAGGAGGAAAAGAAAAAACGATGATTCTGCCTCCATCAAATCATCATGACATTTCATTGATTTGCATATTAGTCTCCAAGCTTTTTATTAACAGTCATGTAACACTTACTGGTTGCCAGTTGT
The DNA here is from genome assembly GCA_006176705.1 of Cocos nucifera. Classification (NCBI taxonomy): domain Eukaryota; kingdom Viridiplantae; phylum Streptophyta; class Magnoliopsida; order Arecales; family Arecaceae; genus Cocos; species Cocos nucifera. Next base: position 1,148,371 of record QRFJ01000120.1, on the reverse strand, counting down.
GTTATCTAGACTACCAAGATTTTCAAAATCTTAAAGCATGGAAGCTTTTGCCACTTAGACATGCTACAGCACAACAGACAGTCGGGGAACCAAAAATGGTGCCTCCCTACTTGGCTGGAAATCTGGAATACATATAGAATCACATGGAACTATTCTCATGTCAAGATGATGGAATTATTCGCAAGTTTTTTGAAGATCAACACATATGAATAATCGTGGAAGAAACCTTGACACTGTGCACCTGAGCTAGTATCTAGCTAAAAATGGTGGATCTGCCTCTTGCTACCAGAAAGTCTATTATTTTTCAGTTCCCTACTTGTCATTTGAAATGTTGGTTTGATTGCTACCTAAATGAGAGAAATTCCAAAACAGAAAGTTCTATGACATATCATCTTGTGAATCGGTAGACCATCACTAGACCTATTAATCCTAATGAATTAGGGAGAGCTAAAATTGAAACTTGCCTATTCTACTCTAACTAAATAGACATGATAATGGAACAGAAACTATAAGCTAGGAAGAAGTAGACAATGGATATACAAATTTAGAAAATGATACATTTACTCGCATTTATCCTAGTCAGAGTATAGTAATCTGAATCTTTAAGCCTTGCTTAGTTCAGGGATAGTGCAGAACATCACCAGTTATCCTGTTGCATGCCACATGACCTGTTTTCTCCAAGATAGAGGAGAATACTGAACCAGTAAAAGGGGGACTCCATAAGAATTTTTAACTCACTTTTTCTGCATAACCTGATAAAACTAGTCTAACAAAAATAATCAAATTCAATATATTCATTCCAGTTTATTTCTCCATTTTTGCCTCAAGTTATCCCACCTAACCTTTCCCAAACCAAGCAAGGCTTAAGGGTCGTCTTGAATAATGAAATGCTTTTGATTGGCTTTTCGAAGTTAGGTGTTAGGATCAATTGAAAAGTATCATGGACCCTAGTGGAGCCAGTAAATTTTTATCCCTAAAATTCTCAACACATTACTCGTCTAGGGGAGGACCCATGTGTGAACCTTGCATACCTCTAGAATCCACTCTTCCAAACTTCCTTCGGATTGTTTGGTAACAATGTTAATCCTCAAACCTTAAGCATTTTTTTAGAGCAGATACCATAATTTCATGTGTACATATCATCCATCAATCATTAATCATCTATGCACTCTAAACCGTTATCAAAGAGCATTGACCAAGGCCTTTAAAGCATTGGACATGGATATGATATTGGTGGTATAAAATAAAAATAGTCCACTCCACAAAACAATATTAATATAAAAACTCCACAATATAGTCATCACTCAAATCTATAGACAACATCAATGACACAAACTCAATCAACCATCCATCATTAAAAGGTTAACACTCACTAAGAAAAAAGAAAGCTACCCATGCATCCCCAGATGCATCAAGTATATTGAGTGTTTCTGGGAAATATCAAAAGTCTACTCAAAGCAAGTATCCAGCACATACCCTAAGCAAATCCAACAAGCATCAGTATCTGATATGTGTCAGATATGGATATTGCATGCAATTTAAAGTATCAATTCCTAGACTAAGATTATATTCAGAGTGCCATGAATATATCAAATATATATGAAACATAATTGATAGAAATTGTCCCCAGATATATGCTGGTAGACCACAGATCCAGCATCAGCCATCAACATTTCTAAGCATCTTTGTTTAACCTATTGAACAGAGAATTTGAAAGGACTAATTTCTTAGTAAACTTGACGTCTGGCAACACTATGCCCTTGGATAGGTGTTTCCTTTTGAACATACAACTTCCTTGCTATAAGTAGGTTAACCTACCTTGAAGTTAATAACATTAAGATATACACTATAAAGCTACCAAAATTCTAAACCTAGAATAAAATTAGAAACAGTCATCAACCAGGACACAAACAAAAGTATCCAATTTTGGTCATTGAATTATATTCCTTAGTTGCACAAGGCAAACAATATCCAGTGATAATTAGATGAAGAGATTTAAAAGAAAGAATAACCATCCAAAAGTTCCAAAAGAAAAACAAGATTATTTATTGTTATAAACAAGAAAAAGCCAGATGTCCAGGTGTACACAAACACTTGATTAACTACTAAATGGCACACAACTATTCTATAAGCAGTAATCAGTGAATAGTTCAACAGTCTTTTGATTGAGGCAAGGTGGATTTTCTATCACTTTATAGTGCTTGTTGCCAGATTGTACAGTTGTAGATTTTACAGATGAAAGTTATTCATTGTTGTCCTCATAATTTATTCATCGAACTTCAATTTTGGAAGTTGGGACTGTGTCTCCTAACTGAAAAAAAAAGGGGAAAAAAAAGAAAGAAAACATGAAGCCATAAACTCATGCTTGCCAAGGATAACCAATAGAATGAAAAAGTTAAAAATTTGAACAAAGGGACCAGGCAAGATGTTTTCATAAATATTTTGGGGATTGTTGCAAACATTGGCATCACAAATAATATATAAACATAAATTGTGGGGGTAATGCTGCAGGCACATTTATAGAAAGTGGTCTATGTGGTCACACGTGGTCACACATGCAACCACATAAGCATGTATGCAGCAGGCTTGACTGTCCTCCTAGGACTCAATCAAGCAAGCACATAGGCTACGAGTCCATATGTGCAGCCCAGACACATGCAGGATAACAAGGCAGTTTGTGTGTTGATGTGCAGATTCGATGTAGGATATAAAATCCACTCTATTTTGTGTTACGAGCTGATGAATCCTGACTTAATGGTCGTGTGAGGCCAAGATGAGAAAGATAGATGACAGAGGGCAACTTATAAAAGTAGACATGAGTCAACAGATAATAGAAATGGGGAAATGGCATACTATGAAAGGGGCCGAAGAGTCTACTCTAGCTTTCCTTTTCCTCTCCTCCTATCCTATGCCATCCCCATCCACTTCCCCAACCCATGCTCCACCACCTCTTTTTTTTCTAAATGTTAGCCAACACTTGTTCTACTTTTCTACTTTCTTATCTTTTTTTATTGGCTTTACTTTAATTTTTTTCATATGCAGAGTAAGAAGAGCATAGCGCAAGAATAGGTGGCCGAGTATACTTCCAAAGTGCAATGCAGTATCCCAGCCACCAGCATATAGAATCCAATTTATTGAAGCTTGGTTGCAAGAAGGGACATCACACAGAAGAGCCAAATTAGGTGGAACTTTTGGAATCTAACATTCAGAAACAAAATATGCCAGGCATCTATAAGCTATAGCTTTATTAGGTTCCACCTAGAATGTCATTCTAATACCTACATTCAGAAATCAATCTACTTGGCGCTAATGTAGGAGGAAATTTGAAATGAAGGTAATCATAATGGTATTAAAAACCAAGACTAATAATATCCCAATGTTCTAATAACCACTTGAGTAAGTCAAAGGATCTAGAGTTTGTATTATTTCTACATCATAAGTGTTCCTAAAATTATATTAATAGAGGAAGATGCATAAAAAACAACTCTTTCATGTACACTTTTATCTTTGCATCAAAAACAACTCTTTCATTACACTTTTCTCTTCAGACAGTGCAGATCTTATGCTCAACTATGTACTAATCTATATTTCTATTAGTGTTCAATTATAATTCTGCACTTCAGCAAATTCTCATAATACAGTTATAGTAGGTTCCTGGACCTCTCTGTATTGCCCAACTGCAACACACAAGACTTTGTTGTCTTAGACAATAGTTCCTTCAAGCCTCATAATGACATATAGCAATATTGCTCAACAGCCTAGAAAAGCATTTTCTTTGTCTTCCATACGACAATCATATAATATGTCTTCATCTACCTCTCAGCTCCTCCAAATAACCAATCCCAAGATGAAAGATGATTTTGGTATCATACCTAGGGTAAAGGACATCTTGTTTTGATTACTTAATCTGGATTACAAAACCCACCTCTTTAATTATAAAGGAAGATTGGACAAGGTATGAGAGATAGAAGATAACCTAGAAAATCTCCATTAAGGGGAAAACCAAAGCTGCATCAGCGAAGCATATAATTTCATACTATGACAGATATACTACATTCTTGCTAATGTAATTGTCATAACCGTTCAATAAATGGACCCGCAATTGATAAGAGTAACCAATACAGCATTGAGATAGTAAAATTTAACATAATCATAGGCCTGAAATGGGATAAAATCCAGTAGTAACAGCACAAAGAAGATCAAAAAAGCAGGATAGGTTTTCCATAACTGAAAACTGTTATGCCTTATGTTGACTTATAAGCTTACAAGCCAGAAAATGAAGCAAAAAAGGCCAAAAATGTCCCTAGTCTCACGGATTTAAATGATTAACTCAAGAGTGAAGTGAACCTGTATGGCATGAGAGTTGAATAGTCAGTTTATCATTATAATGTTCTGAATGAAAGGCTTAGAATTTGAGTATTCCACTTGAGTCGATGACATCCTAAACAGAAGAAAATTTCGGAATTTCAACACATTATGAGTTTATCAGGCTCCTTTAAGTAGGATAGGAATAAGGTGCCTTATTTTCCATTATTTAGCAATTCAGCAATGAGAGACACTATGATGATGATTATTATTAGGGGTAAAAACCACGGAAGCTAACACATTTGCCCAAAACTCTGTACATTGCAGCAATGTTGCCTTATTGGGTGATAACCAGTACATTGCTCAATATGAACTGGGAACATTCGTATCCCAGATAGCAAAGGCTATACCGATGCAATGACCTATAAAAAAACAAAAACAAAAAATGACCACAAGCATTATAAAAGATCTAACAAACAACCACGGTAACAACCCAAACAAATACCAATCCGGCCCTTTAACAAAGAAACCAATCAACGCATCCTAAACACGCACAAATAGGCCAAAAAGATCAAAACTTCGATCCTCTAATAACCTCCCAAAGGACGAACCCATCAGTAAAATCACTCCCTTCCTGAAGAAATCCCTAATTCAAAGAGGCATGATCATCACAAAGAAGAAACAGATCAAACACAACCACATCAATGGAAGAAGAAACAGTAGAGAAGAGCGCAACCTGCGACGGTGACGGGAGAATCGTCGTCCTTGGACTTGATCTCGTCCCGCTTCCTCCCCACCAGCTCGTTCTGCACCCTCTGGCAGAGCGAGCACGCCATCTGCACCAACCTCACCGCCACGTCCAGCTCCTTCGAGTACCTTTCCGTCTCCATTCGGGCGCTGCGACGGAATCCAACAGAAGGAATGGGAGATGGGTCGTCCTCCGAGAAGCTGAGAAGCCGGCCGTAGGAGGCCGAGGCGGCGAGGTGTGGGGTGGTGCAGGAGGACCGGAGAAGGCCACGGGAAGAGAGGGGATGGCAACCTCCACAGAGGCGGGCTCGGACGCGGTTTAGAAGGACGGGAGCTTGGAAATTTCCTCCCGCTTGGGGGAGATAAATAGCGTGAGCGAACCTTGCCATCCATGCCGAGAGCTTTTGGGATCTTCGGTTTTGGACTCATCTGGTTCGTAGAAAGTATTTTTCCAACGCGAAGTTATTTTCTAAAAAATTATTTTTTAAATATAAAATTTTTATATATTTGATTAATAATAATAAATAATTTATATTTACTTGAATTTTTATTTTTTAAAATAATTATATAAAATATTTATTATATTTTTAATAGATATAAATCCATACTTTTTGCTTTTAAATTTTATACAAATAATAATATTATATTTATATTAATATGAATATAATATTAATATATTATAATATAACATTAAATTATAATAATTTATTGTATTAAATAATACTAATATATATTAATATTTTAATATAATAAACTTATTAATATAGATACAAATATAATATAATATTAATATTAATATTAATATATCAATATAAATATTATATTAATATTAATAAAAAAAACTATATTAGTATAAGTGTTAAAAATAATATTAAAATATAATAAATATTATAATATTGATATTTAATATATATTTATATAAATATTAGAATAATATTAATGTAATATTATATTGATATTTATAAGAATAATATTTAAATAATATTTTTAAGATCTTGATATATAGGTGTTTCATCCTAATTATTTATAAATATTTTATTTATAAATTTTAAAAAATATTTTTAAAAAAAAATACTATAATTTTTTATTTTTAGGCAGCTTCGAAATCTAACTTCTTAATAAATTTTTATTTTTACAAAATATGAAAAAAATTTATAAAAAATATTTTATCGTGAGAAAAAAATTTTCATCCTCCCTTCCCTGAAAACTTCAATCGGAGATCCCTCTCTATTTTTCAGATTGTGTCGTCTACTCTCCGCTTCCCGTGAACCACAGGGTCGCTAAAGTTACATAGGTCGTTTGGACGGTTGGAGAGGTTGGCTTTATTATAGAGAGAGAAAAGTAGGACACTTTCGGTGGCGTCCCACTTTCCTTTTTCTTCGTTAGTTGGATTTTCTTGTTTGACGTTTAACCAAGCACAGGACCACTGATTATGGGGATTAGATTAAGATCTATAAATAAGAAAATGAGAAAGAGGGGAATGAATGCATCATTTTTTATGAGCAGTCAAACTGGTTCACGTGACTTATGCATGTTGTATGAAAAGGATAGGTCAGCTCGGATGGAGCTACCTGAGCTATCAATCAGAAGTAAGAAAAAAGAAAAAAAAAGAAAAAAGAAAAGTGTAACCTGTTTCACGCACAGCTTCTTTGAAATCTTAAATCTCTCTCAAAAAAAAAAAAAAACCAAAGGCAATGAAATAAAAGCCCCCCATATTTATTAAAATTAAAATTACATTTAATACATTAATTTAGATTATTAAATTATCAATAATATTGATTTTTATATTTGATACACATAAATAATATTATAGTAAAATTATTGAAAATTTTAATTAATATATTTGGTATGATAATTAAATTACTGATAATATAATATCAAATTTTTAAAATATTCTTAAATCAAATTTATTAAAAATCATATTTCATGCACAAAATATAAATATAATATATAATATTATATATATTATATATAATATATTATATTCTAATATATTTATATTTATAATATATATTATAATATATAATAATAATATTGTTGGAGATAAATCTCGCTTCCGTCGAAGATGCTTAGCCTAACACAATTGACAATCACGGAAGAGCTTCGATCAAAAATTCTTCCGCTAGTGGCCGAACCCCAGCCGAATTCCTTCAGGAGCCGAACTTTCTTCGAACTCCTCCTTCAGTTGAATTTCTATAGGAGCCAAACTCCTTCCGAACTTCTCTTCAATCGAATTTCCTCTAGGAGTCGAACTTCTTCCGGATCTCTCCTCCAGTCGGATTTCTATAGGAGCAAAACTTGTTCCGAACCTCCTTCAGTCAGATTTCCTCCAGAAGCTGATCTCCTTTCGGACTTCTCTTTAGTCGGATTTTCTCCAGAAGCTGAACTCCTTTCGGATCTCTCCTCCAATCTAATTTCTACATGAGTCAAACTCCTTTCAGACTCCTCCTTCAGTCGGATTTCCTTCAGGAGCCGAACTCCTTCTGGATCTCTCCATCAGTCGGATTCCTTCAGGAGCCAAACTCCTTCAGGACTCCTTCAGTCGGATTTCTTCAAGAGCCGAACTCTTTCTGGACTCATCCTTCAATTAAGTTTCTACATGAGCCGAACTCCTTCCAGACTCCTTCAGTCGGATTTCTATAGGAGTCGAACTCCTTCCGAATCCCTCCTTCAGTCAAGTTTCTACAGGAGATGAACTCCTTTCAGACTCCTCCTACAGTCAAGTTTCTACAGGAGCCAAACTTCTTTCAAATCTCTCCTTTAGTCGGATTCCTCCAGGAGCCAAAACTTCCTTTAGACTCCTTCAGTCAAGTTTCTATACGAGCCGAACTCCTTCCAGACTCCTCCTTCAATCAAGTTTCTATGGGAGCCGAACTCCTTCTGGACTCCTCCTTCAGTCGAATTTTCTCCAGAAGCCAAACTCCTTTCGGATCCCTCCTTCAGTCAAGTTTTTACAGGAGCCGAACTCCTTTCGGACTCCTCCTTCAATCAAGTTTCTACAGGAGCTGAACTCCTTCCAGATCTCTCCTTCAATCGAATTTCTCCAGGAGCCGAACCCTCTCTGAACTCCTTCAATTGGATTTCTACAAGAGCCGAACTCTTTCCAAATTTTTTTCAGTCGGATTTCCTCCAGGAGCCGAACTCCTTTTGGATCTCTCCTCTAGTCGGATTTCTACAGGAGCCAAACCCTTCTGGACTCCTTCAGTCGAATTTCTACATGATCTGAACTTCTTCTGGACTTCTCTTCAGTTGAATTTTCTCCAGGAGCCAAACTTCTTTCGGATCTCTCCTCCAGTCAAATTTCTAGAGGAGTCGAACTTCTTCCAGATCTCTCCTTCAGTCGGATTCCTTCGGAAGCCAAACTCCTTCTGGACTCCTTCAATCGAATTTCTACAGGAGCCGAACTCCTTTCGGACTCCTCCTTCAGTTGGATTCCTCCAGAAGCCGAACTTCTTTCGGACCCCTCCTTCAGTCGGATTTTCTCGGTGGATTACTATCGAATTTCAGCTAGCATTCCTCTCGGATAATCTCCTCTAACCGTATTTCCTTTAGGAGTCTGAACTTCTTTAGAATTGATGTATGTCAAAGCTCTTCACCAACCAACGTCTGCTTTTTTCAAACTTCAACTATTAAATCTCAACGAACGGCCACATCATGGCAATGGACATCTCTCTCCACAACAAACTCCACGTGACCTCGAGCGGTCCACTACCAGACGGCTGCAGCTGTCACTATCAGTCTGCTACAGATGGTGCCTCCCTCCATGATAGACTCCACCAGACCTCGAGCGATCTACTATCAGACGGCTGCAACTGTCACTATCAATCTGCTACAGGCTCCATCTATAAAAAAAAATTCTCCAGATATATTTTCTCTAAGCTCTCTTCTCCTTTCCAAAATTTTGTCGAACTCTTTTCTGAGCACTCCATTTCTGTTGGCCAGAAGAGCTAACATGATCGTCGGAGGATCCTATCGGAGCCACCACTACCGACTCCAGATGAAACTTTATTTTGCAGGTCACCAGTGGTGATCTCGTCTTTCTCGACTTTAGCTCGATCCAGTGTCAATCAGATTCTGCACCAAAAGAATTGGCGCTAGAGGAAGGGCCCTCTATTTTTGAGGTTTTCTTGTTCTTAAAGAAGTGCTCGGCAGTGATCTCTCTTCTTCCTCTCTAGAGTGCTTTTTCGAGAAAAAATACCTCCCAGAAAAGCTTCAATCCGATGATCAACGACCTCTACAGCCAGATCCCATCCAGACCTATCCACTTCTGCTTCAGTCCCGATAACTCAGGCTCCACCTACAGTCATGGTGGATGTGGAGTAGTTCAACCTGCTGGTCTAACAGGTTCGCGGTCTCACGAAAATGATGCAGGCCATACATCGGCAGGCTCCAGCACTAATTTGGTCAGAGCAGGCTTCTTCGAAGTCTCATGGTCTAGTCTAAAAATGACCGACTTGGACTACCCGACCTTTGATCTTCGAAAAGGGAAAGCAGAGGATAGAGGGCCCTTAATCGAACCATGACTCAACCCAGAGGGAAGCTTCACATCCATTCCACCAAAAAATTATGGAGATCAACGATCGTGAAGATCTCTTAGATCAAAGGCTCCTAAAAATGAGCCGACGAATCGAAGAGCTCCATCATACTCCCTCCTCACACGGTAATGATATTTGCACTGACCCTTCTTTTTCTCAGAGGATTATGTAGGAATCAATCCCACCAAACTTCAAGCTTCCGTAGTTTAAGAGTTATGATAGAACCACCGATCCGATCGACCATCTGAATGTCTTTCGAATAATGATGTTGCTCCATGGCGTGTCAAACGCTATTTTATATCAGACTTTTCTATCCATCCTCAAGAGAGCCGTCAGAAATTGGTACTCAGCACTTAAGTCAGATACCATCTTTTTCTTTGATCGGATGAGCCATCAGTTTGTGGCTCACTTCGTCAGCAGCCGACGTCCGCACCGAGGTTTGAATTTTTTGATGAACATCAAGCAGAAGGAGGAAGAATCCATCTGGGCTTATGTCATCCGATTTAATGTGCTGCATTGGAGGTCCGAAATCTAGACCAATCAGTCGCAATGGCTACACTCAAAGGTGGCCTTTAGAAGAATGATTTGTTGTTCTTTCTGTAAAAGAAGTATCCCAGGAACTTTGCCAATATGCTAGCTTGGGCTGAAGGTTATGCCCGAGATAAAGAGGCCTTCAAGGCTAAGAACGATGAAGCCTTTGGTGAGCAGCGAATCGACGAGTCGGACAGGCCCACTGAGGAAGAAAAGCTAAGTGAAGCTCAGCCGCGCTCCCAAACTCTCTCTGAGCGCAAGCGAGCCTGAACTCCTCCTCAGACTCGAAGGCAGGGAAGCTCTGATAGAAAGGCGTGGTGGGGTTCTTCCCTCCAAAGATTTCACAACTACGCCCCTCTCAATGCTCCAAAAATCCAAGCACTGATGAAAATCAGAGAGCAACTGTCGAGACCGAAAAGGATGCGTACTCATCCCGACAAGCGCAATCCTAACAAGTTCTACCTTTATCATCGTGACCATGGTCATGATACTGAGGAGTGTATCCAACTCTAAGATGAGATTAAGGAGCTCATCAGGGGAGGCAGACTTGGCCGATCCTTACGGCGTCGGTCTGAAGGATGGAAAGATCGGCTAAGGGCACTGCTACAGCCTAAACCACCAATGAAAGAGGATCAACAAGGAGATCGACTACCTCTCGGCATCATCAACACTATCTCAAAAGGACTTCGATGAGGAGAGGCCAGCGGATCCAAGAGATCAATGAAGAGATGGAGGACTGAAGAATCCATAACATTCACTGAGGTAGATGCTCAAGGGGTCCAATTTTCGTACAATGATGCGGTTGTAATCTCTTTAAATATTACCGACTATGATGTACGCCATATTTTGGTAGATAATGAAAGCTCAACTGATATTTTATTTTATGATGCTTTCTCAAAAATGTTCTTACTTAATAACCACTTAGGACCGATGAACTCTCCGTTGGTAGACTTCACTGACGATGTCGTACCAGTTAAGGGCATAAAAACTTTGGCTGTGACTGCAGGGCAACGTCCGAAGCTGACTAAGGCACAAATCGATTTTCTAGTCGTAAAGGCTCCATCTGTCTATAATGTTATTCTCGATCGATCTGATCTAAATATACTTCGGACAGTGGTATCAATTTATTATTTGAAAATAAAGTTTTCGACAACTCACGAGATCGAAGAGGTTCGGAGAGATCAAGCTCTGGCAAGGCACTACTACTTAATCGTCCTGTGAAAGAAAGAACAGCCCGATCCTTATCCTATTGACAGGCTAGATGTTCGCGATGACCTTACCGAAGAATGGGGTGAGCCCATAGAAGATCTTATGACCATTCTCCTGAATGACGAAAATGCGGAGCATACGGTACAAATTGGCTCCAATCTGGAAGATAAAGTTCAGGAGTAGCTCATCATCTTTTTACGGAGGAATGCGGATGTCATCACCTGGGCTCCAACGGATATGCCGAAAATTGATGTCGAGGTCATGGAATATCGGCTGGCCATTGATTCTAAGTTTCGATCGGTAAAAGAAAAGATGCACAACCATGCCCCGGAGAGATAGAAAGCAATCATAGAAGTAGGCAAGCTTTTCAAAGCTGAATTCATCCAAAAAGTTAACTATCCAATCTGGATCTCAAATGTGGTTTTCGTCAGAAAGTTAAACAACAAGTGGAGGATGTGTATAGACTTCAAAAAGCTGAACAAGGTCTGCCCAAAAGATAGCTACCCTCTATCCTAGATTGATCAATTGGTAAACGCAACCTTGGGCCATGAGCTCCTTATCTTCATGGATGCCTTCTTCGACTATAATCAGATATAGATGGCGCTGAAGGACGAGAAGAAAACTACTTTTGTTACTGACCGTGGTCTTTACTGTTACAGAGTATGTCCTTTGGACTCAAGAATGTAGGAGCAACATACCAGCACCTGATCAACAAGATCTTTAAGGAGCAGATCGACCGCAATATGTAGGTGTACGTGGATGACATGCTCATCAAAAGTCGAGCTTCTATAAACCATCTCGTCGACCTCGAAGAGACCTTCAGTGCACTCAGAAAGTACAAGATGAAGTTAAATTCGATCAAGTGCGCCTTTGATATGACCTTAGAAAAGTTTCTCGGATTTATGGTGTCAAGGCGTAGGATTGAAGCAAATCTAGAGAAAATCCAAGCTATTTAGGAGATGACTGCTCTAAAAATAATCAAAGAAGTTCAACGCCTGATCAAAAAAGTGGCATCCCTGAATTGCTTCATCTCGAGATCGATCGAGCGATGAATGCCCTTCTTTCGAGTTCTCAGGCAACTAAAGAACTTCTGCTGGACAACGGAGTGCCAACGAGCATTTGAGGAGCTTAAAAGCTACCTCGACTTCCTCCACTGCTGGCAAAGCCCGAATCCGAAGAAGAATTATTCCTGTACTAAGCAATCTCCCGGGTAGCCTTGGTAGCAGTCCTGGTCAAGATGGAAGCGAAGATGCAGTGACCGGTCTACTACGTAAGTCGGATTCTGAGGGATGCAGAGATCTAGTACTCTAAGCTAGAAAAATTGACTTACTCTCTTCTAATTACTGCCAGGAGACTCCAACCTTACTTTCAGGGGCACACCATAACGGTCCTCACAGACCAACCAATAAAAGCAGTCCTTCATCGAACAGATGCTTTCAGAAAAATCATAAAATGGGCAATCGAGTTCATGAAATTTAACATCAACTATCAATCCTGACCATCGATCAAAGTCCAGATATTGATGAATTTTATAGTAGAATGTACCATTCCAAATGAAGCTGATCTTGAACAGAATGAGATCGGTACTCTGTGGTCGCAATTAGGCCTCCCCCAAGAGAGTGCCGACCTTTTCAAAGGATTTTGGGCCCTATACATGGATGGTTCATCCAACTCCGCTGGAGCAGGTGCGGGGTTAGTCTTAGTCAGTTTTAAAAGAATCGTCGCCGAGTACGCGCAATGCTTTGAATCCCCTGCAACTAACAATGGGGCCGAATATGAAGCGTTGATCACCGAGTTAAAAATAGCAAGAGAGTTAAAAGTAGATCGACTTCAATGAAGGGAAATCCTGATTTTTCGATCCAGGTTCGTCCAGATCTGATTAGATCAAGAGATATATTTCAAAAATTTTCTCTTGATCTCAATCAGATCTTGATATGTTTCAGATCTGATTCTTATTATTTTAATAAATAAAATAAAATAAGATAAATTAAATCAAATTCAATTTACCTGATTTGGTTTATCCTATTACCCTGTAGATGATCCTGATTGCAGCGGAAGGTTCTGAATCTTAGCCACGCAAGCGCCTGGCCTCTACCGGTATCCACTCGGGTTAGATCTGGAGATCCTCTTCTTCTCTATCACACCTCCAAAAATCAGATCTGGATCTGATCTGGAGGATCTTCAAAACTCTTTTGAAGATCTGCAGTCGTCCTTTTGCAGCAGCGCAGCCTTCTTGCTTTTGATCGCCTTTCCTTGATCTGAATCGCACCAACCTAAATCCAAAACACTTTTGGACGTGGAGAGCAAGGGGAGAAGAGACTATGGCATGGAGAAGGAGGGGAGAGGCAGCCTTGGGGCGTGTCTAATAGCATTGGAATTAGGGTTGGGCGCAGGGTCTTATTTATAGACCTCTTGTGATCCAACTCCTCTTCCTCTCAACCAATCACAACCCTTTGTGAAATCAGATCTAAATCTGATTGGTTGGAATAGAGACCCCTGGATTCCTCCTTAGAGGGCGCCTAAGACCAGTCAAACTGGATTCTTAGTAGAACTCTGATTGGAATCCAAAAGGGAGGTGGAGTCCTTGTCCAACAAGGACTCCTAGGCGCCTCCTACTTGGGCTCACGCCACCCTTGGCGTGCGCCCTTCTCCTTGCCAGGTTCTGGCAGGGGGACAGGCCCCCACCAGCTCTCCAATAGGTGCATGACATGTGGTCAAAAGTCAAAGGGTCAATGGTCAACGTTTGACCAGTCAAAGGTAGACTTTTGACCAAAGTCAAAGAACAAGAAATGGCAGGTGACCAAAAATGGCAGGTAATGTCTTACAAATAAGACAACCTATTCTGACTTGGACAACCTCCAGTCAGACCATATGAAGGCCTCTGATTGAGCACAAACTCCTTTGGCTCAGTCAGGACAACTTATTTATGATAGTAAAAGAAGAACGTTAGGTTCAATCGAGTGCTAGCACGATTTCCTTGAACCTAATTGAATCTCATTCAGATCAATTGAACTAGATCAGTTCAATTGATGATCACCAGATTCAAACCCTTGTTTGTGTGACCCAGTTAGGTTCAGTTCTGTATGGTAATGGGATATGTCATGATCTCTATCATAGACATCATCGAAACTCCTTTCGATGGATCAGAACTCTTCTGATTCGAACAGCTAGAATGATCGATCATCTAAATCATTCTAATTGCTCCCAAAATCCACCAGTGACACCTAGCAGTATATGGTGGCAACCCATCAGAGCTGAATGCGAACCTCTTGGTCGCAGTCTATCATTCTAGTGTGATTAAGTTCTTTCTACCATCTTGGACTTGATTCTCATGATCATCATAGGGCTACTCCTCTACCACCGAGGTAGATAGATCCCATCTTGATGCAATCCAGTTCCTACAATGAACATGCTATAGCCAACATACACCTCAGGGTTCCATATGGCTAGGAGACCGAGTAATGGTGTAGTCAAACTATAACACCCTCAAGGTGAACTGCCGATGCATCTCAGGTCAAAGAACCAGACACACTACTGCAGCATCGAGTCAGTCATTGACGAGAAGGTAGACTCCCTAATGACTACTCGAGGTGGTCACGCTCAGTGCCCTCGTTCTCTAACGAGTACCTGTACTCTCGCTCCGGTGTCTCCACACCGTAGACTCAAGACTCATCTACTAAAGAGAAGCGATCGTACACCAACCTTCCGGATCAATCACCATCCTCGTGATGATCCTATGGTATGGTCGGGAGCTGTTTATGAGTTAATAATGATTATTCATGTCTTAAATTTTCAACTCTTGAAAATATGAATTATCATTACCATTAACTCAAAGGATGTATCACAGACACTAAATACACATGATAGTCCAAAATTATAATTTTGCCCCTAGAAGTGTATTACAAGTGTCAGCCAATTCTGGCTTCTAGGGGTCCTAAAGCCAATTCTCAAGTCTCAAGTCATCATAAGTGGGCTACTCCGGAGTTGACTCTCTTGACCTCAACGTAACCTTTCTCAAGGTAATCGCGGATGAGATGGTATCACCGTTTGCTTGGAACTCTTCCAGCACAAACAGTCTGCCAGATGTCGACTTTCGATCATCTATATCGGACATGAAGTCCGAGTCTGTGTATCCCTGGACTTGGAGTTCTCCATTACCAAAGACCAACATCATATCCTTAGTTCTTCTCAAGTACTTAAGGATACATTTCACAGAAGTCCAGTGTTCTTCACCTGGATTTGACTGATATCTGCTTGTGACACTCACAGCATGGGCTATATCAGGTCGTGTACATAGCATGGCATACATGAGGCTCCCTATTGCAGAAGCATAAGGGATCTTGCTCATGCGTTCTATTTCCTCAGGTGTGCTGGGGCACATCTTCTTGGAAAGATGAATACCATGTCTGAAGGGTATTAATCCCCTCTTAGAGTTTTCCATACTAAACCTCTTTAGTACTTCCTCTATGTACATCTTCTGTGAAAGTCCTAGCATCCTATTCGGTCTATCCCTATAGACCTTAATTCCTAGAATAAAGGATGCTTCACCTAGGTCTTTCATGGAGAATTCCTTGGACAACCACATCTTGACTGATGTCAACATGGGAATATCATTCCCAATAAGGAGGATGTCATCCACGTACAATACGAGGAAGACAACAGCGCTCCCACTGACCCTTTTGAAAACACATGGTTCCTCTTCATTTTTGATGAAACCAAACTTTTTGATCACATCATTGAAACGAGTGTTCCAGCTCCGAGATGCTTGCTTAAGTCCATATATGGACCTTTGCAGCTTGCAAACCTTGTGATCAGTATCACTGGATGTGAAACCTAGCGGCTGTTCCATATAGATATCTTCCTCAAGATATCCATTTAGGAATGCCGTTTTCACGTCCATTTGCCATATTTCATAATCGAAATAGGCTGCAACAGCAAGCAATGTGCGGATGGATTTTAGCATAGCTACCGGGGAAAAGGTATCCTGATAGTCAATGCCTTCGCGTTGACTATAACCTTTTGCCACCAGTCTAGCCTTGAATGTCTCCACATTCCCATCTGCACCAATCTTTCTCTTGAAGATCCATTTACACCCAATAGGTACTATACCTTCTGGTGGATCTACCAAGGTCCAGACTTGGTTTGAGTGCATCGAGTCAATTCTCTGACTTCATTGCCTCAAGCCATTTCTCGGAGTCGATATCTGATATCGCCTCGTTGTAGGTTTTGGGATCATCACCATGAGCACCATTACCTATGAGGAACATTTCCTCTACATCCTCTGAAATAATACCTAAGTATCTTTCAGGGAGACGGGAAACTCTTTCCGATCTACGAGGTGGAGGAGGTAGTGTTCTTATTGGCTCAACCTGATTTGGTTCCACTTGGTCCTTAGCTCGTTCTGCTTGTGAGACTTTCTCATCAAGCTTAATCTGCTTTCCAATGCCACTATCTTGAATAAACTATTTTTCAAGAAATATGGCATGTCGACTCACAATCACATTGTGGTCTTCTGGAATGTAGAAATAGTATCCTAATGACTCTTTAGGATATCCTATGAATCGAGCTCTAAAGGACCTAAACTCTAACTTGTCCGCTTGTTGTCTTTTGACATGAGCCGGACAACCCCAAATTCTGAGATGACTCAGACTTGGTTTCTTACCGTGCCATATCTCATACGGTGTGGTAGGAACGGTTTTAGAGGGAACCCTATTCAGTAAATAGATTGAAGTTAATAATGAATGTCCCCAAAGAAAATCAGGGAGGTCTGTGAAGCTCATCATGGATCGAACCATATCCAATAGAGTCCGATTTCTCCGTTCTGAAACCCCGTTGAGTTGAGGTGTTCCTGGTGGAGTCCATTGAGAGACTATGCCATTTTCCTTAAGATAGTCTAGGAATTCCCGGCTAAGGTATTCACCTCCTCGATCTGATCGAAGAACCTTAATGGGTTTTCCAGTTTGTTTTTCTACTTCATGTCTGAATTCTTTGAACTTTTCAAAAGGCTTCAGACTTATGTCTCATAAGATACACATACCCATACCTAGACAGATCATCGGTAAAGGTAATGAAGTAGACAAAATTGCCTCTAGCCGGCACATCAAATGGGCCGCACACATCAGTATGTACTAGGGCAAGGAGATCTGTGGCCCTCTCCCCATGTCCAACAAAAGGGAGTTTAGTCATTTTGCCTTGAAGACAAGATTCACAAGTTGGATATGACTCAAAAGTCAATGGACTCAATAGCCCATTTTTCTCCAATTTGTTAATCCTATCTTCTGCTATATGACCTAATCTCAGGTGCCATAGATATCTGTCGTTTGGACTATCCCTAGGTCGTTTGGCATTCACGTTTTGCTCGATAGTTAAAACAGGTACATCAATATGCAACTGATAAAGACCATTAATAAGGAAACCATTTGCAATTTTATTTCTTTCATAAAGAATGTTACAATGGTCCTTAAAGAAGGTGATCACATAACCTTCTTGTGCTAAGCATGAAACAGAAATCAAATTCCTGCTAGCTGCAGGCACATAATAACAGTCTTTTAAAACTAAGTCTAAACCAGATGGTAATCGAAGAGGGTATGTTCCCACGGCTACTGCAGCAACTCTTGCTCCATTACCGATGCGTAGGATCATGTCTCCATCCCTCAGCCTCCTGCTATCCTCAAGACCCTGCATAGAAGTGCACAGATGAGCACTAGAACCAGAGTCAAGCACCCAACTGGATGCAGAAGAAACCGTAAGGTTAGACTCAATAACGAGCATACCTCCAGAAGGACCTTCCTTCTTGTTCTTCAGGGTGGCCAGGTAAGTAGGGCAGTTCCGCTTCCAATGGCCGTCGCTGTTGCAATGGAAACACTTTCCTTTGCCATCGACCTTTTTCTTCGGTTCTGCCTTCTTCTTCTTTGATCCTTCCTACCTTTTGCTTTTTCACAGACTTCTTTTTCTTTCCATAAGACTTTCTTTTGGAAGAAGTCCGTTCCATAGCAAGAACTGAGCCTTTAGAACCTTTCATAGAAAGCTCAGCGGTAACCAGCATATTCATCAACTCGGCCAAGGAATTTTGAAGTTTATGCATGTGGTAATTCATGATGAATTGCCCATATGCATCAGTCAAGGATTGCAGAATAATATCGTTCTGCAAGTCCAAGTCCAACTTCACACCGAGCTTCTCAAGCTCTTCCATGTCCTTGATCATTGTCAGACAGTGATCTTGGACTGACTGCCCATCACGCATCTTAGCCTTAAAAAGTCATTTTCGTGACTTGATATTTGGCTGCGCGACTCTGTTCACCAAACATCTCCTGCAGGTGAGCCAACATTTGGCGAGCAGTCCCGATATCTTCATGTTGGCGCTGGAGCTCATCAGACATCGAGCCCAACATGTAGTATCTGGCCTTATTGTCTTCGTCAATCCATTTTTCCAGAGACGCTCTCTGTTCAGTGGATGGACGAGCTGGTAAGGTGGGAGGGTCCTGGTCCAAAACATGTGTTAACTTCTCTGAACCCAAAACAATTTTGTAGTTCCTGAGCCAATCTTTATAATTGGGTCCAGTCAGTCTATGTGTGTCTAGGATACGTGCCAAGTGGGTTGGACGCAGACATTTTCCTGTAGAGAGTCAAAGATTCTAGTTAGATACTGTAATTTTGACTTGACCAATTTGTTTAGGGATTTTATTTTTAAACAAATTAGCTCCCACTATTTTCTCGGATCCCTACACTCCCTCTGTAGAGATGCGAAAATCTCCGCGATTAATGATTTCTAGTGGGTGGTGCGGTCTCACCAACTGACTCATCACCTCACCTAACAGTTATTGGTGATGGGTTAGCCAATGAGTGAACAACTCTTGTTCAATGATTCTCTAATCATGGTGCACCCAAACTTGGTCTCTAATTCATGAATCTCACCGTATCCGGAATATTGATCCACTCCTTAGTTAAGTCAGACCCACCATTTGCATAGACTGGGTTCCTAATTGGGTCTCTCACCGTATCCGAATATTGAGCCCAACTCATCCTCCAGCCCATAGCATCCAATGCCTAATAGACATGGTTGCGTCTTCCCGGTGCAACTGAGCCACTGTATCCAGCCGAGAACAATCAACCCCGGGAAGGGCCCGCACGTCTACAATGGTGGAAGACCTCGGACTTAATCTTTTCTTAGGGAGAATTGATTCAGGTCTCATTAAACTAGACTTGGCTTAGTCATAACAATTATGACTAACCTAGTGGCATGGGTTCAGCTCGGATTATTGACCACCTCAGATCAGAACTGTGTCAACAGATATGGCCAGGTAAGTGAGACCGGTGGAAGGAATATGCCGTTAACTCGCACAAGAACGCATTCAGGTCGAGTAGCTTCCAATTAAAAACCAGTCGGTCGTCTGTGCCAAACTTACCTTAGACACCAAATTGTTGAGTCAGAACCAATTGGGTTAGCCTACAATCCAGACTCTAACCTCTGAGCCTAATTAGGTCTTGCTTGATCGTGACTCGATCTTGACCCAGACTTAATCCTATTAGGCTGGTCAATTTAAGCATTGTTGATCCCATCTAACCAACTCTTGATTCGGTTTGATCAACCGCTTAGACCTAATTGAGCTACCCAAGCCCGAACCCAGTATTATGAATATGTCTTAGATCTGAAATTCTCAATTTTAGACCTAATTAATATTCCATAAACTTAATTCTTAATTAAGTTGGGTTCATAAACAAAATATGCACAATAAATCCTAGGGTTTCAGGATCTAGGGTTTTGCAGAAAGTAAGTTTTGGGTTTCTGATTAAGGACGAACACGCAGCACCCCTACACGTCATAAGAACACCCCATCGAATGGGAAGAGAGGGCCTTTAAACCCTTCTTCGTTCTTATGACCGGACGGCCAAGAGGAACGCCTTAATCAGGAACATGTAAATACTACAAAACAGTTATAGATCTATATCATATATCTCATATACAAATTTAGATCTAATCAAGGCATATTTTGCATACATCTCATGTATCAAATCATGCATGTTTTCAGATCTAAATTATCACATAATAATCTAAAAAATTAGATTTAAATTGATCTAATCAAAATAAATTCTAATCTAGACAATTATGTAGAACTATTCTACAACTAGTCTAGTCATGCATCTATCATATCTCATATGATATTTAAAATTAAATAATTTTTATTTGCTGTTTATCAGATGTTATTATAACACTTATAATATCAGAAAATAGTAAATAAGAAGATCTAAAATATGATTTAATCAGATTAAATCAAAGACATGCAAAACTATTCTATAGAACTATTCTATTCTAGAACTAGTCATGCATATCTTCATGTTCTTAGATCCAAATCATTTAATTTTAATTTTTCTGATTTCAGATCTGATCACATCTCATGTGACATCTGAAATCACTTTATTTTCTAATTAAAATAAAATTAAAATCAGATCTAAACAATTTTAGAACCATGGCTCTGATACCAGTTGAAGGGAAATCCTGATTTCCCGGTCCAGGTTCGTCCAGATCTGATTAGATCAAGAGATATATTTCAAAAATTTTCTCTTGATCTCAATCAGATCTTGATCAGATCTGATTCTTATTATTTTAATAAATAAAATAAAATAAGATAAATTAAATCAAATTTAATTTACCTGATTTGGGTAATCCTATTACCCTGTAGATGATCCTGATTGCAGCGGAAGGTTCTGGATCTTAGCCACGCAAGCGCCTGGCCTCTACCGGTATCCACTCGGGTTGGATCTGGAGATCCTCTTCTTCTCTATCACACCTCCAAAAATCAGATCTGGATCTGATCTGGAGGATCTTCAAAACTCTTTTGAAGATCTGCAGTCGTCCTTTTGCAGCAGCGCAGCCTTCTTGCTTTTGATCGCCTTTCCTTGATCTGAATCCAAAAGTCCAAAACACTTTTGGACGTGGAGA
Source organism: Cocos nucifera (assembly GCA_006176705.1). NCBI lineage: Eukaryota > Viridiplantae > Streptophyta > Magnoliopsida > Arecales > Arecaceae > Cocos > Cocos nucifera. The sequence goes on along the minus strand of QRFJ01000120.1, from coordinate 1,127,104 downwards.
GCAAGGGGAGAAGAGACTATGGCATGGAGAAGGAGGGGAGAGGCATGGGGCATTGAATTCACTTAGAATTAGGGTTGGGCGCAGGGTCTTATTTATAGACCTCTTGTGATCCAACTCCTCTTCCTCTCAACCAATCACAACCCTTTGTGAAATCAGATCTAAATCTGATTGGTTGGAATAGAGACCCCTGATTCCTCCTTAGATTCCTCCTTAGAGGGCGCCTAAGACCAGTCAAACTGGATTCTTAGTAGAACTCTGATTGGAATCCAAAAGGGAGGTGGAGTCCTTGTCCAACAAGGACTCCTAGGCGCCTCCTACTTGGGCTCACGCCACCCTTGGCGTGCGCCCTTCTCCTTGCCAGGTTCTGGCAGGGGGACAGGCCCCCACCAGCTCTCCAATAGGTGCATGACATGTGGTCAAAAGTCAAAGGGTCAATGGTCAACGTTTGACCAGTCAAAGGTAGACTTTTGACCAAAGTCAAAGAACAAGAAATGGCAGGTGACCAAAAATGGCAGGTAATGTCTTACAAATAAGACAACCTATTCTGACTTGGACAACCTCCAGTCAGACCATATGAAGGCCTCTGATTGAGCACAAACTCCTTTGGCTCAGTCAGGACAACTTATTTATGATAGTAAAAGAAGAACGTTAGGTTCAATCGAGTGCTAGCACGATTTCCTTGAACCTAATTGAATCTCATTCAGATCAATTGAACTAGATCAGTTCAATTGATGATCACCAGATTCAAACCCTTGTTTGTGTGACCCAGTTAGGTTCAGTTCTGTATGGTAATGGGATATGTCATGATCTCTATCATAGACATCATCGAAACTCCTTTCGATGGATCAGAACTCTTCTGATTCGAACAGCTAGAATGATCGATCATCTAAATCATTCTAATTGCTCCCAAAATCCACCAGTGACACCTAGCAGTATATGGTGGCAACCCATCAGAGCTGAATGCGAACCTCTTGGTGCAGCTACCTGTGTGATTCAGTTCTTCTATCTTGAGCCCCGATCAGATTAGGGTTAAGGTGAACTCGTCAAACCCTAGTCTCTGTCATATGATGTAATCATTCGATTCGAGTCCAATGTGAAAATCTAAATAGAAACTCTTTCTATTATTTCACTCTACCATGGCCATGGATTTCTGGGTAGACTTACAATAGTCGATAAGACAGAGAAAGTGGCAGGGTTACCGAGATAAATGCCGTGAGTGGCGGTACAAATAAGACAACCTATTGCGTGACTTGGCCAACTCTCGGGCGAGTCAACCATAGGAAGGCCTCGGATTGAGTCGACAGAACTCCGCTTTGCTCAGTCATGGGGACATTATTTGGGATAGTAACAGAGAGAATCGTGTAGTTTGAATGCGAGTGGTAGCTGGACGAGTCCTGTGAACTAATGGATCCATTTCAGATAAGTTGAGACGTAGATAGTTAATGGCTGATCAGGCAGATCAAACCGTATTGTTGTGAATCCCGCGTTAGGTATGTGGCTGTATGGTAGTGGGGGGGATATTCAATAGCCTACAAGACATCATCGAAGTCTTTCGAGATCAGAACTCTCTGAGTTCGAACAGCAGACATGATCGATCACTGCTAAATCGATTCTAATTCTCCCAACCATGCATGAGCAACCTAGTCATATAGTGTTGGCAACCTCGAGCTGAATGTGAACTTGGTCAGCTACGGTGTGATTAAGTTCTTCTATCTGAAGCCCGATCAGATTAATGGTTTAAGGTGAATCCGTTCAACCCTAACGGCATTAGTAACATTCGATCGAGCCAATGAAAATCTAAATAGAAACTCTGTCTATTTTTCATACTCTACCTCAGGCATGGATTCTGGACTTGAATTCTCAATCATCATTAGGCCTCCTGACATCTTGACTCAAGTAACTTTCTCAAGTACGCAATTGAAGAACACCATTTGCTAAACCTCCAGCGAAACAGTCTCCTAATGTCGACTTTCGATCATCTAATGGCACATTAAGTCCGAGTCTGTATCTCGGACCAGGGGGAGTTCTCGACCAAAGACCAACATCATAATCCTTAGGCTCTGCAAGTTATCTTAAGGAACTTCACAGAAGTCAGTGTTCTTCACCTTGATTTACGGGGATATCTGCTTGTGACACTCACAGCAGGGGCTATAATCAGGGTCGATACAATACATTGGCATACCTGAGCTCCCTATTGGCAGAAGCAAATGTCTTGCCATGGCATCTAGTTCCCAGTGTGCTGGGGCACATCTCTGAAAGATGGATACCGGATTCTGTAAGGTAGTTATTCCCCTCTTGGAGTTTTCCTACTAAGCCTCTTAGTACTCCCTAATTACATTTTCTGGAAAGGTCTAGCACCTATTGCGTCTAGTTTCCATAGACCGTAATTCCTAAATAAAGATGCTACCAGGCTTTCATGGGAATCCTTGGACAACCACATTTGATGATTCAACAGAAAATTCATTCCATAAGAGATATCCACGAGATAAGTACGAGAAGACAAACAGCGCTTCCACTGAACCTTTGAATAACAAAGGTCCTCTTCATTTTATGAAACCAAACTGATCCATCATGCAAAGATTGTTCCACAGGCTCGAATCCTTGCTAAGTCCTGAAAAACCTTGGCCTTGCAAACACTAGTGATCGCGGGTACTCACTGGATGTGAAACCTTAGGCTGTCCATTATAGATATCTTCCCAAATATCCATTTAGGAGCGTCAACGTCCATTGCCATATTAATAATGAATAGGGCGCAACATCCAAGCAATGTCGAATGAATTTAGCATACACTGGGAAAAGGTATCCTGATAGTCATTGCTCACGTTGACGTAAAACTGTTTGCAAACCAATCTAACCTAGAATGGCTCCAAACATTCCCATTAGACCAGACTTCTCTTGAAGATCCATTTTCACCCCAATAGGTACTAAGCCTTGGTTGGATCTACCAAGTCCACAACTTGTTTGATGCATCGACGATTCTCTGACTCATTAATTCACAGTTCCTCGGATCTATATCTGATATCGCCTCGTGAGGTGGGATCATCTCTTGAGCACTACCCTATGTAACTTTCTCAATCCCTGAAAAATACCTAAGTATCTTCAGGAACGGAAACCTTTTCCGCTCTAAGGTGAGAGGATTTTTTTATGGGCTAACCTATTGGTTCCCCTTGGCTTACTTTTC